>VWZE01013298.1:17141-67616 GCA_013396675.1 Eubucco bourcierii
AGGAACCGCAGCCGCGCAGGACTTGCCCGCGCCGCCACTCCCTGCACCACGGCCGCACTCCGGCCCTGGGTCCAGTATCGGGTAGCCCGCGGAGTAAAGGAGTGCAGGGCAGCTCTCCCTGTCCACTGCCCTGGCTGCAGCTGACCTTCCGCCACGCCAACCCCGCTTGCAAGGCCGCAGCGGGCAATTCACCCCCTCCCCGGATAGGCGGAGGCAATGGGGCCGTGGAGCTCAGGTCTCAGCCACCACTCTCCCGAAGACGCGTCGTGCTGTCGTCCAGGAAGAAGTGGTGCGGGGAGGATCCCCGCCCGGCCGCCCAGCGGGGAGCCCCTACCCCCTCTCCCGGCGGGGAGAAACGAGCCGAGCCCTCAAGCGAGGGCGGCAGGGCGCAGGCCGAAGGGTCGGGAAGGGGGAAGCTCTCGCCTTGCTGAGACCGCAGACAAAGGAGGCGCCGGGCAGCCGTCCGCGGCACCGTTCCCGCCGCGGCTCCGTCCCTCGCCGCTGCCGCCGCCTGTGTGTCCGGCTGAACCATAGAGATCATTTAAGGCGGGGGGAGAGAGGGGCTCATATGCTGACCACGTGACTGGGCATGTCACTCACCCGGCCGGCGCCATCTTGAAGAGGGAGGGGGAACGCTGGCAATCAAGATGGCGCGGGACAGCGGGAAGTCGCTATTGACAGATGGACGCTGCGCAACTCTGCTGCAGCTCTACCTTCGGTTCCCCCCGGACTGCGCAGGAAGGTGTTACGCTGCTCCGGGGGGAATGCCGGGAGGGGAAGAATCTCCCGCTCTCCATCCGGGGCTCCCTAACAGCAGCAGGAAACGCCGCGGCCGAAGCAGGGCCTATGGGAAGTGTAGGCGGGGCGATAGGGAACAGGCGCTCCTACGCCGGGGCTTTTGCTTTAGAGAGTTGTTCTGAGAGCAGCACGGTACCAGGGACAGACCGAAAGCCCCTTTAAGTCTGTGGGTGGCGAGGGGGCCCCCGTTGGCGTGACGCTGACCGGAGACACGGCCGGCGTGGTGGCGGGAGAAGGCGGTAAAAGCTGCAGAGTGGCACTGAAACGTCATTGCCTTTAGTCAGAGTAAAGAGGCAGCTGCACCAACTCTTAACGTCCGAGCGACGTGACGAGGTCCGAGTGAACGAGGGGAAGCGCATCAGGACTCAGAGACAGGCAGCAGCGCTACAGCGTTGCCTTAACAGTCCGCAAGGAAAAGAGGCCATTTGCCTTAAAAGCACAAAGCAAATATTGCCGTCGTTGACTATAAGCTTAAACTTTTAACACGAACTGGTTGTTACGCACCCTCAAGCCTTTTCACTTATAAAATAAAAAGTGCGGAGACTTCTTTATTACTAAACGGAAATACATCGCTGGACGATTATTCCATACCAGAAACGAACTTCTAAAGTAGACTCTGAACCTCATTAAAAGTTCACAAGTTACAAACGATTATCCTTTGTTTTGGCTTTCACCACCAACATACCCCAGGAACAAAGCTACTGAGAAAGCAGCTACCAACACGAGAAGAACGAGGCTGCAAGAGTTAAAAAAAGTGTACAAATCAGTTTACAAAGGCTGTTTCAACATCAGTGCTGGCAGAATATAGAAATAACCCAGTCTGCACCCGGATCTTAAAGGAAATCCTAGAGCTTCCAGTGCAAAACAGTCCAGAATAAAATGCAATGCTTTTAGTCACCACTTGCAACAAATCTGTAGTTGAGGCTGTCACACTAGAAAGCAGCCAAAACATTGCCACTATAAAGACAAAGACTTATTGATCGTCTAGCTCCCCGTTTTAAAAGTTGCTAACTATATTAAGCATCAGGCACGATTAAATAGCTGGCTGCATGTTTACAAGAGATTTAAACCAGTGACATTCTACTGGACAAAATGCCAGGAGTTTGTGCTTATAAAGCACAGGCATTTTTGATACAAGAACATTCTACAGCTGAGAAAATGGAAGCACCTTGTAAATCAGAGGCCTTTGCTTCTGGTTCTGGAAGGGACTATTTGATCTTATTCAGACCACTTTCTCTCAACTGCTGTTCTCTGCAAATCCATGCACTACTATTTCTCACTGGGACAGTAAGAAAATTCTCAGGGATAAGAAATTCATATGCCAAAGATAAGCATTCAGGCACCAAGTTATAGGTATCAGAAGTAATTATAACCTTGCTGACATGAAACAATTGTGCAGAAAGCAGCAGCTGAATTTTATGTAAAAATATACATGAAAATTTCTCAGATAAAAGACATACTAAATTGTATTGGGGTGAAAGTGTTTAGTTCAGCTTACTGAATTCATGAAAACAATAATGTCATATGCTTGTCCAAATTCTGGAACCTATAGAAAACCAAGAGAGAAAAGCAGCAAGGAGAATTTAAGGTTCAGAAAGAACCCTATTTTCTACACTAACAGGATCTGTTTAGATCTTAAGTCTTCATCTAAGTATTTAGACTAATGTTATGACTACAAGGAAGCATGTCATCCCTTTTAAAGACAGGATAACAAATAAACACTTGAATATGATCTTAAGAGAAAAAACAACCAAGGAAAGAGGAAGGCAGGTAAGAATGCCAGGAGGCCTGCAAAGGATGAACACAGAGCTCATGGATACACTTAACTCCAAGAAAGTTTATAGAGAATGGAAGTGAGGACAGGGGGCATGGGACAAGTACAAAGATACTGTTGGTGCAGCCAGAGCTGAGGTAAGGAAAGCTAAGGCACAGCTGGAATTGCATCTGGCCAGGGACATTAAAGGGAAAAAGAAGAATTTCTTCAGGTATATTAGTGAGAAAAGGAAAACTAGGGAGAATGTGGGACCCTTACAGAAGGAAAATGGAGAGATGCTGACAAAGGATATGGACAAGGCTGAGGTACTCAATGACTTCTTTGCCTCAGTCTTCAACAGCAAGGGCTCCAACTACAATGTCCAAGTTCCAGAGGGTCCAAGTAAGGACTGGGAGCAGGCAGATCTCCCTACTATAGTAGAAGATCACGTTTGTGAGCTCCTAAGAAACCTGAATGTGCACAAGTCCATGGGGCCTGATGAGATCCACCCACGGGTCCTGAGGGAACTGGCAGATGAAGTTGCCAAACCACTGTGCATCATATTTGAAAAGTGATGGAAGACTGGTGAAGCTCCTGCTGACTGGAGAATGGCAAACATAACACCCATCTTCAAGAAGGGTAAAAAGAATGACCCTGGAAACTACAGACCAGTCAGCCTCACCTCTGTGCCTGGCAAGATCATGGAGCAGATCCTGCTGAAAGTCCTGCTAAGGCAAATGGAAAACAAAGCAGAGGTGATTGGTGGGAACCAGCATGGCTTCACCAAGGGCAGATCTTGCCTGACAAATTTAGTGGCTTTCTATGATGAAGTCACAGCGACAGTGGACAAGGGAAAGGCAGCTGATGTCATCTACCTGGACCTGAGTAAAGCATTTGACTCTGTCCCACATGACATCCTGGTCACCAAACTGGAAAAGCATGGACTTGATGGATGGACCACTCGCTGGATAAGGAATTGGCTGGATGGTCGAACCCAGAGAGTGGCGATCAACGGCACAATGTCCACCTGGAGACCAGTGACAAGTGGTGTCCCTCAGGGGTCAGTGCTGGGACCAGTGCTGTTTAACATCTTTGTCAGTGACATGGACAGAGGAATGGAGTGCACCCTCAGCAAGTTTGCAGATGACACCAAGCTGTGTGGCACAGTCGACTTGCTAGAGGGCAGGGATGCTATCTAGAGGGACCTGGACAGGCTGGAGAGGTGGGCCCAGGCCAACCTCATGACATTCAACAAGGCCAAGTGTAAGGTCCTGCACCTGGGTAGGCACAATGCCAAGCACAGATCCAGGCTGGGTGGTGAATGGCTGGAGAGCAGCCCTGAGGAAAAGGACCTTGGAGTCTGGGTTGATGAAAAGCTCAACATGAGCCTGCAGTGTGTGCATGCAGCCCAGACAGCAACCGAGTCCTGGGCTGCATCAAGAGCAGCATGGCCAGCAGGGCAAGGGAGGGGATTCTGCCACTTTACTCTGCTCTTGTCAGGCCCCACCTGGAGTACTGTGTGCAGTTCTGGAACCCTCAGCACAGGAAGGACATGGAAGTGTTGGAGCGGGTCCAGAGGAGTGCCACGAGCATGATCAGATCCAACCTTACCATTCTATGATTCAATACACTGGCAGCTGATTTTTTACTTTCTGAATCAGTCATCACTGAACTAAAAAATTCCAACACATAAATTGCAATTCTGAATCAAACACATTATCATTTGAGCCACTGTCTTTTAAGTAGTCAGCACTTTTGCTAGCAGCAATCTTTTACTAATGTATTTATTCTGTCAGTTAACAGCTGTATCTTATCAACATGCATCCTCATCTGTCAATACTGTTCTTTGGTGATATATGAATTTCCACCTGCCCTTGTGTTTGAAGTCAATAAATTTCCCCATTTAACTGAGTTGGTTTCTTACTACAGCTAGATCTCTGTCTTCTGCGTTGGGATATACTTTCACTTGTGACTTTTGCATCTCCAAAAATGCATCTTACCTCCTCAGTTCCTCTTTTACCTCCTATTTGTCTTCCGTGAGATCTTAGCCCTAGCAGTTTGCTGAAGTCTGCCTTCTTGAAATCCAGTGATTTTTATTTTGATGTTCTCCCTCCACCCTAAAAATCAAGAATATTTTATTTCACTGTCTTTCTTATACAACTTGTCTTAAACAATTGAGATATATTTTCTCCACTTGCTGCTGCTGTCATTCTTGATCCCAGTAACCAGTTGCTAGAGGGTGTAACACTGTCCTAAATCAGACAGCAGTCAGATACTTCTAAGATCACCTAAACCTGAACACTACAACTCATCTGTGAATCAAGATTAGCATTTGCTGAGTTCTTAAAATATGACACAACCTTCGTGTGAGAAAAATATTGTCATCCAGGAAAGGTACTATTTACATGCTGATGCACAAGTCCTACTGATGGTCTCTGAGAAGCTCTTTCCTCAGTCCTAAAACAAATTAAATACTGCATTGACCTTACTCACTAAATATATTCATAAACTGCAGCCAGGAAAAACTGCACATATCCTTTTGGTCTTGTAGTAGAGTTACTCAGTAAGGTGCAGGAATCAGTGAGTTCTCAAATAGTTTATATCCCTACCTAAGCATTTACACCTAAATAAGCTGGAGATGATAAATATGCATCTCACCTGCATGTGCAAACACTAATCACTAAGAGAGAATTGTTTTTTGTACTAAAGCAGGCTCATAATGAGCAACCATGTTTTATCTCAGAGTATTTTATCAACAAAACTGGAAAACATTACTGAGAAATCTTAAAGCAACACAGTTTCAGCTCACCAAGCTTAAGTGGCAGAAAAAATATTCACTGGTACCACACAAGCCACATTGTCATAGCTGATGCCTTCACAAGACTATACACATACTGTGCTCATGTACACAAACTGCACATTTTGTGATACTCCCCTTGCATGAGAGTATCATGGAAAACAATGGCTAAATGAAAGATCAGAATAGATGGACAAAAAAAAACCCCAATAACACAGAGTGTATTTTATTTTCTGAAATTTCTGCATCCCTGGAAACAAGGAACATTTTTGCTAATGGTAATCTCTATTGAAAATCTGGGTTTGGAGAAAGCTAGTCTCACATATTCAACAATTTTAGGAGGAGCTTTTCAGATTCCAGGAGGAGAGCTGTGCTCTTGGATAGAGGAGATCTGTACTGTTGGACAGAGCCTGGAAATTCTGAGTATTACATTCGATTAGCCCCGAGTTTAGATCCCTATGGTTATTACCCTTTAATTGTGTTACTTTACTTGGTTTTTTACAGGTTAAGTTAAAAAACCCAAAACCACCACTGCAGCTTCTCATAAAGCATTTTTCAATTATTCTTTTCCCAAAGAAGAACCAGATCTATTTACAACTATTCTCAGCACTCCCTGTGACAAGGCTGCCTCAAAGCTTGGATTTTTATATTGCTAACATTCACTAGAAACAGCCACATTCTTAATCAGTTTTTAATGAACAACATAAATCAAAATAAACCTAAAAGATGCCACTGGAAAAAAAAAAGGCATTTTTCCAAAGGAGTTTTATGGAATAGAAGATAACTATATTAATTATTAAGTGACTTCAAAGGACAGAAGAGGAAATAACTATTTTACTTTCTGTATGTCCCTTGTAGACTTTCTTCTGTAACATACTGCCTATTCATGGTCTAAGTACAAAAAGCCACTGCTAAATCATCCAGTTCCAATTCAATTTGAAGATCCACACAATTTGCTTAGTTGATTCTTAAGCTTCACCTCTCATCTAAAGCTTGTTCCTGAATATTCATATATTCATCAATCCCCTGCTACTCTTCTGATTCTCATACAATTTCACTATCTGTTGTGAAAGAATTTTGACTAATTCAAAATATAAAGTTGGGGGTTTTTTGTGCATCACTGCCATCATGATTACCTCTGTATTTTAAACTAAATAAAGTTTACAGGCTGTAAGAAACAAAGCCATTTTTGAGTCCTACTGTGTTTCTTCATAAAGAAATTAGCAGCCTTGTCTAATAAATTTGCCAACAATCAAAGACGCAATACCACACTTGTAATACAGTTATATCAGTACTGCAAAACAGACATTTATAACTGAAACAAACTTGTGAACCATGGAGGTTATTTACTCCCCAAGTCAAATATATGTTCTTTATTGACTCTTACAATCATTGCTTATTAGTCCTGTACTCATCCTGATACGCAAAATACCATCTAGACAAATTGCCTCTTGCCCATAAAAACTTACGACTGAAGAAAAAGCACATACAAAAAAGTATTGTCACAAAAAAAAAAACAAAACAGGGAGAAAGAATGAACCCTGGTCTGACTACTCCTCAATAAACAGTGTCTTAAAAGTAACAAATCACAGTAGCAAACAGTAAGTGACAATGAAGTAAATGTTACCAAGTGCTTACACTTAAGTCACTTAAAGAGGTCAGGTAAGTGTCCAAGAAGAGATTTCACAGAATCACAGAAGAGCAGGGATTTGAAGAGACCTACCCAAGCAAAAACACCTAGGGCAGACCACACAGAAATAAATCCAGGTGGGTATTTTAAGTCTTTAGCAAAGGAGATTGCACAGCTTCTCACGATTTCAGTTGTAAGCCAATCAGTAATTAGTCTGGAGAGAAAGGAAGGAAATAAAGTATCTACTAGATTGGTTCTTTGTGGTAAAAGCTCATCATAAGGCTTTTGTACAGCTTAAGCAACATTTGTGACTCAGCAGTAACTGAGTCTAAATGAAAAAAAAACCAACCAAAACAAACAAACAAACAAACAAACAAAAAACCCTAATGCAACGTATCTCAACTTAGATTTAAAAAAAAAAAAAAAAAAGTTGGAACTAGCAACTTCAACAAGACTTCTGACACTACCTCCTCAGGTAAGTGCAACAAGCGTGGGTTAGAAGAGTAGACTGTGAAATGGATTGAGAACTGTCTTAGAGCTCAGAGGGTCATGATCAGCAGCACAAAGTCCAGCCAGACCCCTGCAACTAGCAGTGTTCCCCAGGGGTCAGCACTGGTTCCAGTCTTGTTCAACATCTTCATCTGCCTGGGTGAGCAGTGCAATGTACCCTCAGCAAGCTTGCTGATGATAAAAAACTGAAAGGATTATCTGGTACTCTGGAAGGCTGTGTGGCCACTGAGACCTGGATAGACTGAAGACCTGGGCAAAAGGGAACCTAATGAGGTTCAACAGGAATAAGTGTAGAGTCCTGTGCCTGAGGAGAAACAACACCATGGCCCAGTACAGATTAGGGGTTCACCTGCTGGAAAGCAGTTTTGTGGAAAAGGATCCTCCTTTGGAGTCCTGGTGGACAGTAAGTTGCGTTCTTGTGGCAAACAAGGCCAATGATATCCTGGAGTGCATTAAGAAAAATGTGTCAAGCACTTTGAAGGAGATTCTCTCTGTACTCTGCCCTGATGAGACCACATCTGGAGTACTGTGTCCAGTTCTGGACTCCCCATTTCAAGAAGGACAGGCATATACCAAAGAGAGTCCAATGGAGGGCCACAAAGATGATTAGGGGACTGGAATACCTGTCTTATGAGGAAAAACTGAGAGACCTGGGGCTGTTTAGTCTGGAAAAGAGAAGACATTCAGATATTTATAAATATCCAAAGGGTGAGTGTCAAGAAGGGGGCAGTCTTTTTCAGTGGTGTCCTGTGATAGGACAAGGGGCAATGGACACAAACTGAAACACAGGAACAGGCTTGGAAGAGTAGAGTCTTGTAGAGTCTACTTTCTATGGATACTTTCAAAACCCACATGGATGTGTTCCTGTGTGGCCTGCTCCGGGTTGCCCCATTTTGGCAAGGAGGTTAGACTAGGTGATTTCCAGAGGTCACTTCCAACCTCCACCATTCTATGATTCTATGAACTGTTTTGTCAGAATGAATTCTTGCTTTGGTGCACAGTTCACCAAGTTCTCCTGATCTGAACAGTAAAATGAAGACACTGCAGAGACATAATTTTACAGTGCTACATTTGGAACAACTAAAAATGGTCTGGAAGCCTAAAGGAATAGCACACATCCATTTCAACAGATAGATGATGTTCATACTTCAGTTGTTGGGTTTTTTTCATTGCCGAGAGAGGCGTCAAGCAGTAACAATTCACTCTGCTTCCCCAACAATTGTTTAGTCTTCCACTAGATATCCAGCCATAGAGGACAAATAACTGCTACAGGAGACTTAACTCTTGCATAAATAAAAGTGCAACTTTATGGACCTCACTGCATTCATGGCCCAGTGCCTAAACAGAACAGGAACTGTAAAGAATTTACTTTTTATTCCATGTGATTTTAGAAGATGATTTTATAAACTGGAGATATTGTTAATATTTTTAATTGATTTATTCCTGTCTTATTTCATACACAGGAAATTTCAAAAATACTACTTTCAAGAAAAGTAAACTAGAATTTCTACAGATCTTCTCTTGTAGCTATATTTAGATTGCATTAAGAACAAGGCAAAACAATTTTATAATGTATGTTACAATGTATTTAGGATGAAGAAAGAAACAGAAGAACCCTAACTAGAATATCTAGCTCACATTTTGTTACAATAAGCAAGGTCTCAATTACATTTCTATGAACACTCAGGGCATTCGAAGTGAACTAAGTATATTAATCTACACTTGTCAGAAGAAGTAAAGCTTCAAAAGCACTGAAAGAAGAATGCAGTGAGAACAGTGCCATATAAAGGTACCGTTTTTTTCTCAACTCCAGTATCAGCTATTCATGTTTCTTTCCCTTGCATTATCATGAAGTAAAAAACAAAATCCAATTAAACAAGAAAAGAGGATGACAGCAGAACTCACTGCTGTATGTGAGGACGCAGCTGGAACATCCTAGCATTATCATCACAATCAGAAATTAACTTCCAGAATTATGAATAAACTACTAGAGTCTGAGGCTATACAACTGAGAAAACTCCAAATAATTAAATATAGTAGACTGGAGTCTTTTGAGACAGTGATGATCCTTTCCCCTTGTCAAGTCAAACAGTAGAACCTGTACTGAATACAATGAAATATGAATTAAGATAACTCACTGCTGGAGACATTGTGCAATGCATTAAAATTTATCATGTTTTTAAAGCACAGAAAGTTACTGGAAGTCATTATCAGCCAGTGTTTTAGGAGAACAATCTTTTAATCTATGCAGAAGTTCCAGCTAACTACTTTTTAAAAACTCACTTTTCACAGGGAATACAAATATTCCATCAATTAATATTTTGCTGATGGAAATTAAATGGTGTGCATGTACAGATACAGGCCATGCCTGTGCACTAGATTGGATACTAATTTAAACAAAACCTCCACCCCAGCTGCCTTATTCATAACTTTTTGACAGGCTCTACTCTGAACATGCAGGCAAGTAGCTGCTTCTACAGCCATTATGTGCCCTGCTTGCAATGCAACCACACATGTAATTCCACCTTTGACATGTAGAAGCCTCACTTTGTTTGGGAGGATTGTAGATGTCTACTCACTTAGGAAATTAACAGCGAGCTGCAAATCTGAGTTGAACAATCAGTGAAAGACACAGGACTGGGCTATACAGAAACGGATGAGGAGAAAACATGCTTTTTCCCCCTCCTGAGAATAGTAGTATCCTGAACTTCTAAACTATTTTTTGTAGAATACATTGATGACTAATACTCATGTTTGCCGTGTGCCAAAGAAAAGAAAGGCATTAAGTTCACTAAAAATACCTTGCCTGAAAAGTTCAAGGCCAGCTAAGAGAAGGTTTGCCATTCGGCAAGAAGAAACAACTCATCTTGTAGAAAAAAAAAGCCAAACCAACTGCAAAATACAAATGATAAACTATGGAAGTATCACAGACATAGTACTACTTGCTCTTGTCAAAAACTAGCAGTGACTGTGTGTGTCGCGTGGTTTTAATGTCCGGTAACATTCCAGAGTTCACTGAAGTACAGGGGAGCAGAATGGTTGTCTAGTTAGGTAAGCATCACTGACTGCAAGCAAGTAACTACTGTAGGTTATTTGTAAGAATAAAACTTTTTATGTGAAGTTCCCAGCTTGAAGCATCTGTTCCTTTTTCTAAATTAGAGTTACTACGTAATCTTAAACCCTTGTGTACATTAAGGCAATGGCCATGGCACACTGAGGCGTACAAGTTTTGCCAAATAATCCAAAACTCTTGATAAGAATCTTCTAATAATCTTAAAACCCTTAGAGCTTCTCTTTGGATTTTCAGTATGTATCTTTAAAGTTGAGGAGAAGAAAGAAGGTGAAAATTGTGGTTGTATTTGATAAGCAATTCATGCTTATCTTCTCGCTTTCAGATGACATTTCTATACATACAATTGTATCAGTTTTCTAGTTACTTTCAGTGTCATAATGCAGACCCCAATCCTGAAAGTGTTCATGTGTTTTACTTCTACCAAATAAGCAACCCTATGGACTTGAACAGAACTTGGGCATGGATCTATTCCACTGGCAACAGTACATTAAATTAAATTTCTTCAGAAACAAGATTTAGCATGCTAGAAACATATATAGATGTGACATTTAAATATTCAAGAATGCCATTTGCATCAAAGAAGCCCTAAGAATATGTAACAAGAAGTACAAAATAGAAAAAAGAAACTGATATTTCCAAGTTGGAAGAAACACTGGAGTGCTGGACAAGAAGGCACAGCAAAGGGATTAATATTTATTCACGGACAAATTTAACCAATGAAAACCCTCTTTTCTAAACTAAGAAGCTTTGTTTTTAATTCTCAAGGTGTTTACACGAAGGCCAAGAAAGCCATTTGGATATTTTTAGTCTCTGCTTGCATGTCCAAAACATGCCTCGAATAGCATGGATATTATTAATTAAATCCTGTAATTAAAAGGAAAGGAAGGAAAGTTAACTCACTGGTAGTTTATTTTAGAATATTCTGAAGATTAATGTCCATAGCTGGTAAAGCAGTATAAGTTCTAGGGGTCAAGAAAGACTTATACTCTTGCTTTTAAAAATACAGATAACGCTGAAGATGAAGATTTGGTTCAGTGGACAGAATACATCTGTATTATCACTAAAAAAAACAGATAATGTTATTATCTGTATGTGGGACTAGGTTCTGCAGTACACTGGGACTGCTTCTCCAAATAAGCTATTTTGACATAAATTCTATTAATGAGAAGCATTTGTTTCCTTAATGTAAACTATGTGTTCTCTAAAAACTATCCATGCTTGACAATGAAGTTCTACACAACTTTGCTTTCAGAGACATGCAAGGTCTTGAAGCCTCTCTTAACACTTACTGGACTTTGAAATAAAAAGATTTTTTAAAGGACCAATAATTGAAACCTTAGGGAAGCAAGCTGTCCAAAGCCATGCTTAAGCACCTTTATTCACCTAGGGCATTTCTAATCCTGACCATTTCCTCACACACCTTCGACTTCAATCTCTTAACAACTTTCACATCTATTCATGTGTACCAATCAATGCCCCTTCAGCCAGGAAGCAGTGTAAAGCAAATAGATTAGTACCAGTTCTTATGCATAATCTCTTTTAATGTCTAGGAAAGACTAAGAAACAAAAGTCTAAAGGTAAGCTCTGAAATCTGTTGAAAGGCATCTGTCTCCTTTTTTGGTTTGTTTTGTTACATCTGGCCTTTACGCCTTCCTATCACAGGTTAAAAATATGTGAGTACAGGTGAAACATTATTGAAATGAAAATTAAATAAGAGTTTAAGTGTGGTAAGTCGGAAACTTTAAAACCAATACTATCAGAAAGTGTTTTGGTTCAACTGTGTGTTATGTTGAAGTGGAACTAATTCATGTTTCCTTACTGAGAAATTTTACTGCACTTCTTAAGTAACTATCTTCAAAAATACACTTCTCATGGTTTTATATCAGACAGTTTATAATTGAAAGATTAAAACAATTTGTTTGGGTTGAAAAGACATTACAAAAGAAAGTGCTTAAAATTACTGAACAAAATATTACAGCCAAGTATTTTGGATACTTGAAACGACCTTTCTGAGGTCATAATTCAAAGAATGTGATACCTGCTGAGAAGATTAAAAAAGGCTAACAACCCTCAAATATGTATTTTCTTTTTAAAAGCAAAGCTGCAAACTGCAAAAATGGATAGAGTTGAGCAGAGCAAATAAATATATTATGAAGTGAGGTACGATAGCATTGAAGTGCTACAGCAGATTTCTGCATATTCAAACTTAATTTCAGATCAACTGCTTTGAAGTTTGAGATGAGCAGAGTGCTTGCTGCAATCTTGCAACCCTCTGTTAGATGTCCAATGGGCACAGAGAAAATACATTCAATTAGGCAAGAACTAGCAACGTGATCAGATATGAATAAGCATACCTGGCAATTCAGAAGGTAAACTAAGTAAAAATGCAAGCATACAACTTATAATAAATACATTTCCAAGCATTTTAACATTATGGGTATTTTAAAATGAATTTAAATAATAAATGCAACTATTTTATACAGAACTGTACCATTTATTATACACACAAGTATATCAGTTCCCTTTGTTTACAAAGGCTGGTTACAGATATATGGAATGTTACAGTACCATCTTGCATAAAATTTTAGTACAATTTGTACTTCAAAAAAAGGGTGCAAAACACCAGCCTAATAAATCTGACTGAATTGAAATAGTTTTAATTACATCATTAACACATACACAACAAGCTGTACATAAGCCCACTTTTCAACCACCACTTCAAGATACTGTAGCAAGTACATTAGATTATAAACGATTCCAACTATCCAGTTAAATTTATTAAAGGTTTGCACTGCTACTCACTCTGGAACCTTTGAGATATAGTCTGTGTTCATGAATGACTGAGCTCTTGTTAGTACAGTTAAAAGGCAGTCAGCACTAGTTGCCAAAGTACTAGTCACAAGAGATTTCCTCAGGGAAACTTCACCCAGGAACAAACATTTTTGGATACTTTTTTTTTTTCTTCCTTCAAGAATTAAAAAAAAAAAAAAAAAAAAAAAAAAANGGTCAAGATTCTCCATTCTGTACCTTGGATGCTGGTGGATGCATGAAGTCCTTAAAGGGAACCAGTGCCTCTTTCAGAGCAGAGCACACTTCTGAGGATGAGCAGGTGATACATTCTACTAAAGTCGGGTACAAGGCAATAACTTGTCCCCACGTGTTAGCATCAACTACAACAAAGAAAAGATTAAATAATTTACTGCTATCCAGATTTTTATAACAGATTTTTTTTTAAACACCTGTATAAATAAGGGCACACTCAGGTGGTACCTAGTGCTATATAGACACCGCAACTATACAGGGCTTTCAGATATGATGTAGAATTTTTGCAAGAGAGCAACATGATTATTTTTTTCCAGCAGCAGTAGCTGGAAACCAGATGGAACATCCATAAAATGGTGCTACACACCTGTGTTTCTGCATATGAGTCATTCATTGTATTTTCTGGATGAAGAATTCACAAACTAAAGATACTACTTTTACTGAATCTATAACGCACATACGTTTCCTGCCTGCTTTCCTCAGCTACTGACAGGGAATTGGACACACATTTTACTTTGGAAACTTGTCAGCAATGAGGCCATCTATTAGTTCCAAGAGCCACAGAATGAAGAGGAAGAAATCCTAGACCAATACAGAAAAATAGCCATGCTAAAGTTCATTCACGCTATCAGGTGAAATTAAACATTGTAGCATGAATCTTACTTATTACATCAATTCTCTGCTTAGTTATCTTTTAGATCTGTTTTCAAAAGCAAACAAACCGCACCATTATTAATTCTCATGAAGAAACAAAACTATTAAAAGCCAGAAAAAAATCAGAGTAAAGTGATAAAAATATGCAGGAGGTTTGCCAATGCTACCACATGTGGACCAGGTGAAAAATTTCTCTCATTGCAGGAAGAGGGTTGTAGGGAACAGTCCAGCTGAGTTGGCTACTCTACCCCTCAAAAGAAAAGCCCACCGAAGTAGCACTTCAGTTGCCTTCAGGGCTCACCAAAAGGCTTTATGTATCTGGGCACAGTTCAGCTCTCACCCTTTTGCCTTGGAATCCACATTATCACAAAACTGGCTGCTCACTGATGCTTTCAGGGAACCCACCTTCTGCTGTGGTGTTTTTTTTTTTTTTAAGGCTGGTTGTTTGGTTTGTTTCAGAACTGAAGAGGTTTTTTTGTTTCTCATAATACCAAAAGCAGGGAGGGTAAAGGGAAGTGTCATATATGCAGTTTTGTCAGGATTGCAGAGTACAATACAGCTGGTTTAACCAATTATCCTCCCTAAGTTTTCTGGTGGTAACTCTATGCATACAGTAGGTACAGCTTACAGGAGAAACAGCATGCATGATTAGAAAAGTCTTCCGTTTAACTCTTTAAATGTATTTGTGAGCCATTTGCTTGGGCATCACTGAGCTAAGACTTCTTTCTCAGTATGGGGGACAGAAGGCGCTAGAGCAGAAAGGGAAAGAAAGCAAGATCACGTGTTTAAGTATCTAGCAGCCTGCGCATGTGTTGAACTTGTACATCCATTTAATAGCAGGGTGCACCTATGTGAACACAATCCACAATGACCTATAAAGGTATCAGAAGAAAAACTGATATCTACGAATTCCATTGAAATTTTATGGAAGGTTTCTTTTGTTTGTTTCTAGAAGACATCAAACTATCTTAATAAAAGTTCAAACTGAAGTCTTCTCTTTTATTAAACATAGCGTAGAATTCTGTACTTTTAGGTACACTTCATGTATCGTTTTTCTGTCTACCTGCCACCAACATGCAGACAAAATTACATAATACTAAATCTTACAGATTACACTAAATACCTCTTTGTGGCAGACAGTCTTATCTTTTTTAGAACCATGTTGTTTAACAGCAACTTACCATTTTCAGGTTGTGTTTTTTTAAGTGAATCTATGAGGGTACTGACAGCTTTTAAAACAAATATGATTTCTGTTACTTGTTGCCTACAAAGGGGGAAAAAAAGCAAACAATCAACTATTCATTTTTATCTCAGGAAGCTACATTTTCTGTGAAACTTGGACAACATTAAAAAAACAACATAACAGGGAACACTTTCAAGGAAGCCTACTGAAAAGAAGATTAAGAAATTATCATTTGTCTTTTAAGTTTCCTACCATCATTACTGTCATCTCAGCTAGGATAGCTTTATATTTCATACTGGAAACAGTAACACTGTACACTCAGTCTTAAAATAATCACATTCATGATTAACTGCTACATGGAAATAATCAATTTCATCATTCATGATCAAAGCATTTAAAAAAGTTAAGTGAAGTAATTTCAATGTTATAGAATTTCCCGGTGCTTTAGTCAATGTTCCTGTTTTAAGAGCAATTAGTTCAGTATTGATTCAGTGCTGCTGTTTGGATTATTTTATCTCATTTTTGAGGAGGTTCTCCACATCTCAATTTAGGAACTACACATAGCTCTACAGGGAATTAAGGGAAACCAGATTTCAGAAATACTGTATTATCAGTAACTAAAAATACTAGTTAGTATGTCATATTCCTATTGTCTATGGTAACAGCACTGAATACAACCGTTAATTTTTAAAGCTTTTTCAACAAAAAAATTGGTATCCATATTTTCTTTAAAATGTCTTTTCACAAACATTTCCCTGTCTTTAAAATTCACACACACACACACTACTCTTTTAATGACTGTGTGATATTTTGCATGCAATCTTTTTCTCATGAAGTGCTGGTGATATCTTTCATTTCCTGAAGACAATACATACCGTGGAAGAGGACATTTGCCACTCAGTCTCTCATCTTCTATGTAGCGATGCAGTACATCCTGTGACCTTTTCAAGAGCACAGAGAGTGCCATTCTAGAGATATAGCCTTCCTGAGGAGTTGTGACTTTATTACTGAATGAAAACTGGAGCAGTGTTTCAAAACACACCTTAGAAAACTCCTCTCTCATTCGAATATCTATTTCGGCTTCTGTCAAAGTAAAACATCACATTTAATTGTGCAGCATGACTGCTGATACAGTAAATGTTGCACTTAGGTTTATTATATATTCCAAAAAGTTTGTCTCTCCTCCAGTATTAGAAAAGGTTAATACTTATAAGAAATAATATTAGAAATACGAAGATGTCCCTGGAGACATTCAAGGTCAGGCTTGACAAGGCTCTGAGCAGCCTAGTCTATTTGAGGATGTCCCTGCTGACTGCAGAGGGGTTGGACTAGATGACCTTTGGAGGTCCCTTCCAGCACGGACCATTTTATGATTCTATTAAATCGTGGCTCTGCAACCATCACAGAAATTCAAAAAATAAAAGATAAAATACACAACACATTCAGTAAGGTGTTACTTATTTGACATTGGTTTAGTAATAAAATATATAAAATAAATTTAAAAAAAAAACAAACCAGCAACTCCTGTTCTACATTTTAAGTACTAATATTTGGTACTGTACAATCAAAATATTTTTGTCTGCAACAGTTTATATGTAAAATTTTTCCTTCCTTCCAAGAAAACATGTATAACTTTTTCTTAAAGGCAGAGAAAGTATCCGGCTAGGTACACCATATAGTTACACTAAGGTCACTTAGCTTTTAAGAACAGGATATTACGACTGCCTTACAACTGGCTAAAAATATTATTAGGACTATTTCAGCTGGCACAATGCAAATCAAACTATCCAGAAAGTATAAAGTAACACAAGTACAATATTATATACATTACTGACCTAGAAGTAAGGAAGTCGGTTTTAGAAGAATTGCAAGTAACACTCGGAAACTTTCATGAAATAAAAATAGTTTAGAGAAGCAAGCTGCATATCAAACAGTCTGTACTGAATACATGCCATGGAATTTCAAGTCTTGAACAAAATAAATACCCTCAACATTTTCATTACTTTCTAGTAGATTTAAACACCAGATCTTGTTATTTAGGTACCATACCTGTGAAGGAGGATGACTGAGAATGTATTGAGCCTTTATTGAGCATAGTCATTATCTGACCAACAAATTCCTTAGGAATAAAATTAGCATATGGCAGTATCTCTGTGCTTATAAGCTGCACCACCTGAAATAAATTAAATATATTTATATTTGTTCTCCGAATATTAAAGTGGTAATTCTAATGTGAAGAAGATAGAAATATTAAACAAGAGATATGCTTAATGAAACTTAATAAGATCTCTCAATGATAGCTTTTAAGTTTTGTAGATATGTCCAAAAACTGTCGCCTTACATGTAACATTACACTTGAAATAATAAACTTATTTCCCCTCACTGTTGTCAGAGATTCTGAAGCAGAATCACTCAGATAGATGTCCACTGACATTTGAAGTATGTTCTTCCAACTGAATTTATGGTTTTGGAAAGAGAAGACCTCAAATGTTAGGAAACTTCCTCTAACCCAATTCAAGATCCTCATAATGACATAAAGACATGTGTCACATGTTTACAGTGTGACATCTGCAAAGCACAACAAGTGAGTTAATTATCTAAACAAGCTTAAGGCAATGCACATCAACTGAAATGTTTTCTATCCTTGATCTTGATGTGTTCCCACTCAGGAACAAAGTGGGTTTAGATCTCCATAAATTAATGCATTAGATCTCAAAAGAGTTCAGCTCACTTCAGACAGAACTGCTCCCACTTTTCACCCAGACATCTCTGTGGCTTTCCAGCTGCCACTCTGGAGAGGAGACAGGCGATCAAACCCACAGATACTGCCATGTTGTCTCTCCAACTTCTTTTTCTTTGTAGCCTTAATCCCTGGTCTGCCATTTCTCTTAGTCCTGGAGTGAAAGGAGACCATCCCCTCTTCATTCCATATATAATCTCTCTTAATTTCTTCATCCTTATGTGGCCAAACATGACTGTCTTACAACTACAGTGATCTCTGTACTGCACAATCAAGGTATCATTTCTTCATTCATGCACAAACCTTTTAGCATTGAGAACACATCTGGAGAGCACAAATGTCATTGTTTACTAAATGCACCCCCTCAACACAGAAGGCACTCGCTTGAGTAATTGTTTGGCAATAATTAATAAGTAAAGTCCAATAATGGGTTAGAGGCAGAAACATGTTCTAGTTTAGTCACTCTGTGTTGTTTTAAACTTGAGTGGACAGTAGTTGTTTGGGGCATGCAGCTTCCTACTTTCTGCATAACTGAAGCAGCCAAATTCTCAGTCTATGAATAGCCTATCTTGTTTTCAAAAAGGAAAACAATACCACAGAAAAATAATGAATACATAATTTGTTTGAAAGTTATTTCACAACCACATGCAATCTGTGAATATAACTGTCTCATTATGTTTGACAGTGTTATTTCTTATAGTCTCCTTACCTCAACATCGATGTTCTCATTCTTCTGAAATTCTTGAATGGAGAGATTATCAGGTGGTGTACTAGAAATAAACATACTACATTGTAGTTTTAAATTCATGTGTATAAAGATAAGTATGAGGAAATACATTACACTTAAAGCTTTCACATGCATCAAGTTGGTACTATCGTATACTACTGATTAACAGTTTAGAATAAAATCTTATGAATAATGTTGAGAAAAAGTATTCAAATGAAAAAAGGTAAGTCTTCAATTTAGTGGCTTACTACAACTAATGGACCTGCTTAAGGACTTGCATTAGGGAGCACCTGTGCTACAAGGACAGGCTGAGGGAGCTGGGGTTGTGCAGCCTGGAGAACAGGGAGACCTAATAGCAGCCTTCCAGTACCTGAAGGGGGCCTACAAGAAGGCTGGAAACAGACCGCTTAACAAAGGCCTGTGGGGATAGGACTAGGGGCAATGGCTTCAAATTAGAGAAGAGTAGATTGAGATTGGATGCTAGGAACAGGTTCTTTACTATGAGGGTGATGGAACATTGGAACAGGTTGCCCAGGTAAGTGGTTGGGGCCCCCATCCCTGGAGATATTCAAAGTGAGGCTTGACAGGGCTCTGGGCGGCCTGATCTGTTGAGTTGAGAATGCCCCTGCTGACTGCACAGGGGGTTGGACTAGAAGATGACCTTCAGAGGTCCCTTCCAACCCAGACCATTCTATGATCACCATTTTTCCTATGCATGTCATCTTGTATGTGCAAAAGTCATAGTATCTGTTTAGATGAGTCTGTAAGGGTCTCCATCAGGGAATCAGACTTTACTACATTTTACTTTTACTACACAATACGAGAGACATTTGATTTTAAGCAGCACATGTGTAAAAAAACCTGTTAGTTTACATTTTCTTCTGCACTAGTGAAAGACGTTTTTCAATAATGGGTCATTGCTTTGTCTTTTTCCTTGACAACTCAAATGATGTATTTGTTCTCAAATAATATTATGAAGAGAGAACCACATTTTCCAAACAGACCATTTTCAAACAATTCTTAAGAAACTCAAGACTTTTTGCACTTCTTCAATTATATATATTTAGTTACAAATGAAACATCCAGAATTGACTCAACCATGAAAATTAGCCAACACTTTACAATATTCTACCTTACGTGCTTGTAAATTCAGAGATCTTGTATCATTCAAGAATTTTATGCCAACCATCAGTGATGCAGTTTTCTCTGGTGAACTTTTATCTCATTTATTGAGGCCTTCCTTGTGCTTACTGGACTACCCATTCAGTGAATTCAATTTCCTTTCCTATGCTAGATTATACTGCTAAGTATAATTTGCCGAGTAGGTGAGCAGAGCTATCCTCATGCTGCAGCTTCTCACATATAGGTTTATATTAGAAGCATATGAAACATGCATTTAAGTGAACTGTGCTGGAAGAGATAAAACTGCATTACTCAGAAACAGATGCTATAATACACTCATGAACTACAATCTGCTTTTGTGCCTATAAAATAAATCCAGTCTTAGAAACCTTAATATTAAATGGTATTAGACTAATTATCCAGCTAATTTGGCTAACTTCCTCAGCAGGAAAGGAGGAGTAGGAGGAAAGGTTGGACGAGGCCTTGAGTAACCTGTACTAGTGGGAAATGTCCCTGCCTATGGCAGGGGGTTGGAACTAGATGATCTTTGAGGTCACTTCCAACCTTACCATTCTATGAGTAAAGGTCTCACTTTAGACAGCAATCAACTATTTTAAGATGATATGCCCACATTGGTGTTTTAATTTGATCAAACACAGGCTTTTAAAAGTAAACTAGATTTTCAATGAAACTGAAAACACACACACACACACACACACACAGAGTACTCCATATTCTCATAGATGCTTGCATAAGCTACTTTCAAATTCAAACAAGAAAATACTGGTCATTCTGCAGCTGATGTGTCCTCATCATGAAGTGCTTCTACTGCACTTGGAGGAGGAAATATAAAAATAAAAATTATATAAGGTAATTCACACAACAGACAAACTCGTCTGCTTATAAACTAGTAATCATAGGATTGCCTGCTAAAATCTACATGGAATAAACATAGCATTCACAAAATTATTTGAAGGAAAGCCTACGCAATCTGTGATATAAGAACTTTCTGAGCTATGTATATTGGAAGGCTGGAGAGGCATGTAATGAAAATATTGCCATGTGGTCATCATGCACTCTTTCTTAGGTATCCCACTAATCCAACAAAACCAGCAGAGCTGTCTAGATATATGTCTGTTCTGATCTTGTTCCACCGTTCCTGCTTTTCCGAGATGAGGTGGAAGTTGCAATCCTCTTGCCTAGGTTTCCACAAGATTGTGGTTTCAGTTTCTCCAGAGTGTTTGATTTGCACTGGACGTAACCAGTTACTAGAGCTAATGGAACAACAAGTAGCATTAATGACCAAATTTAGAGAGGTGTTATATACCGTTAATGTAGCTTTAATAATATATTAAATTCTCTCCTTTTCCAATAACTTACTTTTTGTCTTATAGAATAACTACGTAACATTTTCAAGCTGAGGAATGGTTGGGAAATTCCACTAGAAAGGAAGGATCAGAAACATTGGAAGGAAGATTGCCTGTAGTACTCAACTTGCTGCTATAATATACGCTTGTGTGTTATAATGCATCTTAAATTAGGTAATGCTCTTTTTTTTTTTCTTTCTCCAGAGATACTATCTGATTAAGTACACAGGATGATCACTACTAAGAAGGGAAGGAAATTATAAGGTCAATCTGCCACAGGATTCTTTGCCTAATTTATGGCAGCAGAGGCAGATGTAAGGAAAACGGAGTACTGGGCTGAACAAAGAACCAAGCTGTTGTGCAAGCAGAGGAATCAGTGCAGTACTGCAGTGATAGGCAGAATGGCATTCTTTGGCTTATTTCCAAACTATCTCCCTAGCCCTCAGCTTTTCCTCCACCCCATGTCCCTCTCCAGGAAATAACAGACATGTGGTGGTAGTACAGAGCTAAACACGTGCTCCCTGGCAAGGCAGCTGCCAAATCTACAGTTGTGGACCTGTGCCAGCCTTGTTCTCATAAGGGTACTTGTCTGAGTCTGTTTTCTCTATCTCACTGCCAGTTTAATGAAAGGAACCTTGGAGGCTTCTAAATCTCATTCAGATCTGGTTAGTTTAACTAACAGCCCTAGGGTTCTCTTCCCAGTGCTCCTTCATACTGCTGACCAAGTCAAATAAGATTTTTCTAAGACAGGCCCTCTTAACTTCTAAGTGCTTAACACGAGACAGCTGAAGTTCAGTCTGCACACTTACAGCTAATCTTCAGTTTTGACAATTACATCAGTATGTACCAGTGTTCTTGCCTAGAAAATAAATACATCTCCCTTCCTGAAAGGGACTTCATGCAGATAACTTCAACGATGCTTGTGTTACATCTATAACTAGAAAAATCAACACTATATTTATTATTGGTTTGTGTGTTAGGCAGTCAGGAATTTTGGAGTTTTGTATGTTGAAAACAAAGAATACAATATTAAGTTCATTTAGTACCTTTTGCAACATGAGAGGCTAAGTATAATTTTAAAATAGTAATATAAGCTATTCTGATGGATACAAATCCTGACCATGTTGAAATACATGGAAAGCTTTCTTTCTGACACTTCTAATTTACAAATGACTAACCTTCTGAGCTGAGGTTTACTTTAAAAAGGTGTTAAGACCTTTCTGTCCAGTCATCCATACATGATCTGCCATATATACTACAGATTATGCTACATAATTGTTCATGTAGCAAATTTATGCCAAGTAAATAGTTTTGGGGTTTTTTTGTTGTGGGTTGTTTTTTTTTTTGTTTGTTTTTTGTTTTTTTTGGGTTTTTTTGTTTGTTTGGGTTTTTTGTTTGTTTTTTTTGTAAGGTGTCTATACGAAACATCTATAGACCAAAAGCTTTGCTGGTCTGATGCAGTGCAGCCAAAGTGTATCAGAAGGGTCAAGAGCTAGGGAGAAAAGCAGCAGTGTGATGCAGACTATTTCTATGCACAGGTTTTCCTAGGTACAGAGCTTCCAGGTGCTGCCCACTGTTTAGGGAGAGCTTTAGAGCCAAACAACAAAGAGCTGACAGCCACCCAGAGTCCTGCTGTGCACAGCAGCACACTACTCTGAAGCATCTTTTCAGAGAGTATTGATTTAACTCCCTCATGTGTGCACAGACTTCTGCTCTACTAAATTATATATACACACACGTTTGTTGAATTTTATTTTGTGTAATGGCTTCACATGCTTCCGTGAAAGCCTCTGGGAAAGAAGAACAGTATGAAATAATAAACAGAGCAGCCTCTTAGTAGGAGACAATTTTGTGTAAATTAAGTTACATGAAATGTATTAATTTTTAAATGGCATTTGATTTATAATAAAAATCAAGATTATTGAGTCTCCTCAGCTGCAGCTTGCTGGCTTGGGTTTGTTGTGTTTTGGTTTTTTAATTAAAAAAAAGGCACTATTTTAAAGCACTGTAAATCTCAGTTTATTTTAAGAGTCCTAACCAGAGTGACCTCTTTCCCAGCCTATTCTAACTCAGTTTCACTGGTGGAAGGAATATTAGGCTGTCTACACATGCAATTTCTAGGATCACAGTGATTAGACGAATTATGAATTATGCTAGAAAGATGTTTTTAATGTCGACAAAAAAATAAACACAAGTGAAATATAAAGAATTTTATCTTTCTACTCTGTCCTCAGCTATACAGACACTTGGGGAATGTCCATACAAAAATGAGACTATATGCACTGGGATATATTCTAATGAACAAAGCTAAAGGGAAAAACTACCCAAATCTGTTAGCTGCAATAGATCATTAGCTAGTTTTAGAAATGCAAGTTTCATATTTAGAACCATGCCAGGAATGTTAAGTGAGTTTTGAAGAATAAAGATTTCAAGAGAGTTTTGAAAAATAAAGATTTGAAGAGCAGGTACAAATGGAAGATCTTTAAACAGCTTTGCATGAAGTCTGGACAGGTAATTGCATGGAACATGAAGAACATTAAATGGAGAGAAAAGTGGAGTATGAAAAGGTATACAAGAGTGAAGGAAGAAAAGTAAGTTTCTATGTGACAAAACATTTCAGTTTTCCTGAAGCAGAGAACTTAAGAAAAGTTACAGAATGCTGCCATAAGGAAGTCAATGTTCAGTTCTAAACACATTCAGGCCTAACTATATTTCTGTCACAAGGAGTGACAAGTTGGTAATAGTAAAAATCCATGGCCGACCTCCAAATTGTATTTTCAGAATTCTTTCTGCTCCAGAAACTTTTCAAACTATGCTGATTTTCAGAATCAGCACCTGTACACCTGACTTAATAAACCAGTCATCCCATATGGCATATTTGCAAGTTGGAAAGCCACCAGAGTTGAATTTCAGTCACAGTAAGCCAAGGTTATGGTTGGCAAGGTCACTGGAAACCAAGTCAAGTTTACAAGTCACTAATATAACCGAAGTCAAAGTGTGCCTTCATCTTTTCATCCATGGTTGAGTTAAATGATTTTGATGATATGGACAAAAATTCCAGTAAGACCAAAAGTACCATAAAATACAACTCACTGTTGTGTTCAGTGAACGCACTGAAGATCACGTTTTATACCACCTTGCTGAGCCAGAACAAAGGTCTAACATGAACAGTTGGAAAACAATTATTTTCCCACTGCCTTCTATAATCTCAAGGTTGACATGCACCTCAAATGTGCAATAAATTTTAGCTGTTACTTTCAAAATAGCCATGAGATTCTCCCAGATTACTCTGGAATGAGACATTATTATTAATGTATATTTTCTATTACAACAATAATTTAAAATATTCAAAGAACATAGAAATTTGAAAAATCTAAATTCAATTTACTGAGAAATGGTACAACTGCAAATATAAGAGACTGACTGCGCTGCAATTAAAACTCACTAGAAGACACAATTCAGACAATTTTAACACAAAGGGGTCAGGTTATCCTATTTGGCAAGGCTAGCTTCACAGCATCTTGCATGGAAGTGCAAAGGGATGTAAGTAAAGGTAATCAGAAGAGAATTACCTCAACGTAGGGGAACTTCCACAGCTATCTCTAGCGCTCTCCTTGCACAGTGAGAGAGCTACACTTTAGGAGCATTGTGGGAGGGAGGAGTAGGATACAGAAAAGGAGAAATGACTGCTATTAATAATTGTCCTGACTACTGGCATGAGGCAGATGTACTCCCCCTCCATAGCTTGAGCTTTTTGAAGACTACAAGGCTCAGGCTGATAAAGGGAACAGAAAAGCTATCTATGCTAAAGCTACCAAGGGATGAGGCTCTAACTGTATGTAGGGGAACCGTGAACTTGGAAAGACAAACTGCTGTTTAGGAAAAGATGGACATAAAGGGAGTAAAATGAGAAATCCAAACCAGACATTCAATAGCCATACAAAAGTACAACTATGTAGGCAAAAATCAGCTACTCATAACAAGCCAGGAAAGAGTAGTGACAATGGTCATTGTGCTGGTTTGAGGCTAATTGGAACATTCTAATGAGACAAATTAGATAAATGTTTGTAAAAATAAAATAGTGATAAGGTCTAGATCATTCATTAGTTTACTAAAAGGGATAAAAAGCCAATGTATAAACAATTTGCCCACTTTTGCCTCGGAGCCCTTGTGCTTTTCACTACTTCTTTGCTCCACTCAAGTAATAAGATAATTAATTATTAAGATATTAATCTTCCACTAACAGATAACAAGTAAGCTTTGCTGTCTGTCTGGGAGGGAGAGGGTAGTTTTGTGCCCCTTCTGGGCAGTTTCTTTACCCAGGATGGAATTTGGATTTCTGTATTATTTCTGAGTTATATATAATTGTAAACACATGTAAATATATTGTGTGTATATATATATATGCTTGTAAATTTAGCTTTGCTGTAAATACAGCTTTGTCTTACATCCAACCCCTCTGAGCTGGTCTGGTAACTTTCAATAGTGGGGCAGGGGGGAGTTCCTTAACCCACCACAGTCATTAATTGTAACAACTGACCAGAGACTATCCTATTGTATCAATATGGTTCTATAAAGCACCAGTATATTTTGAATATTTTTAATTCTTCTGAGTCTCAAAACTTCTAAGTGAGAAAACAATAAAGTTTCATCCAACTTTTCAGAGAATAGCTTTACTTCTGATGAAAATGCTGATCCCTAAAACCCATTTTGTATGTAAGAGTATAGGACACACTAGTCTCTAAACAGGCAAAACCCAGACTTAAGCTTAACAACAGACAAGTTATTCACAGAAGTACTAATTTTCCTTTACCTCCAGAGAATATGGGTCTATGTATGACAGCTAGTCAAAATTACTACAATTAATGCCAATGGCGATCGTTTCTAGCAAGCAACATGTTGGGGATGGCACTTCTATGGTTGAAACAGCTTTCAGGAAAAACAGAAATCGCTCACTGCAATTTAAGAAAAGCAGAAAATGTATTCGCCAAAAATAGTCACGGATCTGATAGTACATTATCTTCAATTACACTAAAGATCTGTGATAATCTTTCTTTTCTGTATTTATAAATGATTAATACTCAAAGCTGTAGAAGTTTTGGCCTGCGTCAGCTAAAAACATGCAAAATGCATGTTTCATCTGTTTTGCACATACCTGGGAATAATGCATCGATAGCGAATAGCAGAACCTATTTCCAAAGTAACTTCTAACTGCAATACATTATTCTATAATAACATGAAAAAACTTGATTTTTTTTTTTTTAAACTAACAATGATATTGATTGTGGAGTGTTAACTGTTCTGGACTGCCTGTCTCAAAATGGAAGCAGGACTACTAATCATCACTGAAAACAAAATGAAACAAGATACTGCAAAGATTATTTTAAATTAGGGAAACAATGATCAAAACAAAAAAACAGCATCGAACCAAACAACTTTAATGATTAAAGTGTTTTTTATGTCATGTTGATGAGCTTTTTTATTTTAAAGTCCTCCTATTTAAAAATATTTCTTTGAATTAAAGGCAAAACCAAAGGAGAGGTTCTTCATTCAATGTTCATGCAACCCAACTGACAAAATTCCAAACCCATTCTTTATTACAAACATGTGTCTCCAAAATTAAGTTTCATTGGTATTTGTTTTTCATCTGTTTTGGGCAAGCTGCTATTTATACACCATTAGTAAACACAGCTGTGTTTGGTTACTGATTTTCTGTGTTTGAAAATTATACACACACAAATACAAAGCATATCAGTGTTAGGTACAGAAGAACCCTACTGTTTTCTACTAAAAACTAAGATTGCAACTGAAATCTGCATCAGACAAAAAACCCAGGGAATTAATTTTTTCCTATTCCACACTGTCCTTTAACTGAGACACTATTAGATAAACTATTCCTAAAATATGATTACCCATAGATGTTCACAGATGGAAATTCCATACCACTACTAAGCAATCTTTGGTGTACTGAAATCTATTTCTACCCATTCTCAACAGACAATAAAAATTCTTCTCTGTAGCAATCTTTTATCATATTCTGAAGACTTACTATGTATTCCTAATGATATACTCTTTTGAACAAACTAATAGAGTAGATTGTCTAAGTCTCTGATCATTACTATTTTTCACTTCTGGACTTCCTCAACCTGCCTGCATCTATGGTGTTCCATTCTTCAAAGACCATGCATGTACTTATAACTAGGCAGACAGACAGACCTGTAAATCCAGCAATGTGCTCTTGTGGCCAAGAAGGCCAACGCCATTCTGGGGTGTATTAGAAGGGTTGTGTTTAGTAGGTCAAGAGAGGTTCTCCTCCCCCTCTACTCTGCCCTGTTGAGGCTGCATCTGGAATATTGTGTCCAGTTCTGGGCCCCTTAGGGAACTGATTGTAAGAGTCCAGCACAGGGCCACAAAAATGATGGAACAGAACATCTTCATTACAAGGAGAGACTGAGGGAGCTGGGGCTCTAAGCTTGGAGAGGAGGACACTGAGGGGTAACCTCATGAACCTTTGTAAATATGTAAAGGGAGAGTGCCAAGAGGATGGAGTCAGGCTCTGCTTGGTGATGCCCAATGACAGTAGAAGTGGTAGCGGGAAGCTGAAGCATAGGAAGTTCCATGGAAACATGAGGAAAAACGTTTTCACTGTGAGAGTGATGGAACACTAGAACAGGCTGCCCAGGGGGACTGTGGAGTCTCCCTCTTTGGAGATATTCAAGACTCGCCTGGATGCGTTCCTGTGTGACCTGCTCTAGGTGATCCTGTTGTGGCAGGCAGGTTGGACTGGATGATCTTTGAAGGTTCATTCCAACCTCTAATACGCTGTGATTCTGTGAAATCTGACTGTTTCGCCACACTATTCGTGAAGTATTATAAATAAAGTATAGTTAATCACTAAGGTGCAGTCAGTTTATCTTGGGCAGAAACAAATGTAAAGTAACTATGGGCTTGTTGAGTGAACAAAGTAAGTATTTTCCAAAAATTTGTATAAAGTGGAATATTTCAAGAGGGAACTCAGGAGAAATACATATGCAGATAATGGTGTTCACCTTAAAATAAAAATCTACAGTAAACATCCTTTGAAGTCCATACAAAATTGCTTGGCTATGCCTCTTATTCAGAGCTCAGTTGAGATCTTTCTTGCTCATTTCTTGCCATTTCAACTTATGAATGAAGTTTTTTCTAGTACTCTCTAAAGTTATGCTTTCTTGAAGCTGACAATTTTTTTCCTTCATTCATTAAAAAAAAAAATAAAATTTAGACATTAAATACCTCTAAAGCTAAGGTTATTTTGTACTGAACTCTACTGACACATTTAGTGAACAAATTACTTGGAAATACTTTCCAACTAAAAAAAGAAACTGTGTTTACCTTTTGGTGAATAAAAAGTCTTCAAAAGTATTTGCTAGCTCTGGCCACATACTGTCAAATTTTCCAGAAGATGCATGCTGCCTTGCAACAGGTAGCCCAATAGAGAGAACTTTGAGAAGAGAAGAAACAGCTAGCTTCCATGTGCTTTCAGAGGGACAGGAATATTTTAAGCTAAGAGGTATTCCTAGTGTCTGCAAAAATGAAGGAAAAACACACAAAATATACAGTTATTTAGAAAAATCAAACAATACAACACTGTTCTGCAGAAAATCATGGCAGACACTGTCATAGATAATAGTACACAACAACCCTACCTTTCCCAATGATGTGTGATATGGTCTTCTAAAAATATAAACATGATATACCGTATACCACCTGACTAAAGCACAGGTCTGTTGCTAAGGACAAGGTGAGAAGCTAGAGTTAATCAATTACCAATTACACTATGAAACTATGCACTGGGGTTTTTTTTCTGTATTGCCATCCACCACTTCTGCCACGTCTCACAAACAGGCTTTCCTAATATCTAACAGGCAGTTTGTTCTCATCAATGCATTCTGGAGAGTTTACTCCCATTCCCACAAAGCTATCCAAAGTGCTTTCACATTTAAAAAANNAAAAAAAAAAAGCAGCTTCATTAACTTTAAATTTTTCCTAACATGCCAAGTGGTTGTGTGTACAGTTCCACTTTTGCCATTGCTGTTAAACCCCATCAATTTTAAAAGCAGATTTAGTTCAATTCTAAGATAAAGGCTGCAATACAACTCAAATGAAAACACAGTTATTTTAAAGTCTTTTAGATAGAAAAACAGTTTCACTATAAAAAGTCATTAATGAGATTTAAAAGATAAAGATGCTAGTAAGCATAATGCTAACTAGGGAGGTCCCAGATGAACGGAGATTGGGAAACATAACACCCATCTACAAGGAGGACTGGAAGGTGGACCCAGTTAACTACAGACTTGTCAGTCTGCCTTCAGTGCCAGGGAAGGTCATGGAGCAGATACGATTAACTGCTATTAAGTAGCATGTGCAGGGCAAGTGATCACGCCCAGTCAGCATGGGTTCATGAAGGCTTGAAGAACCTTATCTCTTTCTACAAGCTGACCCACTTAGCAGATGAAGGAAAGGCTGTGAATGTTGTTTACCTGGACTTTAGTAGAGCCTTTGACACTGCCTCCTACAGCATTCTCTAGAGAAACTGGCTGCACATAACTAGGATAGATGAATGTTTCACCAGGTTAAAAACTGTCTGAATGGCCAGGCCCAAACAGTGATGGTGAATGGAGGTAAAATCCATTTAGTGGCTGGTCACAAATGGTGTTCCCCAAGGATCAATTTTTGCACTCTTGTTACTATCTCTATCAATGCTATGGATGGGGGCATTGAGGGCACCCTCAGTAAGTTTGTAGGTGACTCCAAATTGGGTAGGAGTGTTGATCTGCTTGAATGCAGGGAGGCTCTGCAGAGGGATCTGCAGTGTCTGGATCAATGGGCTGAGGTTGATTGTATGAGGCTTAACGAGGCCAAGAGACAGGTCCTCCATATGGGTCACAACCATCTCATGCAATGCTAGAGGTTTGGGGGAAAGTGGATAGAAAGACACCCAGCAGAAAAGGACCTGGGGATGATGTTTGATGATGTCACAATACGAGTTAGAAATGTGTTCAGGTGGCCAAGAAGGGCAACAGCATCCTGGCCTGTATCAGGAGCGGTGTGGCCAGCAGAACTAGCGAAGAAATCATGCCTCATCACTGTGGTGAGGCCACACTTTGAATACTGTGTTCAGTTTTGGTCCTCTCACTACAAGAAGGTGAGGTGCTGGAGTGTGTCCAGAAGGGCAACAAAGCTGGTGAAGGGGCTAGAGCTTAGGTCTTATGAAAAGGAGGAAACTAGGATTGTTTAGTCTGCAGAAAATGACACTGAGGGAAGACCTCACCGCACTCTACAACTACCTGAAAGGAAGTTATAGTGAGGTGAGCATTGGTCTATTCTCCCTAATATCAAGTGACAGAACAAGAGAAAATGGGAGTCAAATTGTACCAGGGAGGTTTATATTGGATATCAGGGAAAGATTCCTTTACCGAGAACGGTCAGACACTGGAACAGGCTGCCCAGGGAGGTGGAGGAGTCACTGACTCTAAATGTATTCAAAAAACACATAGATGTGGCAGTTTGGGACATGGTTTAAGGGTCATGATGGTGTTAGGTCAACAGTTGGACTCAGTCTTAAAGGTCTTTTGCAACCAAAATGATTCTACGATTCCCTGTCTATTCCTTTTAGCATTGTTAGTCAAACTAACTAGAACCTGATACCAAGTCATCTTTGAAAGCTATTTAATATACATTTAAAAAACACAGTGTCTAAATTCAGGTATTACACATATGCTTCCAGTGCTTTTAGTAGTGTCTCTGATTTTGGTCTCAAGAGTGAGTCTTTCCTCAAATCAGGGACTCACAAGAGTCTCTATTGTAAAAAATTATGAGAGCTAGGATCAAACCCTAGGGATAAACGGAGTATTTACTTCTGATGCTGTTGATTATAATGGTCAAATCTAACTCCAACGTCAATATACCCTTTTGAGACATGCAAAATAATTTAAAAACCTTCTTTCATTTACTGCAATAGATTGCTGTGAACGTTACAGAAAAGTGGTATTTGCATCAGTTCCACCTATTCCGTTAAAGCAGAAGTGGAAAACAACTGCAGTAGCTTTGAAGTACAAAAATTTAATTAATAACAGATTCCAAATATCACGTAACTATTTTAAACATACTCTTGGTTCCCAAATTCCTACACAGGAACCATCTGATGTAAGACAAGTCACTACAAAACAAACCTAGGTCACATACATTTTTTGCCCTTATGAATTCCACCAAAACCAAAAGTTCAGAGGTAGGCAATTTAATCTTAAAGGTGCATTTGTGCACCTGTAGCATTTCATATGACATTAGTGACACAAACAATCGTTAAAAACAAATCAAAAGTAATAGCTAGAGCACACATTACCCAAATACACGTGCGAGTCTGAAGACAGTGTTCTCTGGTCTTCAGTGCCCTATTAAGTAAAGCCTGCCTGTCAGATCAAGGTGTATTACATTTTGAAATATTAACATTTTGTGGTCTAGCAAATCTGTTAATTTTTATCTCAACACTGAAATACAAAAGTTGACATTGTCCAACTAGAGGACAGTATATACAGCCTAATCAATAGCCTTGCAGTTTCAAAAAAAATTACTACCTGCTACTCATCTTCATAAAATAACAATTTCTCTACTTAAGCTTTAAGCTTAACAGAAAGAATTTAGAAACACTGTCTCAAAATAAAACTCATTATTTCCAACACCAGCTCATTAAATTCAGAGCATCTGCAAGACAAACTTTTACCTTAATAATGTTCTGAAGGACTTTCTCTGTTACCACAGCTTTATGGCAAGCTGTCTTCTGGTATAAGTCCACCACAACTTCCAATGATCTTTCAGCAAATGGTACATAATTCAATGCTACCCATTCAGCCTAGGAAAAGAAATAAGTAAATTACTGAACTCTATGTGAAAACATCTTAATTAAGGAACAGAAAAGGCATGGTTGGCATTGAACTCTGTTTAATGCATGCAGGGTTTGCTAAGAATATGGTCCAAGCAATAAAACTGCAAATACAATGTAGTCTCACTATGAAAATGTACTCTACACTGAAGTACAGTACATTTAAGTAGGAGAAACGCTGCAGTCTAGGCAAGACAACTACATTACAACAATCTTTAAGGAAATTTAACTCACCGGTGCAAATAGTTGTATCTAGTGTGAGTCCATTGTGTTGCAGGACAAACAGAATAAGAAGAATTAATACATATATAATAGTTACCTCTTTGATTACACTGAATCAGATGCTCATGCTTAGTGAACAGCATAGTACACAGATAAAAAGAACTAATGAACAAGTCCCATTTCTCAACAGAATGTGCAATTCAAAAATTTGCACCTTGAGGGAATTTCCTGCATTCAAAATTATTGTGTCTTTCTATGAAATTTTGGTATCACATGAAAGACATGTTATTTTAGATTAGTTCACTGGACAAGTTCAAACACATTCACTATATCTGGTGTCCAGGCAAGAGCAGTCTTACACAGAGGTACACAAACTATAAAAAAAAAAGTCAAATTCAAAGGGACCAAAAGAGATAACAAAAGCACATTAAAAAAACCCTGAACAACTTAATACACAACATACATTTTTACAGATAGAATAAATACATCTTCTTAAACAACCTCTAAAGATTAATTGGGTTCACCACGTAAGTGAAACAAGCAGTATTTCTAATTAAATTACCTGATTATACTTTGCATTTGCAATGTGCTTTGTTTCCAGCTGTCCATACTGTGGAGGCTTGCAGGAAAATTCTACAAAAGCCAACAGCTGGTCGAAGATTGCAGGATACATTATCTGCATGCTTTCTGAGCCAACACATATAGCCTATATCAAAAGAAAATACAAAAGTTTAATATGTATCTTGAGCTTTGACATTCAAAAACCTGCATCAGTACAAGGAGCTCCTAAATAAAAATTCCCATGTAAGACTATGCAAGCATCGTGCTGTACAAAACACAGTGTATAGTTCTATCAGTTTCAGAAAAGTAAGTTTTGTTATTCTATTAAAGTGAGTGGCAAGATACCTGAGCATATACACCTATCTCATTTGATCCAGTCAAAGGTATCTTTACGAGCTCTACTTCAACAGGACAGCAAAATGCCTGCTGATTTCTGCCATATCTTCTTTAAGTTGTTCTTCAAGGAATATTTAAATCTCCAAAGTAATTCATATAAGGTTTTCTATGTTAAAATTCCGTCTTACAGAAAGGACCATAAATAAAATGAGAAATGGGATTTTGGTATAGCTGAAACTCATAATCTTGCTTTACTATGGAAGGCATTTCAGGAGGGGTGTATTTAGAAGTGTCAAAGAAATACCATCTTGTCATAGGCTAATAATATCCCATTGAAATACAAAACTTAAGGCAATTTTGGGGCATTTATTTTCAAAGCCAGATACAATGATTCTATGAAGTAACTCCAATTATTCTCCAACATTTTAAATGGTTTGCTTCTCCTCCCAAAGTCTCTCTTCTCAAAGCTTCATGAAGCAATCTATTTACTGTTGTACAAAAATGCTTGTGCTTGTACTGTCATTTTCCTCAGGGGAGGAATCAAATCCTCTTTTCATTAACCACAAACCATCCAAGACAAGCTATGGCTGAACTCATTTAAGATTTCAACTGCTCCAAAGCTGTGTGACTGCAGCCTTCATGCTGGGGCTATGCCGTAAGTAGTGGCAAATGACTGGCTAGCAAAGGCTACAAGTACTGTCACCACCCTAAGACCTGTGCCTTCAGGCAATCTACAACCTGGAAGAGAGCACTTCATGAGCCACAGAGTAAGTCTCTCTTTCCCTTTTCCTCAGCTTCATACCATTCAAAATGTGTATCCAACGCTCAAAAGGCTTTATCAACATTATCGCAGCACTCCTAAAAAGCCATACTCTTTTTCTGGTGTCAGGTTGAAAACTCCACTGAACTCTGAAAAAGATGCTTTTATGCTGGATACTTCCCTGGGTGCCAGAAGACTAAAAGGTTAATCTCTGATATAGAAGTATTCAACACCCTGTAAAACAGCTTCAACTTATCTGATGCTGCACTGAAGTCACTGGACTGAATTTTAACAGGTTCATGCAAGATTACATAGCTACTGGAAAAGGCATGAAAATAATTTCACATACCAACGCATGGGCTAGAAAAGGATTCACAACCCCCCAGACAACTTTTATATAGATCCAACCTAAATTAGCCACAGAAGACTTACTTTAACATCTGTAAGGGCAATACTTCAAAATACATTTCCCATTCACTCCACATTGTTAGCATCACAGAATGATAGAATGTTAGGGGTTCGAAGTAACCTCCAAAGATCATCCAGTCAAAACTCCCTGCCACAGCAGGATCACCTAGAGTATCCAGGCAGGTCTTGAATATCTTCAGAGAGGGAGACTCCACAATCCCCCTGGGCAGCCTGTTCCAGCATTCCACCACTCTCACAGTGAAAACCCTTTACATATTTACAAGCATCCATGAGGTTACCCCTCAGTCTCCTCTCTAAGCTAAAAAGTTCCAGCTCCCTCAGTCTCTTCTTGTAAGGAAGACATTCCACTCCCTCCATCATCTTCATTTTTGTTTTCTGAGGTCCTTCTTGAACTCAGGGGGCCCAGAACTGGAGACAGTATTCGAGATGCAGCCTCACCAGGGCAGAGTAGAGGAGGAGGAGGCTCTCTCTCAAGCTAACCACACCTCTTTTAATACATACTATAATTATTATTGTTATTATTCATTTCAGGATCAGTGGAAAATAATTTCAGATGCTGGTTTTTTTTTCTGTACTGGTTAACAAAGCAGTAACTACTTTCTGTTTGAAGTCTGTGCATGTGTAGCTTCTTACCACATTTTATGAAATTCTGGTAAAAAATTCATTTTACAAATCAGATTTTTCTACCCAATCTACTGGGGTATTTTCCAATTTAGAAATTATGCATAAAATACCGAAAAAAAAAAATTAAAAAGGAGGTTTAGGTCACTTAGTTTTGAAAATTCATCTAACTGGTATTGCACTTCAAAAAGGTTTGTGCTTAGACTAAAATCAGGTAACTAACTCAAAACCAGCCTAGCCAAGTGTGTGAAGAAGGATGTTTCATACAAAACAGAGTAGTACTTTACTATATTAAGTGCACCTATTTACATATCTAAGTAAAGCAATATTTATAAATGACAGAGTACTTCAGTTTCAGAAGTTTCTGCTGTAAAGCACTCTGGTACTAACTTTCACACTCTGTTCAGTCACAGTGCAACTACTGTCATGGACTACTGGGGTTTTTACAGCTATCCACAGCTAACTTTTTGCCAGTGTGTGTAAATACAGCTTTCAGTTTACCACACTCCTAGCCACACTGCCTCCAGAGGAGGAATTCCAATTTATCTGATCCCCAAGTGTATACCTGTGTTCCTCTGTCGAATGAGTCAGCTGGCCCACTACAGAGCTGACCCAGAATCAATGTAAGGAGGCAGTGGAAAGAGAGAATTTGGGCTTGAGTACAAACCTTAGCTGAGCTACAGTGATGAAGCAGGCACTTATGCTACAGCGGCAGACTAGAAAACAAGTGCTAATGGGTAATATAAAGAAAACTATGAACAAAACAAAGGGTGTAAAAATCAGCTCAACACACAGAAGTCTGAAAGGAGACTGCAGGTTCCCTTTGAGTCCCAAGTTCTTGAGTTGCAATGTCCTTCACTAGTGCAACAACACAATCTCTTTATTAAACCATTCGGGGGCCCAGTCCTAAAAATGTCAGCATTTCTTTGTGATATTCCAATTGCCAGGTTGCTCCAGAACTTCTGAGAAAATCAGAACTGACTCAAATTTTTCTGTATCGGTGAAGAACAAAATGATCAGCTCCCACAGTGTGAACAGGTAAGAAACATTCTGTTGAAAAGAAGGTGGCAAGTATTTGCATTCTCATCTTTAACTGTTCCACTAGGTTGCATGTGTGCTCCTGAGAGTATGAATTTATTTCCACACTGCAAGAAGGTACCGTGGCCTGCAGCAAAACCACCTGATGGATATTCTTTGCTCCACACCAGCACTGGTTTAGGTGAATTGTACTGTTACATAGTGATCCTGCATGTTCACAGAACTTACTACGTTCAAATATACTTCAACTTATTTTTAGGGGCTTCAGTGTTCTTCTGACAGAATTCTAGATGAGGTGGGAGATATTATATAAATCATATAAACTGAGGTACCTAAGACTACCTATGCAAGTCTGAATGTAAGTCAGCAGCGCATTCAGGCAGCCAAGGCAGCCACAGCTTCCTGGCATGTATCAGGGACAGTGTGACAAGCAGGACCAAGGAAGCGATTGTCATCCTGTACTCAGTACTACTAAGACCACATCTTGAGTCCTGTGTTCAGTTTTAAGGCCCACAATATAGTTCCAAGAAGAATTAAGACACAGCACAGTTCACCTTTCACCACACATCTGAAGTCACATTATTACCTTTTGTAAAACATCTAAAGCTGTGAGCACCGCTTCCTGTAAACTTGTCAAAACTGCTTCAGTGTAAGATGGAAGGATAAAAGGGGAAGCATCAGAACTGATTGGAACTGAAACAGCACCATGCAAAATGACACCCAGCTTCTGGAGATCATCCATGCTGAAACCAGTTTTGATGTGTTGGTAAAGAGCTGGGAATATTTGAATTAAAGCTGTAAGAAAAGGCTGGCTGGGAATGAAAGTCAATTTATCACAAGTACTTGGAGGCTTTGTACTTTCTGAACCAATCCTATACCAGCTGTTCCAGGCTGCCCACCAAAGATTCAAATCTTCAATTTCATCCGTTACTACAGGTGCTTCAGCTCCATTGTATCTTCCTATTCTTTCTCCTATGGAGTCAGTTCTCATGAATGATCTGCCAAGGCTAGTGGCAGTTGTTGTACCTACAACCACAGGTACTGAAACATTGATAGCAGGTGGTGTATCAGGTTTCTCCAAGTCTCGGGCAGGAGAAACAATCTGTAAGATCTCCTGGAAGCTTTTCAGTGCAGCCAGAGAAACTTCATTATTTTTGCTGAGTGCTGCTGATTGGATGTGATCAAGAAGAACATCCCAGGCTTGAGAAAAGTCTCCTATTTTAAAAAATGAGAGAGGAGGAAAAAATAAAATCAACTTGGAACTGCCTTTGTATTCTTCCCAGCCTCACTGTCACTAAAAGGTTGTTCATGTACTTGGTAACACAGAGAAATTTCATAATGTTAGGCAATGGCTTGAATGACTTTCTGAACTTACCAGTTCAGCCATAATCAGGAGGAGTGTATGTGACTGAGAAACACACAAATATGAAGAATGAAACAATAGATCTATGTTGAATATGCTAGCAAAAACCTCCCAAACCAACAACGACAGAACTCACACACATACCATATCTCATACTAGAAGAGTTCCTTTTTCCTCACTCAGAATAGTGAAGGAGGTTTTTTTCTTATACAGACCAGATGCCTGTTCATTTCAAAAAGTGTTCAAGCATGCAGGAGGAACTAAGGTTCGAATCTATAGTCGTGCAGTGCATTTACAGCTCTGGTTTTAAAATGATCTGATAACTGCATTGTGGAGCAAGATTTTATTTTTGGAGTTTTTCATCAAATTCAGCCTTAAACTTCAATCTTCTATGTTACTAATTACAGAGTTTGAATAATTAAAATATCCCTGTAATATTTTCATTTTTTATTCAGTTTTAACTCAAGTTTAATATAATTTAAAATCTATTACATTTCTGCAAATGACAGCTATTCTTAGTAGCTGTTACTAAGCTTATTCTGTATCACAAATTACCAAGAATGAAATAGCACACAATGTATTTTTTGGTTAGAAATATTGTGTACTAGGTGAGGGTGAAGGTGTATTAGTGTAATGGGGAACTTTCTTTGCAAGCCATACATTCCTCATTTATTTTTCACTTTCTCCTCATAGAAATTAAATATTAGGTAATTTACCATGCTGGTGTAAAATAGTATTATGTACAACTGAACAATGCAAACATTCAGTACTTCACTGACTTTACAAGTGAGTTCTCTTTACATTGTTAAGAACACTGTTGAACCTGACACACTTAGGCCACAGAACAGTTCCAGGCAAGTCTATAGCCTTAGAAAGAGACGAGGAAAGATATGTGGAAAGATATGTTGTGACAACCAAAACAACAGAAAAATTCCTATTGTTATCAGGCTACTAAACACTAAAGCTCTTTGGCACCCAGAATTGTGACTATGACAAGATGAAAATGGTACTTACCATTTTTGTCTCTAAGAGCATGGATTAAAAACTCCAGAATTTTAACCATATTTGGGGTAAGACACACATGTTTAAGCTAAGATTAAGATTATTGTCCAGTACTTTAACAATATACAGAAGTAAAAAGTTTATTATAGCATCTTTCAATAATTTTAAACTATAAATTTTACCTAAAGGTTGCAGTAAGTATCTCCTTGTGTTAAATATTCTTGCAACTCCAGCCAGTGTCAATACCCATGTCTCAGCCCACTGCTTCTCAGCAGTATCCCTTGAATGATGGATAAGAATGTTGCCCCCTCCTGATTCAATCTTCTCTTTGTCAGCTGTGGTAGAAGATTCTCGAACCCTATCCAACAGGTGAAATAAAACCTGCAATAGTCACAAAAAAAGGGGGGGGAAGAATTTTTCAAATACCTTGGTTGTACTTGTGGTAAAATAACAAAGCTCAGTATTTTTTCCATTATCCTTTCTGTCACTGTGTCCCTTTGAGAACTCCTTTATCTAAACAGTCTCTGCAACAGCTAAAAGCGAGAATCAGCCAAGTAATATTCCCTTGAGAAGGGTCAGAAACCACTAAGAACAGTATTAGCAGTACAAGGCTAAACTGATTGTACTTGGATACCTCACTGGATACATCAGGTAGACTCAACTGCAAACTGATGTTTTCCATAAAGCATAACCAACATGACTATGACCTAGGACAGAGCATTTGACAGATCCTTTCAAAGATGACAACCAAAACAGAGCACCAAGTAAATTCAATATAGTATGAAATCAGTCAAATCCCATGACCCTCAAATGTCTCCATGTTTTCACACAAAGAAATGAGTTGTTTGTTTTCATACAACTTTTTATCCAGCTCCTGAGTTTAGAAAGAAATGATCAAGGTACAAAAAACTACACCTCATAAGAGGCTTTAAGGGCCAAAGAAGTGTAAAAGAACACCCACAAGCCCCAAGAAAATGGACTTCTGTCACCATGTTACCTTTAAAAAGTCTTAGCTATCTAGTTAAATGATATTTAAATAGCAGTCAATGGTTATTACAATGTGAATGCACTTCAAAAAACCTTCAGTGGAAGCTTACACATCATACCTTCCATATTACTGTGTGCCATGTTGAATGTTGCAGTAAAGTTCCATGAGCACCAATAGTAGAAAACAGTGTCTGCCCTGCGCTCTTTCTAACTGCAGGTCGGGGATCCACACACAGTTCTCCAAGTTTGGCATACAGGCACAACCAAAGACAATCAAATGGCGGTGCAGGATGAAAAGGTCTGTTCAGCACTACTCCCTTTTCTTCTGCCTGTTTCTGCAATACTGCTTCTTCTTTGTTTAGGTCCTTTTCAATTATCTCACCTCTTTGGAAAAAATAATCCGAAATATTCCACTACAAAATAAATAAAACATATGCTGTTGTACAATTAAAATATTATAATGCTCTTAATGATCATGAAATAAATGGTTTCTGATTTTCACATTTAAAAGTATTTTGCAAAGTACATCAAGACAGTAATTTCCCTATGCTGCTGAAGGAAGAGTAGCACAATCACTACAAGGTGCAGGAAGTATTTTCCTTAGACTCAGTTTTTAGGCCCCAGTTATACATGAAGTACTAGAAAGGGAAAGAATGAGTTAAAAATAAGACACTGATGAACATTGTTATAGCACAATAATATTTATTTAACTAACCCTGAAGTCATGCAGATTAAACATAAATTGTGCTCACTATTTATATACAATTCCTAATAATAGCATAGGAATTAAGCAAGAATTAAAAAGAGAAAAACAACAACCAGGTTTGGTTTTCCTTTGCAAAACCGACTAAAGATTAATTTTCCTTAAACATAGAAAGAAAATGAAAGCCAGAAGCAGCATCACTGTAGGTTAATATAAAACTCACCAACAAACCAATTGAAGTTAAGCTAATATTTAGCTCTTGATTGTGAAGTCCAAAGCTTCCTGCAACTTCAACAACTATCTGTAGACAAGTACATGGCATTGTTGGAAGAAAGTCTGTCACAACCAACTGAAGACACTGGAATGCAGTCCGTATTAAGGACTCTCTTAAAAAAACAAAACAAAGACAAAACACACACACACACACTCATTTCAAACTTCTTCAAGAGTACAGCAATGTTTTGAATACAATACCTCAGGAAATAGCATAATTTGAAAGAAAAAAAAATCAATTTAATATTTTTGAGATTAATTTTCAACATCTGAAGTGTTTCAGCTATACTTTTTGAAATACGTTAAGCTGAAGCTTCAAATTCTGACGACGTACTTTAGACTGTGTTAACTACCTAGTGGATTTCAGTAAGAACTTCAGATTCTCCAGTGGTCCTCAGCTAGTTTTATACAGCCAAGTCCCCTTCTCTGTTCTAGGACTTCTTAGTTCAACCATGTCAGATAAAACATTGTAAAAAGGTCACAATAGACAAAACAAAGTGGAGTTTAAGCACAGATAATCTTCCAAGGATTCCAAAGTGTTATGAACATTTGTAACGGCAGTTGGAAATTACTTAAAATATACCAAACAGGTAGGCAAAATGTCTTTTAAATATTATGAGGGAAGATGAAAGTTAATCTTATCTGTTTCCATAGTCTCATCTGTTTCCATACTGTATTATATTAGACAAAAATATTTCCAAAATATCTGCCATTAAATAGATCTTTATTGAATGTTTTGCCTTTAGAGTTTGAACACAAGCATAAAATAGAAATGTAGGTTTGTGGGAAGGAGCTTTCTATAACTAAAACCTTGTTTATCGAGAGATAAAATGAAGGAATCAAAAATAGTGAATTTGCATTTAAATTTCATTATAGGTTGGGGTTTGTTTTTAATCTTTAAAGGACAAAAAAACCAAACAACAAACAAACCCAAATGTTTATAAACACAAAAACTTAGTGTCCTTCAGAACCTATATCCCAGGAAAAAATTCAGAATACAAATATGTCAGTTATGTATTTCAGAATCCTAAATAAAATAGTAAATTTTCAATTAAATAAAAATTAAGAGCATAGGTAGGCCATTTCCACTGTGCCAAAACAGCCAACATGATATGGAAGCGAAATGAATGCACAAGAAAATCCACAAAGAAAATGAAGGAATAACTAATAATTCTCTACTATGATGCATACTGCAGAGAGACATCCACCCCGCCACACAGGATCAGAGGATTTATCTTTGCTATACTCGTGGAGGAAATACTTATACACTACTTCTTACATATTAGTTACAGGAGTCTATAAAAACACAACCAAAGCTGGTGCAGTTTTGTCTCCACTATGAAGTTCCAGAGGTGTGTGACCTTTAAGAACCCTCAGAGAGAAGGGAAGAAGGCAGGAAATGAAAGTACAGTTAACACAACTCATTTTGGAAGAACTGGGAGTTAAAGGGAAATTAATCTTTCCTTCCAATCTTCACATGAGAGACCACTGGAACAAAGTCAAAAGAATTCACTTACTAGTTTATGTCCCACACTAATATGTGTTTGGAGAAACGTTTCAAAGTTCTCCATACAAGTATCAACAGCAATACAGCTCTTCAAAATGAGGAAGCATATTCCCAGCTTCTCAGAGATTGCCAGGTCATTGTATGATTTGCTTAAAAAGCACAGGGTCTGGGATTGGACTGCAAAGCACAGTGAGAGCCTTAAAACTCTTAAGGATAAGTTAAAGGCCTACCAGAAATTGAGCTCACTACATCCAAAGGACCCCTTAAGGGCAGAATGGGCCTTCTCTGACCATGCTTCCTAATGTGGTATTTATCAGAAGGGACCTAAAGGCCCCACTAGAGCACTCCTGTTTTCCTCTACAGCATTCAAGGACACTGTAAAGAGGTCTTTTGAATGGGAAAATGGGCTCCTTTCCCTTACAAGGGCTGTTAAGGAAGCAGAGAAGATTAACACCACACAGGATATTGTGGTGCAAGGACCTTTCCTCCTACTTAAGACAGTTCTCAAGGGATCCCCTCCACCAGAGTGGATAGCCCAAAAATCCACTGTAAGAAAGTGGTATGCATACTTAGAGAGAATTGCCCAGCTCACACATCTAAGAGAGGGTCCAGCTAAGGTGTCCAAGCTCCAGCAACCAGTAAATCCAGATACAGCTTTATTGGGATAGCACTACAAGCCACCTCCAACAGATGTAGCTCTAGCGATAACCACAGACTCCGACATTGAGGGAGTGTGGTTCACTGATGCCTCTTCCCAGAGAGTAGGATCACAGTGGCACTACAAAGCAGCAGCCTTGGAAATCAGGACACGCAGGACTGTTACTGAAAAGGGTGAAGGCAGTGCACAAGTGGGTGAACTGCAGGCCCTCATGTTAGCTGTGGAAAACGTTGCCAAAGCCATCTACACAGGCTCCTATGCCAACTTTAAAGGAGCTACGGAGTGGATTTTCCAATGGTAGGCAAATCAATTGGAAATTGGCACCACTAAGGTTTGGAGAGCTGGAGACTGGCAGAGACTGCTGGAAATAAGTCGATCAAGATCCATCAATGTGGGATGGGTCAAAGGACACTCTAAGAAGGAAACCTCTGCTGCAAAATGGAAGCAGCAGGTTGATGACCTGGCACATATCCATGCAGTGAGTAGTGGGGAAAAAGATTGGAAGAGATTAGCTGAATGGTTGCACCTTGAAAGGGGCCACTCAGGCAAAGCTGATCTCTACTATGATGCAGGTCTTGGGGATGGCCAGTCTCTATCAGCATGTAAGACCATCATATCAGCCTGCCCACAATGCTAGATAAGGCTGAAGGCTAACCACCCAAACCCTGTACCAGCCCAACATATCCACCAGGACAATAGTCTCTGGAACACCTGGCAGGTAGATTATGTGGCCATAATGGCCTCAAGCCATCACATGAAAAGAAATACATACTGGTTGGTGTAGAAGTGGTCTCTGGTGTAACCATGGCCATTGCCACCAGTACGGCCTTAGGAGCTCAAACAGTTGAGACTCTCAAACATTGGCTCAGCATCCTGCCAATGTCCGAGTGCATCCAGAGCGATAATGGATCACACTTCACTGCAACTTCAGTGCAAGACTGGGTGTGCAGTGAAGGGTTGAAATGGCTGTTTCATAACCCATATTACCCCTAGGCAAATAGCATTGTTGAGAGGACAAATGGTCTGGTCTGATCAAAGGACAGGTGAACATCTCTAAAGGTGTCTGGGACTCACATTTGGCTCAAGCAGTCCTCACAGTCAATAATCATTGGGGAAGCTATGGAAGCCCCAAGATTAAGGCCTTCTGCCCAGCTGAGCCTATAGTGGATGCTAACCATATGCCAGGAAGGACTAAGGATAAATCCTTGTCCCAGATGCAAGTGGGCCAACCTGTGCTCGTCAAGCTACCCTTTATAGGGGTTGTGCCAATGACACTGGATAAGCCTAGAGGAGCATATGCCTAGGAAGCTCTGGATGCCAATGGGAAAACCCACCGCATCGGTGAGTGGTGGACTGTCCACGATTAATTAATTGCCAAGCTCGACTTATATGCTGAGGCAAGTTTTGTCTCCCTACAGGACAGAGTCAAAGCCAAGGACCAGTTCCTGATCAGCACCAGCACTTGGGAAAGGTAAAACCAGCTACACAGGAGATGGAGGTGCATCACCGTGATGGCCAGTGGATGATGGACCACAGAGCACAAGGACCCGCAGAGCACAACCTCCAGCTATGGACTCAGAGCAGCTAAGGCTCTACCATGAACTCTATCATTGCTCTACCAGGGACAGAGCAATTAATTACTCAGTTAACTGTGTAGCTTTATTTAACATTGTTAATATTAGCATTACATGTGGAAAAGCAAACCTATTTATATAGCACACAGCTTACTGAATTACAAGGGGTTATTACACATTACTCTCAATTTCTAGACAAATCTGCCCATTGCCACCAGGCTGGAATGTTCCAGAGCACTCCAAATTCCTTCCTTCTCCCCCCGTCACAGGTTTGAGTGGGGAGAAGGTGGCAGCACGAAAACTGCTTCCCCTTCCCCCACCCCGGCCCCGCAGGCTTTAGCGGGGAACAGCAGCAGGCATCTTTCCACACCTGTGCGGACCAGTGCGGAAGCCCACACTGGGAACCGGGCTGGTGGTGGGCTGGACCAATACAAATAGCAAATTGACACTGTCTAGAAAAAGCATAAATAAAGCAAGGGAGAAGGTGCAGGATTCCTGCCTTAAGAGTTCCTGCCTTGTCAGAGCTTCCTGGACCCAGCTGCTCTCAGACCATACTGCAGCTGACTTCCCGGCTACTATTCCAAACCGGGGAGACCTGAGCAGTTTGGCTCTCTCCTGCCGCTGCTGAGGCAGTATCACTTCCACGAACCTGTCTTGTGGCAGTCATGTTTCACAGCTTTTCCACCCGCCTTGAATTTCTGCCGAATGGATCCAGACAACTGGATATTGTTTACAGCACCAGAAGGCAGCAGAGCTGCAGAGAAATTCAGCAAGGGATCATTGATGAATACCTATCTCACCTTTGTGAGTAAAGCCTGTTGTTCCAATAATTCTCTGCTCAGCCTGATTGATAGCGGGGTAAAGTTGTGTTGATGGCTTAGCCTTTTCCATTTCCTGACTTCCTAAATCTCTAACTTTGTCCATAACATCCTGTTGAAGAATTCCCGATTGAATTACAACCTGTAAATAAATCTAAACTACTTTTGTGTAGAGTTTGGGTGGTAGAGCTTTTGGAAAAATAAAATAATTCTATTTTTGTAATTCCTGACTTGGCCACGTTAATTCCCTGCCTCCACAACAAAGTAAGAGACCACCAGAACAAATTCAAAAGAATTAATTTACTAGTTTATGTACCACACTAATATGTGTTTGGAGAAGGGTTTCAAAGTCCTCCACACAAGTATCAACAGCAATGCAACTCTTCAAACTGTGAAATTGTTCTTACTGTTACAGGTTGCCACCAAAAAGGTAAATACAACTGCAAAAAAAACCCTTAAGTTCTTCAGCAAAGCTTAAGATCGTAAAGAGCTTTATCTATCTTTTAAAACAAACAAGGGTACTCTATTGAAAAATTCTTCACACATAGATCTTCATTTGTTTGGCAAGCTAGTACCATGCAGTCAAGAACTATCACCAGCTCTCAGAACAGCACCTTTTCTATTTAGCATCCTGGCAAGATCTCCTGGAAGGCAGACGCATTTCTGTCCTGGAATCCAGGATGTTTACCAACCAGAGGGAAGACACTTGTAAAGAATCACAGAAGGGATCTCCAAAGATCATCCAGTCCAAGCCCCCTGCCAGAACAGGATCATCTATATGAGATTGCACAGGAATGCACCCACGCAGCTCTTTAATATCTCCAGATAGGGAGACTCCACAATCCCTCTGGGCAGCCTGTTCTAGTGTTCTGTCACCCTCACTAGTCACATGATCAGAAAGTTTATAAGTATGAAAACAGTGCCTGCATCCTGTGCTCACAACTGTGAGGTAAGAAATTCTATACTTTCCCAAGAGAAAGGAGGCATGCTCATTTTTCCCTCCTGCAGCTGGTAAGACAGATGCAAACAGTGCTATGTAGTTGAAGAAAAGCAGATTATCCTATACGCTTTGTAGAAGGAAAGTAAAATATAACATAAGCTCTTAGTAACATCTTAATAACCCAGTGAGGTATGGGTTTGAGATATAAAGCAAACTGAAGACTGTCTTGAGACCAAATCTGTGTTGTTCTCGTCCATGAACAACTGTGAGAATCAAAAGGCATGTAGGAATCAGAATGCACTGCACCAGGTATGGGTTTCCAAAGGAAAAGGGACCAAAGGAACCATGGTTAACAAAAAGATTGTGCTCACAACCAGGAAAGCAAGTATTTGAGGGGATTTTGACAGGTGCTACCATTAGTGCAAGTAACACTGGTATTAGAGCAAAATTCTTCAGCATTTGAAGGGCCTTTAGGAGGTCTTCATATGGCCAGCATACAGAAACTAAGGTGAGGAGAAAAGAGAGAGATGACAAGGTGAATTCTTCTGACACCCACCAGAGTTATTTGATGACTAGCACCAAAGAAGGAACAATATGGTGTAAGCGTGTGGGTATAGTCCTTGGTGCTTAACAATTCCAGGGTCAGACATTCGTTTCACTGCTCCTTTAAAAAAATCCTCCTTGCAGCTTCACCTCTAACTTGACTTTGGTAAAGAGGATCAGTTCATTAATATTTCTGCTCTGATGGCAAGAGCCAGCTGTGTTAGTCAGTCACGGGATTTACACAGCAAGTAAATAATATTCCATCCTTGTGCTACCAACAGCCATTTAGGGAGGAAAGCTTCAATAAAGAGAGTGTGTTCAGAAGATGACACACAAGCCTATCTGGAGATTTAAGAAGAAACAACAGAGTAAATATGAGCAACAACTAAGTCATAAAGAATTATCTGCAAGCATGAAGAATGTGTCCAGCAGATGGTCAAGATCAAATGAACTGGCACTGAGCACTTCTTAGTGTATACTGCATGCCGACCACAGGATAGGTTAGACTGAAACAACACTCTGCTCTTCTGAAAGATTAATTCAGTAAAATAAAAATGTGCTACAGGAAAGAAAAAAACATCCTGCTTTTTTTTTAGTATAATTACTGACAAGTTAAAAATTACAGTGAATATTGTGGCTACCACTGAAAAAGGCTATTAATAAGAAAATAAAGGTAGAATTCTTTCTACTGTTATTAATTTTAAAATTTTATTTTCACCACTTACCCCTGATCATTTCGAATTGCCCCCATGACTCCAAGCACCAGTGGCCAACCAGGTCCTAAGCTGTCACCCTGACTCTGCAAAATCTGTAGCACACACTCCAACTGCTTGATCCTGATATCAGGATGACTAATGTTTGACAGTTCCTTTAGTGGATTCAATAAAAGCAGTTGCAGTCTCTAAAAGTAAACAATACAGCATATTAAGGATGCTAACATTTAACTGATCATTAATTACTTTTACATATAATAAGTAAAATACCAATTGAAGATTCATTACATGAACTCAGTAATTCATTTATTAAATTCTCAAATTCAATGCCAGACTTGCCTTTCTAAAAACAATGTTCCTAAAGGACGTCATCAGGAATCTACCTTTATTTGTTCAGTTTTGTTGTTGTTGCTGGTTTTGTTTGGTTTCTGCGGGTTGGTTTGTTTTTAACCCCCATGTTTTACAGGTCACTCAGAAGGCAGCTACAGTACTTCTGTCACAGTTGTACAAAAGTCATCGCATAACTTTTCACTCACCCACCAGGGCTAGACTTAGCTTCCTTCTAAAGTTGAAAAAAAATTATCCACTGAACCTCAGTAAAAATATTAAAATATTTTATTAATAGTGGATCAAAATAACTGTGATTTAGAAGGTTTGGGAGGATTTTTTTATGTGGTATCACATCTATATTTCTAAACATTCTGGAATTGTTTTGCAGTTGTTAGGGTGATCCATAACCTGTTATAACAAAAGGGCACAATATGAGAATATCAGCATTCTCTTACACCTTTGAAAAAGGAAGAAGAGAGAGTTCATTGGAATGCATGAACTGATTCTTAACAGTTACATCTGAATGCTACAGCTGTAGACTTTATAAGCTCAATAGTGAAGTTGCTTTATGAATTCCTCCTGTTCAATGAACTGCAAAAAAGTTCCTCTGGGGGAGATTTTGATTTCATGTTCATTTTAAGTTCCAGAAAAGGAGGAAAGCAGATGCTCTTAAAGTTACTTTACCTGATTTTGAGATAATGGAGGATCATGGGTGAACATCAGCCCTGCTTTAATGAGAGAAGTTAAAGCTTCTGCTCCCCATTCTCTCATTCTGGAGTTTGGATGCTGACAGACCTGAAAACACAGTAATGTTTTGTTTAAAGTAATTTTTATTTAATCAAGATTTTAATATATGTAATATATAACAATGATTATATTAGAATTTACATAGAATATTAAAATAAAGCTTTAACCAAAAATAAAACAGATCTCTAAATTATAAAAGTAAGTTTAATAGTAAACAAGTATTTATCTTTTGGATAGACATACCTTCTGAATAAGGAAGCAATAGGAAGCAGTGAAAGACACAGAAGGAAACATAATGAAAACCACAGCAGTTCATGCCAATACGCTTTCCAAAAATGAATATACTAACTGCTAATTCAGATAACGACTAATTAAAAAGCACCAAACAACTCTTCAATGAATGCCTGAAACCCTCAGGTTTAACTTAGTTTTGAGCTACTATAAAATTGAAAGTTTCATCTTTCACACACTGTTGAGCATCATCAAGTGAAGTAGCATGACAGCAGCCAACACAGAAAGTGTCTGCTCTTTTATATTTTCAAATACAAAAAGTCATTGAACAGTGAATGTAAAATAAGCTTTACACTCCACCATTTCAGAAGCCTGACACAACAACAGCAGACATGATTTCAATCTGAAGTTTCAAACACCTCTTGCTTTTTCTGTCTTATTATCTAAACCTAATAGGTTTGCTGATTGTTTTTGGGTTTTTAGAACAGAACAATTCAAAACATTGTGCAAACCCACTGCATAGATACCTAGTATGAACTGTACTCCTATATTTGATACATTACCCTCAAACAAGTCTACAGTTTCACTGACCTTTACATATAATTATTTCCACCCACCCTTCCAGCCTGTTGTTCGTTGAAGAACAGGTGTCCAACCATAGAGAGGTCCTCCCCCAGAGACTGGACAGTCCACTCATCCCAAAGCGGATGGCACCTGAAATTGTGTTATTCCATCCCATAATACTGCGTCTTTATTTTCCATATAAGCTGACTGCAGAGTCAATTCTCCCTCTTTCTTTCCCTCTCACTGTTCCCAGAAGGACCTTATCCTCTTGTAAGAGAGGGTAGCGGCCTGGTTTGGCCTTGGCAGAGCTAATTTTCACTGTGTCATTGAAGCCTGGTGGGGCAAGAGGTCATTGAGGCTTGGATGGGGAGGAGGTTTTTGGAAAATGTCGGCCTAATGAGACCTTGGTAAAGCCCATGAGGTAAAGCACATGAGGGAAAAGGATAACCCTGGGAACAAAGGAAGATCTTCAAGAAGGGAAAAATGGATGACCCTGGGAACTACAGACCAGTCAGCCTCACCTCTGTGCCTGGCAAGATCATGGAGCAGATCCTGCTGAAGGCAAATGGAAAACAAAGCAGAGGTGATAGGTGGTAACCAGCAATGGCTGCACCAAGGGCAGATCTTGCCTGACAAATTCAGTGGTTTTTTATGCAGAAGTCACTGACAGTGGACAAGGGAAGGCAACTGATGTCATCTACCTGGACCTGAGTAAGGCATTTGACTCTGTCCCACATGACATCCTGGTCAGCAAACTGGAAAAACATGGACTTGATGGGTGGAGCACTGCTGGATAAGGAATTGGCTGGATGGTGGCACACAGAGAGTGGTGATCAAGGGCACAATATCCACCTGGAGACCAGTGACAAGTGGTGTCCCTCAGGGGTCAGTGCTGGGACCAGTGTTGTTTAACATCTTTGTCAGTGACATGGACACAGGAATCATAGAATGGTAAGCTTGGAAGGGACCTCAAGAATCACCTAGTTCCAACCCTCTGCCATAGTCAGGGACACCTCCCACTAGTACAGGTTACTCAAGGTCTCATCCAATCTGGCCTTGAACACCTCCAGGGAGGGAGCATCTACGACCTCCCTGGGCAGCCTGTTCCAGTGTCTCACCACCCTCACTGTAAAGAACAGAATTGAGTGCACCCTCAGCAAGTTTGCAGATGACACAAAGCTGTGTGGCACAGTCGACTTGCTAGAGGGCAGGGATCCATCCAGAGGGACCTGGACAGGCTG
>VWZE01013298.1:67845-111234 GCA_013396675.1 Eubucco bourcierii
CTCAGCACAGAAAGGACATGGAAGTGTTGGAGCGGGTCCAGAGGAGGCCACAAAGATGATCAGAGGGTTGGAGCAGCTCTCCTATAAGGACAGGCTGAGAGAGTTTGGGGTTCCTCAGCCTGGAGAAGAGACAGTTTAGAGGACACCTTATAGTAGCCTTCCAGTATCTGAAGGGGGCCTACAGGAAGGCTGGGGAGGGACTATTTACAAGGTCTTGCAATGACAGTACAAGGGACAACGGGTTTAAACTGGCAGAGGGAAGATTTAGACTGGATGTTAGGAGGAAGTTCTTTCCAGTGAGGGTGGTGAGGCACTGGAACAGGTTGCCCAGGGAGGTTGTGGATGTTCCCTGTCTGGAGGTGTTCAAGGCCAGGTTGGACGAGGCCTTGAGTAACCTGTACTAATGGGAGGTGTCCCTGCCCATGGCAAGGGGTTGGTACTAGATGATCCTTGAGGTCCCTTCCAACCTTACCATTCTATGATTCTAAAACTGGGTTGTGGTTGAATATGAATTGTGTTTATATTGCCTGGTTTATGTAGTTGTCATTAGTACTCCCATTTAAATTTCCAGTTCTTTCCAATCCTTGTGGAGCGTTGTCTTTTACTCCTTTGGGGAAGGGTAAAGATCATCTGTCCACTCCCTAAACCTACGACACAGTCCTAGCTTAAATGGTGTGTGAATCAAAGTCCAAGACAGGAACATAAGGAAGGTTGATGGTTTTGGATTTGCAGACCATTCCCTTTCCAGCCACCACCCAAACTGCAAAGGAGGACAATACAGAAGAGCTAGCTTAATGTTAAAAATGCAGGCATGAAGCAGCTGCTCTTCTGAATTACTTATATTTCTATTATCTTATATAAAAAATAAAATTCAAACTACTTCTTGATGCTCTGAATCTAACCAAACAAACAGTTCCAGAGACAGGGAACTAACTCTTCCCTCAGGATGTGTTTAACTGAATTTGCAGATGGTGTTTTCTCCTTCCTTAATGTACCTCCATGACTTAAGATTAAAAGGAAATAAAGGCAGTGCTTCAAAAGAAATTGAAATAGACACTGTATTTCCTACAGAACAGTGGCAAACACCCACAGTGGATAAGAGACTGAAACAGACTGCTTACTAGATGAAAAGACAAAGTCTCAACATATGGATTATGGAGCTTGTCTTGTAGGGGAAAAAAAAAAAAAAAAAAAAAAAGACAATAGAAAGAGACACCTGTGATTTAAGTCTTTATATGCGTAACTATACAATTTTCTTCTCCTAGATCAACTATTATGTGAAGATGATACCCATAAATAAGGGGAGAGATTGCAAATCCTTAATACTGTTGGAAATAATGTTCTAAACGAAGTGTCTGACACTTTCTGGGAAATGAGGAAGAAAAGCTTTCTCCTTTACCACTTCAAATGAACCCTGTTCAGGCATTTCACTCTTCTACATACCTGTGTATAGAAGTAAAATGTTATGATTATATTCTGTCACTTTTTTTTAAGCTTAAAAATCAGTATTTAACTTTTTTCTTTGATGGAATGTATCTTCCATTTTGAAGTTAAAATATTTAAAGAAACTGAATGAGATTATGACACCTATTGTTGTATTTGTACAGTATTCTCTTCATGAGACCATTCAAAATGTTACCTTTAAACTTTTTCAAACAAATAAAGTGCTTGTTAGTAAATCTAACAGCCTAACCTTTCTGGAAAGGACACAAATATGTACTATGGGAATTCGAAGTGAAGCCTGTTTGTGTTACTGTAACTCTCATATGAAGTATAATAAATTGATCGTTTTAAACATTGCTTTGTTTGAAACATAAGTATTGTAGGCACCATACAGACAAAGCCAGTAAGAGAAGATTAAAATACGGGAATATATAAATTCACTTTTGCCTTCAAATTGTGATGCACTCAAGTTGGGAAAAGAAAAAAAAAAAAAAATNAATTCAGTATGCTTTTAGTTACACTTTACAAATGCATTTCCACAGGACCTCCATTAAGACAAACTAAGTTCTAGTATAAGTGATGAAAGCAGTAAGTTACCTCCAGAAGATGACCAGTCAGAGGTCTCCAAAGAATCTCAATCCTGTGCATGTTGACTAGTCCCGTTTCCAGTAATTTAGCAACAGCAAAAAGCGATGGTTCCTTAGTAGAACAGAATTTAAACACATAACTTTGAGATAATCCAGTTTATGTCAGAGCCTTTTGCTGAATTATAACATAGAAATTAAGATGCAACTAATCTCACTGAAGTACGATTTTGTAGGTTGTGAATGGTGCTATAGCAGCTTAGGTAGCCCAGCTGGAAGTTTGCACAATGTTTGCAGTACTTCATGAGAAGCCACAAGGCGGCAGCAAGAGCACACCATCAAGAGTTGTGTCACACTACTTAGATAGGTCACCAAGTTTTGACAACAATCAGAGCACTGATACTCCTTCCAAAGTGCACGTTTTTACATAGTACTCCCTTCAATCACCTTTGTAACACATTTTACTAGCAAAATAGCCTTTTTCTCATCACAACTTCCAAAACTAAAATTACGTATGAACAAACAATATAGCACATTTCACTGAAAAATCCTGTATCTTCCACTGGCTTCATAAATGCCCTGCAAGAATCTGATATAGTTCATTTTTATTAAAATCATCATACAGTAAAAATGGCTGCTGCACTGGAATTATTTTGTTCCTATTTCTGGTGATTTTTTTGTTCTCATTTTATACGAAGTCTGTGTTTAAAAACAGTTGATTTCAAATTTGCTGCTGTAATATTATAAAGTGCATTTTCTGTCATCATTATCTCTAGTGAAATAAATCAAGGAAAAAATTCCAGAACATCTCCTCTGGGATTAAATTATAACTAGGAGAATATACACACAAGGTCCTTAAATCTTTTTTGACTACATGTCCTGAGGCTGACAGGTATATTACAATTTTCACAAGTAAATATGAATTATCAGAGGGGTGTTAACACCTACATTGTCAGACTTTTTCTGAAGTACATTATAAAAGACCATTGAGCACTTCACAGAATACGCTATTCAGAATCCGTAATCTCTGAAATTATGAGGGTTTTTAAGTAGTTTTATCCACCACCAATCTGATTCACAGAAACACATGACATTCCTTAGTTAACAAAAGGAACACAGGAGGAACACAATGAGAATGCTCACAGAATTTAGTAACCTTATGAACCATTATAAACAAGACACTTCCTGGTTCATAATTTATTTTTCAGTTTAGAGTATCAAATGTATTACTGGTTTAATATTAAAAATAGTTAGCTTAGAGGATAAATGTACAAGTCTTCTGCCTGCTTCACAAAAACTTCTAAAAAGAAAACAAAGAACTCTTTTCATACCTTATTGTTCCCATAGGCCATATCCATGGCTTCCAGAGACAAGGAGCAAAGGGCATTTATTAAGTGATGTAAAGACACATCATCAAGGTACCTGAAAAATAACAGCTGTCAAAACATTGCCAAGTTCGATGCACATTATTTTAACTAGAAGATGAAATTTCTTACTGTGAGCTTTCGAAAAGCCTTGAAAGTATGTTGGATATAACTGGCAGATCAGTCATAACTGCTGTAGTCAGAACCTTGAAAAAGAGACAGAAATGCATCTTATACATTGCAACAGAAAACACTGCATAATCATTAATCATACAAAGAAGAATCCTGCTTACTGTGCTGGGCCCTTCTACAGCTCTCCCAGGTTTTAATGCACCCCCAACACCAGGCTTCAGTCCCAGAATCCACACAAGATGCTGAAAGACAAAAGGATCGTTATCATCAGAAAAGCCTTTCAGAGTAGAGAGGAAACTAATATTGTATTGAAGCTAGCCATCAGCCTTCCAGAATTGAGGGGAAATGCTACAGTACTTACTCAAGGCAATTTAAAGTACACCATGAATGAATCAAAGCTTCTAAAAAAACTAAAAAAAAAAAAATATAAAATTTAAAAGAACTAAAAATTCAAAAAACAAATTAGGGCAAAAGACCAAGGCATAAAAACAAGGCGTAAATAGTTCCTACTATACCTGAAGAGTAGCCAGGACAAGTTGCCAGGATGTACCGAGAACAGCTCCATGGCAGTGAGCTAAGTTAAGTAATGTCCTCATACACTGGATATTTTTTGAAGTCAGCTGGAAAAAAAACCCAAACAACAAAAGGACCACATAATTTTTACTACTTTATGATAATAATATTTCTAAGAAACTTGCAAATTTTTACTAAATAACTTAAGGATTGCATTTTGTTTGCAACAGTAAGATGTTCTCTTTTTTAGAGAAGTGCCTAAGTATCTCTTTTTTCTCCCAAGTTTGATCTTGCTAGGGTTAAATATGATTTGCTCAGTGTCCTCCCAGATTCGCATTATCAAAGACACAAGTTCAAGTATTCCAGCTTTAAGTACATCACCTCCCAAAAACAGAGTCTCTGTCTCAAAAAAAAAAACCAAACCACAAAACCCACATTTAAGTGCACTTCCACACAGGGGCCCATAACAGAGCTGAGACCACGGATTTTCAAAACAGAATGGATGATAGCTGCTGAGCTAACATTCAGGCACAAAACAAGAGAAAGTTGTCTTTAAAGTCAGAGAACTTTGCTGCCCAGAGCTTCTCCAAATTATCAGCTTAGGATAATACTTCAGATAACTTACTTTAAGATTGTTGCTTATCTGTTGCCTGGTTCTGAGACTCACTGACATGCAGAAAGAAGCAGTTAAGCAGGATGATATCACTTGTACTTACCATTACTGTTCCCTGTGGCTGAAGAGCTAAAGGCTGCCCTACAGCTACAACTTGCTGATGAGACTCACTTGAGGGACTGATTATTTGAATATTCTGTCCCTGAATGGAGTATGCTGGAGGGAAATTGAAAAGAAAATCAATCTAAATTTAAAATCCAGTACTTATTTGCAGCAGCAACCACCTCACGACAAACACGCTCCAGATAATTTTTTCAGTGTTAGTTTTAAGGTGCTCACTTTGAGATCTTTAGTTATATTTACATTATTATGTCATTGTTTTACAGAGTTAAAGGAGTCATTAAACCTCACACTATTAGATATTGCTTGCGATAAATACATTTTATGTTGAGAGTTGAATATCTGCAGTATGATACGAGCATTAGACTATGTCTCAACTCAGTTATCTGGGGTAATTGTGTGTTAAATGGTGTGTTAAATTGTGTGCCACTATTATTATTATTATGTACTCAAAAAATGGAGGTGTCATGATGTGTCATGTTATGGAGTTTTTTTCAATACAGGGTTTTAGGACAGTCATTTTATAACACATGTGTAAAAATAAGACTAACCCTATATATAATAATTTAAGTTCGCGGTTTCATTTCCATAGATGCACGTAGCTCAGTTATGCAAATTGCTTTACTGCCTTATGATCCAATAATACACTTGGTTCATGGGTTGGAGCAAATGTGCCAGCCATTATTCTCAGAATAAGGTACTTTTGGTTTCTACTAAGAGGTCTAATGTCAAATCCACCTGCATGTTCTGCATGAAGCTGCATGTCTCTGTACATAATTCCTCCTCAAAATTATAAACAGAGTACATTCTCAACTGTTATATTCCATGAATTACAACATTCTCTCAGGATGTGGGAAGTTGCTTCTTGTAAACTGAACAGAGCTCAGATCTTAAGATCTTCCACTTACACAGTAAGACAACTGTAGAAAAGATGGGTGGACCACTCGCTGGATAAGGAATTGGCTGGATGGTTGTACCCAGAGAGTGGTAATCAACGGCACAATGTCCACCTGGAGACCAGTGACAAGTGGTGTCCCTCAGGGGTCAGTGTTGGCACCAGTGCTGTTTAACATCTTTGTCAGTGACATGGACAGAGGAATGGAGTGCACCCTCAGCAAGTTTGCAGGTGACACCAAGCTGTGTGGCACAGTCGACTTGCTACAGGGCAGGGATGCCATTCAGAGGGACCTGGACAGGCTGGAGAGGTGGGCCCAGGTCAACCTCATGAAATTCAATAAGACCAAGTGTAAGGTCCTGCACCTGGGTAGGCACAATCCCAAGCACAAATCCAGGTTGGGTGGTGAATGGCTGGAGAGCAGCCCTGAGGAAAAGGACCTTGGAGTCTGGGTTGATGAAAAGCTCAACATGAGCCTGCAGTGTGCACATGCAGCCCAGACAGCCAACCGAGTCCTAGGCTGCATCAAGAGAAGCGTGGCCAGCAGGGCAAGGGAGGGGATTCTGCCCCTTTACTCTGCTCTCGTCAGACCCCACCTGGAGTACTGTGTGCAGTTCTGGAACCCTCAGCACAGGAAGGACATGGAAGTGTTGGAGCGGGTCCAGAGGAGGGCCACAAAGATGATCAGAGGGCTGGAGCAGCTCTGCTATGAGAACAGGCTGAGAGAGTTGGGGCTCCTCAGCCTGGAGAAGAAAAGGCTTCGAGGAGACCTTATAGTAGCCTTCCAATATCTGAAGGGGGCCTACAGGAAGGCTGGGGAGGGATTATTTACAAGGTCCTGCAACGACAGGACAAGGGGTAATGGGTTTAAACTGGCAGAGGGGAGATTTAGACTGGATGTTAGGAGGAAGTTCTTTACAGTGAGGGTGGTGAGACACTGGAACAGGTTGCCCAGGGAGGTTGTGGCTGCTCCCTCCCTGGAGGGGTTCAAGGCCAGATTGGATGAGGCCTTGAGTAACCTGCACTAGTGGGAGGTGTCCCTGCCTATGGCAGGGGGTTGGAACTAGAAGATCCTTGAGGTCCCTTCCAATCTTACCATTCTATGATTCTATGAATGCTCTAGCCAATTCATAAGTATCTGAGCTGACTAGAGACCATTTCAGAATTTGAATGCCTTAATTACATATTCTGAGAGATCTTTAGGATGACAGACAGATTTCCTTTGAATACAAACTTCTGACATCCTAAGCATTCAGTAGGTTTTAGATTGTCTAGATGGACAACCAGTAGATGCTACAAGACTAACCAGTTCTGGAAAGCAGGCGGTCGAGATCCTTTCTGAGGAGTCTAACATAGTTTAGTATAGTCAAATACCATAGTCATATGTTTTTTGCGATCACATCCAGAGAAATTTGGGGCTGCAGGACAATACATGAAAACACAATTAAGAAGAACCTAAACCCTTACATTTGCTGGACAGAGCTGCAGTTGTGCTGTTTAATACAGTAAGCGCATAGTGAGGAGGCAGGGATCCTTTGCAAATGGCAGTGATAAAGGCATCTCTTGATGTTACAAGACCCAATCTTCCACAAAGTGCAGCCATAGTGAGTTCTGCTTTTAGAATATTTTCAGTGGCAGCTTCATCAGTGCTGAAGGAGTACACACATTTAGTAAGGATTAATCCAATGCACAGAATCAAACAGCTAATCAAAACTGAAAGCAACGAGAACATGTACTTTAAACTTGCCAACACTAAATACTGAAGAGTAAGCACAACAAAGCTCTCCAGAACCACTTGCTAAAAACCTGGTCTTCAGTTTTGAACGATTTGGGAAAGGAGACTGTCAGGAAGTATTTAGCACTAATGGTGTTTGATTGAAAAAAAAAAAAGACACTCTGAAAAAGATAATTACATTACCTATGTTATCTAGTAAACAGCTTTCCCATGTCCAAGACTGCATATTGCTAACAAGTACCAAGATACTATTTAGTCTCTTATCAGTAGTAATCAGGACAAGTGTAGACTCACTTCACTGTGGTAAAACATTCAGACAAAAAGGGATAAAAACATATTTAATTGGCTTAAATGCAAGCTTTAAAAAATGTCATTATCCTCTAATTAAGTACATTAAAGGTTGACTTGAGACTTCTGTGTCATTTACTCATAATAGACCCTCACTCAATCTAGCTATCACTAACCCACAAACCTGTCTGCTCTGGTGTCATGCAACTGCCACCTTGACCAGTATCAAAAGACAGTTAAAAATACATCTGGGAATGTCATTTTTGAAAAATCAAGAGAAATGAAAGACCAAATACCTTGCATCAAGTAGAAGGGATAAAGCAGCCAGAAGACCACACCAACAAGCATTCACCATTTCTTCCCAGACAGCTCTGCTAACTTGAAAGAAATGTATATACTTGTTTATAGCAGAAATACACTATTTTACTTGATAGCTTTAAACCACATCACAATCAAAATGATTGCTACTGCATTTTTTAAATTGTGGGGTGTGTACACGTAAGTTTACAAAGACACATATATATGTATAAACAAGTACACTCACACTAGTACCACTGAAACAGTTGCATTTAAAGTGACATAGCTAATAAAAATTGTCACCATGATAACATTGATTCTAAATGATATCTCCCACAATAATAAAAAAAAAAATCTTACAAATGTAACTATTTTTAAACCTTGCCTGTAAAAATAAACATTCAGAAGTGCATAAATGTGGGACAAGATATTGAAATTCTGCAGCAACAGGAAAACTCTCTCCCCTGGCATTTGCAGTTCTCTGTATTGTTTCATTTCTTTAGTATAATAGAAGAAAAAAAAAAACAACCAAACCTTTAAAAGGTCTGGTAGGCCTACTGTCTCCTATCATTCTCACAAGCACCCTCCCGCTCACCACGCCAAGAACCTAGAGTGCGGTGTGGAGTAAGGCTTGCAGGACCGTGGAGAGCTCCGCATTCCACTCCGGGCCGGAACCGGGCCAAGCCCCTTCCTCGCCTCACCTTCCACAGCCTGGTTATCTCGACACAGCACTACCTCTTGCACTGCCTGGCATACTGGGCAAAACCACTGCAACATTTCAATCTCATTTAAAATCTTTGCATTAAAACGCTGAGCATTTTATCTTGTTACTAGAAAGAGAATTTTCTTTTTAAATGGTCCTAACTGCTGCATTTCTCTCAGTCAGGTTCTCTTGTGGTCTTGGATCTCAGAGTTCAGTAGAATTAAGGATATAGGAAGGCAAACAGTTCTGGAGTGCAGAATGCCTGTCATTTCTCCCCACATTCCACATACACACATGTAAAACAGTATTAAGAGGCTATAAGAAGACTATGGTTAAGCTGCTATAGGACAGAAGCAGTACACCCAGTTGTTCTGTTACTAAAACCTCAGATCATTGAAAGTTTGTGTATGCCATTTAGAAACAATAAATTTAAGCAACAAAACATGAACTGTTTTAATCCTGTTTTACGCAAACTGCTATACTTTATACAGTCTTTGTATTTTCAAATACCTAGTTCTTTCTCTGATTGGTCAGATACAGACTGCAAGTCTTGCTGCTCCAAAGACTGTGCTGTTAAGGAAGTTGCCTCTGCTGTGGCTTGACCAACTGTTTCTACCTCTCCCAACTCTCCTTCAATCATAGATGTAATACCACGGACAAGATCCAGTAAACAGTGAAATGCCACAGACATGGCATAGCCTTCAGGAATTGTAGGTGGCTCTACTTTGTCCAGCATTTCCAAACTGAAAAATTGAAAGCATGACAAGTTAAGTGTGTAACAGCACTACTGAGATTCAAAACAAAAACATCCAACAAGGTTCCAAAGGAACATTAAGTACAAACAGGCCTCAAATACCATCCTTCAAGACTTATACCAACTCAAGAAAAAAAAAATTAACTCATTATAAAATGAGTAAACCAGTCACTAAATAAAATATTACATGAAAGGGTACAAATCCAGAGTACAACCCAAGGAAAAAACACTCCAAAGTTCTTACATATTGTAGTGAGGCCAAAAATTGAAGAGTTAATAGAGTAACAGTACAGTAGAAAAAAAATCCAGCAGATGCTAACGCCATAGGAGACATATGGATCAGAATCAAGACCATTTGGATAAAATAGCAACAACTCAGGATACCTTACTGCACCAACAAAAAGCATATGTCAATGAAATTAAAACCTCAATATCCAATAATAAAGAAAATTTTCTTAAACTATCAAGCTGAAAATAGAAATATTTTTCTACATATATTTTCAAAAGGTAAGAGTTACTTACTAGGTAGCTTTAGCACTCCCTTGCACTGTTACATTCAGGATAGGTATCCAAGTGCCTCTGTACTCAAAGGCAGGTAACACAGTTGTACCTCCTCCTATTCCAGGAATTCCTGGGTTTGTTTGTGTTGATCCAGTATTCCCCAATGCATTGCTTCCTGTTCAGGAAAACAAAGTGATGAAGTTAACCAATCTTATTTGAGTGAACAGCAAACATACTTATTCTATATTTGAGGTACAAGGATTAGTCTAACAGGTCTTGCTTGATAATAAAAACCAAGACCACCATAAAATCTATTTTTGAGCTCCCTCTGCTGTCTGAACTATGATCTTATGTAAAGTAGTTTAAAACGTGCCAACAATTGATGCCAACTGCCTTATTTTCAGTCAGAATAAAATGTTTCTGTGAAAAGAAGAGCAGCATTCGTAACTAAACTTGCATGGTCTCAATAATGCAGTATGTTTTAGTGAAGAGTAAGATATCTAAAAGTTAAGGATTATCTGAAAAATATTTGTATCTAGAACTCAGGAGGAGGAGAAAAGTTAATCACTCCGAGAACAAATATTATCACTTCGGAAATGCAAAAGCTGCAAGAAGAAACTCAAAGAGAGCTGCGACATTTGAATCCATTCCATGTCAAGATAAAATTAAACAAACCACACCAGGGAAAAGCAGACAACGTGACAACCAACAAGTAGGAGAGAATACATTTTAGTTCCAGTTTACGAAGGAAAAAAAAAAAAAGGAGGCAGAGGCACATAGAAGGACAAGGAATTCTGTAAATATAAGCTTCCTACATATAGAATGGGGTCTGTACTCCCTAGGTGTGAGTACCAGAAGTTTAGAGTCTCTGTGTACAGACAATAGGGAGAGAAGGGCAGAGTCCCCAAGAAGGCAACAAACAACAAATAATATATCAGTTTAACAACTGCCATGTTGGTATGTTCTCTTTTAAGATGTAGAGAAACTAAACTCCTAATTCAGGCCCTATGAATACACATGGAAGTCTATGTATACCCTTTAACACAGTAAAGCTTAACAGACTGCAACAACAAAATCATAGTGCTAAGCAGAAAGACTTAACCCACTGTCACTAACAAACACAGTTACACTGGTGTCATTTTCTATGACCCCACTGAGCAATCACGTACGTGACTACTTTTATAGCAAATTAACTCCATAAAGTGGGAAAAGGTTTACATCATATGGAATCATAGAAAACAGAATAGTTTGGGTTGGAAGAGACTTCCTGCAGTAAGCAGGGACAGCCTCCATTAGATCAGGTTGCACAAAGCCCTCTCTAGCCTTGCCTTGAGTATCTGCAGGGATGAAGCTTCAACTACTTTCCTGAGTAATCCCTTCTAGTGTTCCACTACTCTTCTGGTAAAGAACTTGCTCCTAACATCCAAACTAAATCTACTCTTCTCTACTTTAAAACCATTGTCTCTCATCCTATCACTATCACAACAGGTCTCTGTACACAGTCCTTTTCCAGCCTTCTTGTAGGGCCTCTTCAGGTACTGAAAGGATGCTATTACATCAGTACAAAACCTAGATACATGCAGTTTTCAATTTCTATGAAATAGCTATACTGTTGCAAAACTGACACTCAAAAGCTAACTACAGGTGTATAAGTTATCCTGCTATGATAGGACTACTGTTATAAATCAGAAGATTCAGTCAAAAAAAAAAAAAAATCAGGTTGCATTTATCTGCTCTTTGGGTGTTAAACATAGGAGGAAGAGAGGCAGAAATAAACCAAAGAAACAAGCAGAATGAAGGAATGAAAAGGAGAGAACTGGGTACAATAAAACACAGAAAGGACACTAAAGGTATGACCCTGCTGTGCTACTATTTCACTTGAAGGCAAAACGTAAGTTTTCAGCAGAGTATTTTAGAATGGCTTCTCCCACATGTATGCTATACAATAAAAAGTGCTTTTTGGATTTATCTTAAAGCAGGTTAAACTAACTCAGAAGTAATGCTAATACAAGTGTTCTATCAGCTTTTGTTAAGACGCTGTTAAGCGACAGATACTGACACAAATTTTTTCACGTTATCTTCAAGTTATCTACATGAAGTCGGATTTCAGACTTCACAAGAGAACTCATAAAGGTGCACATCTAAAGTCGCACGTTTTAATCCATATTAAACTAATAGTAGATATAATTGATAATGGTTACACTTAGCTTATCTGTTTATTATCTCTTCTAAGAAAGCATGTCAAAAAACACCCTTAAAATTCAGACTGATTGTTGCTGAGGCCTCTGCCTTCAGAACCACGGGAAAAAACAGAATGCCTTGACAAAGACATAAACACCTGTAAAGGCATTAACAGGAGGACCATTTCTTCTATATACCTATCTTCTTATACCTAGCAAAATGCCAAAATCCTGGCTTTAAGAAAAAGACAGCCAAGTTCAGTTTAAGTAAGCGACTGTTTTCGGCCTACAGAAAAGTCAAAGATCATCTGTAAAATACAGAACTTTTTTTCTACGTCAGTTTCCTCAGTCCAGTTTAGTCCCTCAACATCCAGAAGAATTAGTTATGGCTTTCCAAGAGGAAGTAAACACATACTGTCTTACTACTTCAGCTGCACACTGCTGTAAATTATATCCTCACACAGAAGACAGAAATGAAAGCTGTTAAAGTCAGAAATCAGAAATTTACTGTCCTCTGAAAAGTTGTGAACCAAGGAGCTGGGTCAGTGCAGAATCAGAAATAAATCCAGGACGACTGCTCTGCTGACTGGAGGCTACATCTTCTTCAAAACACAGGTAGATAAAATCACCTCATGTACCAGATCTAAAAACACTTGTTTGTCTTAAGCTAGCTTTTCACCTCAGTGAACACAGAAACACAGAACTAGCCACCTGTATATACTGTATCAAACCAGGATTTATTATTTCAAGGAGAGGCTGGAAAAATTGAAAAGTTAGTAAGGACAAGGCTTTACCAGTTTGGTTTGGTGTTGTTGAGGTGTTCCCTGTGCTTGGTACAAGAAAGAGTGACTGGATGAAGGACCCCAATGCATTCACAATGTCACGGAAAACTTTAGTGGAATGTTGCTTCATATCATATGATTGACAAAAGGACCTGGAAAGCATTTTATAAAATCTAGTCAGTATTTCACAAATTAGGGACTAACACCATATTTTAATAGCAACTTCCCTTCTTCCTCACTGTAGCTTAAATGCACATTTTAGCTACAAATATTTGGGTAAATAGTAGTATTTTGGATTAAATTAACACTCCTTGGAAATTGGTAAGATAGAACAGGTTTGGAATAGTCAACTATAATTCATCCCTTAAAGGATAAATAAGCACTGCCAAATGCTTTATAAAAAAAATATATTTAAGAGTGTGTTGCATTTCAGTTTCTACATATTTACAATGTTTTGGGAAGCATTTACCACCAGAAGAAAGTAAACTTATTTCTTGCATTTCACGTAAAGATGAAACTCAACACATTTAATACCTTAATAGCTGAGGTTGCACACAAAGCCTGTGAATAGATTCTACTGCAACAGCTCTTAGCCACTGTGGTTTGTCTGCATCCAGAAACTTAACCAGCAACGAGAGAAAGATTTCACATTCTGTTACCTAAAAGATATAGTTTATAGCCATTAAACGAAAAGAAAAAGCCTCCTATAAAATAATTTCTAAAAAAACTTTCACTTTATTATAGGAGTCCTATCCCAGCAAGTTGCATGAGATCTAAAAAAGCTTTTCAGCAAGTATTTACTCAAAAACTGTATTTTAAAATATTACCTAATAATCATATTATTTTTGTCAAATTAACCACACATGCAATTGTACTGAAGGAGTTAAATTCCTCAAGAGCATTAAAGTTCTTACATGTGCTACAATAAACAAATGCAATGTAAAAAAAAAAAAAAGGTTTTTTTTTTAGCAAATACCTAAAATTCAAGTGGTAAGAACTAATTGAACAAGTGGGTTTTTATGCACATTCTGTCAACAGCTTTAGCAATGCAAGTTAAAAGCCTCTTAGCAAATATTAATAGGACACAGCAATCAATATTATTTAAACTAAGGAAACAACGTAAGATCAAAGGATTCTCAAAACCTTATGTACAGAAAACAGCTAATCTAGTTCAAGAATTCATACCAGCCCACGTTAAATAAAAATCATACCTGTAGAATACAGGCAAACACAAAAACATGCCAAAGGAAAATAATATTTAGGACTTTTCTTTCCTCACTACATGTAGTTTCCAAGAACTAGATAATGTTATTACTGGTCATGGTACTTGCATGTATGTAGAAAAATGAAACTGCATAAAGAAAATTTGAACACATTCTTACCAGCAAACTGTAAAACTGCTTAATCAAAACAGAAACTACTCTCAACAAACGCATACAGATGGGGAAGTATGGTTTTTCCACTGGTGCTGGGGAAGATGATGTGCTGGAACCTTGCCTGAATTTGATATTTGGGGAGAAGAGTTTTATAACAAGAGGACATACTCTTTCTTTAAGAAGAAAACTGAATTCCTGATGCTGAAAAAGAGAACAGAACAAATTACAATCAGATATTCTTTAGCTGTCATCAGGAGCTCTGATTACGCATGTCATTTACCTTTACTGCTATTAACAAGTATTCTGAAGTCACATAAACCTTGGTATAAATTACATTCTCAGGAAATGGAAAGGAAGAATAGTAGACAATATTGTAAATCTACCTGAAAGCATGATGAAATGACATGGTCAAGTTCACACTGTGTATCCTTTTGTACTTTGCAAACTGAAATAGGCTGTTAATACATCATATATTTATTTTTTAAGTCAAGGTATTGTCTATTAAATATGCTCCTGTAGGATAACAGTGCATTTATATGCAGTAGATTCACACCATTCATAGTTGTGGATCTTGCTGCTTTGCAAGTGGGGTGAGGCTAACAGTTTTGTAGAAACAATGTTACAAACTAAGATACAGGCTGTCATAAATCATTCAGATAAGAAAATGCATCTTCTGAGGAGATAAAAATGGTGAAAGAGTACTACATGCTCCACGAGATGCACAACTACAAACAAGGTGTATGTGAACAGAAAAAAAATAAGGGGGGGGGGGCAAAAAGACCATGTTACTTCTCTATCATAGAAACTCAGTATGTAAAAGCTTTAAGTCCTTCTGACGAGTACTACTGCGGTTAACTTTAAGCGTTAATTACATTTTACTACCCATGAAAGCAAAGGTACTTTGATTTTTCCTCCAAGAGCTACTCACTTGTAAAAACACTTGTGGAAAGTCATTGAGGACTGATTCAAGCAGTTCAAGGCCAAATGTCCGGGTCATTTCTGTCATACCCACCAGCCAGTAGGGAGCATCAGCATTAACTAACTGACAAAGATCCTTAAAAAGAAATAAACCGACCTTTACATTCTCTGCACAGTCCTGTAACAGCATTAAGTTTTCTGAGTCTACAACAAAATCTACACTATCTTGCTCTTCTGTAAATCAGCAGTTCTCCAATTTCACCCTTTTCCCTCAAATAGTTCTTCTATTGTTAGGTGAGAAGAACTTTTTACAACATATTCTAAATTTTGCAAGTATAGCAACTATGTTAATTTCAGCTCTCAAAAATATCCAAGATTGTTGAATTTGCTATGTCAAGAAGATTTTTGTGTGTAGAATATGAGGATCACTTTTCATTATATACTCAACTTAAATCTACAGTGCAAAGCACAAGAAGCAACACCGAACTACAACAGCAGTTTGGCTCATGGAAAAAAGAATTTTGCATTTAAGGTGGGCATATTTAAGATTTATCATAAAGCATTTTCCAAAGTCACTAGGAAGGGTCCAGATTTTCCTGTCAGGTCCCTGGCATATAGCTTATCATTGCCAAATACAACAAATGCACATCAGAAAGCCTGAGAAGGACCTTGTCAATATGCCAACAGATTTTTTTTTAATATTTCTTATACATATATACAAGCATGCAACCATAACTGCAGATGTTCCCCAACTACCTGAAAAAGCATATATGCATCTTTAGCACATGGCTTCAGTGTGCTGACAGATCTTCTGTTACTATTTCCTTGAACTGCAACTGGTTGGTCAATAACATCTGTGTAAAAACAAAAACCAGTTTTGTGGACAAAGGAACTACTGCAAATTAAGCATGCATTAAGTGTTTTAACAAAAGATTCTAGGAGAATGGCCAGGTAATTCTGCAACTTCTCATGTCACAAAAATAAATGTTAGATTGAATATCAAACAGCATCAATATCAAGTACTTCCTTCCAAAACCTGTTCTCTTCAGCAGTACTACTATCATGTATTTCACAGTCAGTAATCTGACTTTTTATCTTCATCATAAATGACACTCTCATTTCAAGTGTCTTCACAATACTAACCCTGAATACAGTTCTCATTGCCTGAAAAAACCTGCAGGTTTTATACACTGCTGGGCTGACACAATGGCTAAGGATTTAATCTCATTTGAATACAACTAAAAGTGGCAGCTGCTCTTTCTGCAAACAACTACAAGCTGTGAACTTATTTATGCAGAATAAAACAAAACACTGTGAGAGTGCAGAAAGAAAATACCCTGCAGAAGCCAGACCTTCAGGTGTGCTGAGACATCTCTTTACATGGAGCTAATTTTAGTACTTTTATAGGAGAATACTTTTATCTTGTATACAGAGTTGAATTCTATTGGTTAAGTGAGTTAATGTGCAAGACAAGTAACACTATAAAACACAGCTACTTTGGGAAATAGGGAGTTCTTACTTCAGGGATTCTGGGACGTCTGCTAAAGGCCTCTGTGATGCTGGGGATTCTGCAATGCTGTAATAAAAGACTTTTGAGATTCTCTACTCTCTGCATTTCTGGAATTCTGTAGTGGAGCAGCAACAGGGTTCATACATAGATTAATCACAAATGGTCACTGAACCAGGGATTGAACCAGAGATCACAACAGGAAATCCAGTTTACAACAAGCAAATGTATACAAGACAGTAAAAACTAATAACATCTCTTTTCTTCTTTTTTTTATAGATTTTTACTACTTCTTTATCTGTTAAGATAAACATTTGATGTGTCCAAAGGAAACAGGTTAATATAAGCAAGCAGAATAAGAAGTATGCCCACCTTTGTATCGTTCATCTTCAGCAACCACTCTCTCAAATACAACAGTAACAACCTGCCGCACTGTAGCTGCTGCAGTGTTATTTGTGATGTTATCTTTTGTGAAGTGCAGTCGAAAACAAAGCACAATTGCCTGAAAGGAAAAACATAACTTAAAGAATCACCTTACAACAAGACATCTTTTAACTGAGAGAAGAACAGTTTCTACTACGCTGTCAAAAAGGTTGCCTGTAAAAAAAAAAAAATGATTATTTTAAATCTGAAGAACAGAATAAATTTTACAGTTTATCCTAACCAAAAATCTCTTTAGTAATCCTCCCCAAAAGGAATCTAGAAGTGTTCTTAAGTGCTGACGTTACAGTAAGCCAATAAAATTGCGTTCATCATACAGAGAACACACAGTAATAAGCACATAAAACAACCTGTATGAATACTTATTTCAAAAGGACGTTAGGATTAGACTGTTAATTACAGAAAGGTCATTCACCTCAAAGCTGAAATGCCATTCCTGTCCTACATTAGTCACAATACTTTCACAACCATGTTGCCTCCATTGCTATTAGCCTTCCATGAGGGGCATCTTTTAGCATGTCATTGTGCTGGCAATGACCTCAACACTGTTTCCCACTAGATTTTTATATTATCTCTAAAACATAGTTTAACAGTTCATAATGATTTTTTTTAATTAACACCTGTATGTGTGGTGAAACTTGTATTTCTTGTTCTTTCATCCTTATTCCACATTCTTGCACTTCCATGAACCTCAACCACCTGGCCACAGCACTACATGCTCTAAGCTATACAAGATTCAGAATTTTCTTTTGCTCCTTCTTTTAAGTATTTGTGGACTCTCTTCAGATGGTATCCCCATGTTAGTTTGAAATTTTACAATACAGTAATTTGTCTCCAGATTTTTTACAAGAAACTGTATGATTCTCTAGCTTAATCACAGAATCACAGAACTGTTTAGGTCACAAAAGACCTTTGAGATCATCAAGTTCAACCATTTGTCTAGTACTGCCAGGTCCACCACTAACCCATGGCCCCAAGTGTCACATCTGGACATCCCTTAAATATCTCCATGGATGGCAACTCAACCACTTTCCTGGACAGCCTGTTCCAGTGTCTTACAATCCTTTATGCGAAGAAAGGTTTCCTAATATTCAAACTAAATCACCTCTGACACAATCTGACACCATTTCTTCCTCATTTATTATCTGGGAGAAGAGACCAACACCCATCTTTCACGTAGTCATAGAGAACGGTATGGTCTCCTTTCAGCCTCCTTTTCTCCAGACAAAACCACCCCAGGTCTTTCAGCCACTCTTCATAAGACCTGTGGCTCTAGACCCTGCACCAGCTTCAATGCCCATCTCTGGACACACTCCAGCAACATAATGTCCTTCTTGTAGTAAGGATGGGCTGCTTCTGCATCTTTAAGCTTTCTTTCTTGAAGAATCCCCAGTCTTCCCATATTTCTCTGAAACAGGCCAGAGTAGCAGCTCTGCTGAACCACTTCCTTACTTCTTTGAGAACTGAGAACTATCATTTTGTGAGCACTACAATCAACACTGCCTCCAACCATGACACCACTCACAAGTCCTCCTCTGTTCACAAAAAGGTCTAGAAGGTATCCTTCCTTAGTTGTCTTATTCACAAACCATGCCAAGAAGTTATCTTCCACACATTCTAGGAACCTCCCAGACTGTTTATTATTTTATTTCCAGCTAGCATGTACTAAGTTTAACTGCCCCAAGAGAACAAGGGCTCACAATTGTGAGACCTCTCCCAACTGCTTATAGAATAGTTGCTCGGCCTCTTCATCCTAGTTGGGCAGTCTGCAATAGATTCTCACCATGGTATCTGCCTTGCTTGTCTTCTCCCTGATTCTTACCCATAAACTCTCAACCAATGTAGATGTACTCCAGGTGGGCTAATGGTCCCTCCACCTTTTTGAAGGAGACAAGGCCTAATTCCTACATGGTCATTCTCAGGCAATTCTATGGTTTCTAACCCATTAACAGCTCTTCCATCTTTACTGCCACCAGGATCTTTACTCACTTCCTCCACTGAGATGGCAGATCAAAGGCCCTTGTTAGCATACCAGCTTTCAAACACTGACATGCTGCCCTAGGCTTACCTCTAGTGCGCCTGGTTTTACCCCTGTCTCCCCTCAAATCTATCTTAAAGCTCTTTCAATTATCATTGACAACTTTTTTTGCAAAGATTATTTCCCCATTTTTAGACAGGTATACCCCATGTGAAAGCAGTTATGTTTTTTTGCCAGCAGTTTCCTGGTCAAGCTGGAGGAGCTTCTGCACCCTTCTTACATGCCCTTCCATGCAAACTGCCACACCACATCCTGCTCACAGTGCTCCCAGTCCCTGGTGCTCCCCAAGGGTTTCTTTTAGAGGTATGCAGAAGCTTGGCCACCATTGCTCCCGCCTGCACCCAGGTCCCATTTGCTGCTGTTACACGAGTTAGGGCCTCCTGGCAACTCTCTCAGGTCCCACTGAGGTTCCCAAGGTTCAGGAGACCCACACTGGAATGCACCACTACAGATCATTCTGGTACCATAGCTGCTCACCTTGGCAACTCAAAAAAAAAAAAAAAAAGAAAAGAAAAAAAAGAAGTATCTAACATCAGTGCCTGTATGAAGGGAATTTTTAAGATGCTTTACCAGTAATTTTCTTAATTTAAACCAGTCAAGATGAAACATGAATATACACATCTGGCTCAAACTGATTTTCTCTAATAATTTGTTAATATGGGAGGGAATAAAAAAAAAACCAAAGCAAAAAAAAAAAACCAAAACACACACACACAACCACCCCAACTTTCAGACATTTCTCAAAACTACCTCAGGGGGAAAACCCCAGAGAATCCATTGCACCATTTTAACCAAATAGAAATGTTACTTGGCATGGCAATTTCAAGCCTTAGATAACACCAAGAAATTTTACAGAAGTATTAGAGAGATGAACAAATAAAGGATTTTGAAAAATATTTGGCACACTCAAACAAAAAAAGTTAAATTGGATGTAGACCCAAGAATCAAAGAGGGAAAAGTAGGTGGATATATAGAGGCAAGTGGATAAATGAGGTAAGTGATGAGAAGCATGATGTGCAAAAAGGAAAGGTATGGAGAACTTAAACAGCAATTGTCTCCTTCGAGAGCCTAGATTCAGACTTGATAAAAATGATAAGGTAACAGGCTGCTAAAGAAATGTTACCCAATTCATGGCTGACAAGTCCACTTTCTAAAGTATTTCCATTTTCTTGAAAAATCATGCTTCTGTCCAAGATCATAGCACTTCATCTGGAAAATGAGTTTTATTTGGACAAAAAACACAAGACATTGCTGATGTCTTGGACATATTCTGACTACTCAAGGAAAAAAAGAGTCTAGTGACAAACTGCTCAATCCTCAGTAAGTTTCTATTCTGCCATTTATAAGCTTTATAAATGTTCAGCAGACCTTTGCAATTTAGTTTTGTTTTTCTTCTTGTGGTTGAGTAGATACAGAACAGTATCTAACATTTTACCAATCTGTGAAGTTATTTTATTAAAAACTGAAGGAAATCTGAAAACTTTCCACTAGAACACAATACCATAAAAAATAATCTTCAGTTATATTCTCTCTCAATAAAAAAAAATAAAATAATTGCTCTGATATTAAACACTGAAAGTGGAGTGTAACAAAGACAGCAATTAGAATTATTTGGTTTTAAACAAATCAATCTTTCTAAACCTAAAAAGAAAAAAAATATTACCTGTAATCTAGAAGAGAAACTTGTTTTAAACAGAGTTTCACAATTCCTGGATGGATAAACAACATTGTTCCTTCTAAGAAAAGCATTAAGTAATTTAAGATTAAACTGGATCACAATCCTTATTTTTTGTCTCATTTGAAACACCATACTCAGAATGTTAACATGTAATAAAGTTCTGACTGAAAGTGTCAGAGAGAGAACTGGACTGCTTCAAAAACAGGTCTAAGGTAGGGTGTTGGTCAGTTTCTTCTAATATTTGCTTTATTAGTGAGAACTTACACTACACTATGAGCACAGATTTCAGTTTGAAAACAGACACATGATGAATTTAGCTGCTGAGAAGGACAGGCATTAGCTCAGCATTTTTTAGTTCAAGCTCCTGTTAAGTCAGAAATGTACTACTGCGAAGGAATGAAAAACAACAGATAGAAAAGCAATCCTGTTTTCAGAGTGTAAATATAAAACTGAGGACACAGAATCAAGAAATCCCCCTCCTCTTCCATTGCTTCCAAATTCCTCACATGTAAAATTTTTCCCTGTAATTCTTCTTGAGTACAACAGTTCATACTAACAAATTCTTACCTTGGACAGTGCTTCGTCATGCACAACTGTATTAGTTGTTAAAAGTACAAGAACTGTCTGGAGCAATTTAAGTTCTTCAAGACTATTTTCCATCAGTTGCCAAAGCATATTAATAATGTTTCCTGCTGCAGCCTACAAAGAAATAATTTGTTGCCAACAATTAAGACAGTCAAGAACATATGTACACATGTAAGAATATCCCTCTCAAAAATGCCAATCATAACTGAATTTGTCTATTTGTCTATACCATTGAGAACATAAAGCCAATTTAATTGGCACAAGCTTCCCAAAGTTCCTGCTGTAAATTCTTAAAGAATTTACAGCCGAAATATATGAATATGTAGTCCATATTAAAGTGTCATATTTCATTTTTTACTTGGAAACATTTCATCCCCAAAATGAATTCATATCCTACTAGTGTAATTTTGAATTATGCAAGCACAACTGAAGGTATATTTTAACAGTATTATTTTCACCAGGTTCTTAACACTATATACACAGTAGCATAATATATCATGACAGTTCCAGGGAATATGCGTCCATTTTAACTCCTTTCAAAAAGTAAGATGTATCAAAAATACAATACACAATGTTATCACACAGAGTAAGTTTTGTGAATGCAACTTTAAGAATTACTTCTATCAGTAACTGTGAGATGCTCTGTTCCCGCAGTGTAAAAATGCCACCTAAACGAATTCATTTCAATGTTGATGAACTTGTAGAAGTTGTTTTAACATCTCACTTCTTGTGTTACAATTGTTAAACAGATATGTGCAAATTATTTTACAGATTATGATGATGATAACACAGCCTCCTAAATAAAAGACATTCATCTTCAGTTTGCAGCCTGTTATTTCTCACACTGAAATATTTATGTGTTTATATAAAAGACTGATCTTACCTCTGAAACAACTTCATGGGACATGAGTCTCTGTATGGCTGCTAGGCATAGCTGAGTGATCTTTGGTTCCTTTGTTCCACAACCCATTAGAAAAGGCTGAACTACCTCTGAGCTGTTCTCTTTTAATGCTTTCAAAGAGAGATACAAAACCAATCACTGTTTAATACTCTGAAGAATACAATGCAAAATATGTTAATCACACCTATTAATAAAAAAACACTCCTGGAACTTTGAGATTTACTCTCACACCACAGGGAAAAGCCAAGTGAAGACAGACATTGGGCTGCCACAGGTCACTTCCACGATTACCCTGGCTGAAGCTCAAATCCCAAACACCTTTGTCCTTAGATGGCTTACATGTCCTTCATGGCTGACTTAAACTTTCCTGCACGTGAGTCCATTTGGTTAGTCAGAAGGTGTGAGATTCTGCCTATTCAAGGGTTTTCTCTGGCCTTGCAGTGGTGACTGCCCTCAGGTTGGTAGCTTCATCCTCCTGCTCTGCTTCACCTCAGCACCAAATTTAAAAGAAACAAAGTGTGGCACAGAGAGACATACCAAAGCATGCAGCACAAAGAAGGATAAACTGCCGCTGACAAAACAGGAGGAGAAAGGGAATGGACTGTTTGTAGTGTGGGTGTACAACCTCCCATACTGACATTTTTAACATTTTTCCCCATAAAGGTAATTCTAGAAATTTTAAATCAATTTAATAAAATTTAAAATAAAGTATTTCTGAAAGATCAATGGAAAGCATGACTCTGACCAATGAGTGTTTTCTGTTTGCAGGTGTAGTTGTTGATTCATGTAAACTTTGTTGATCCATGTAAACTTTTAAGAGTTCAGATGCCCATCACCATTTCAGATACAAAAAAATTCCTCAGCTGAAGGTTCAGTGTGTCCTTAACAGTGCATGTCATATACCACACTTCAGTCTGTGTATTAAGAGAAATGTGTCCATGAACAAGTTTCATGCATGTTTTTAATGCAAAGACCTTAATCACAAACAAACAAACAAAAAAAAATTTGCACCATGCAAAATGTAAAATTGCAAACATGATCTACATTATTTTTCCTATTGAGCAACTTTAAGTTTGGCTCAGAAAAAGAAACTTCAAGGACTTGCTAGAGAGCGGGCTGGAGAGGTGGGCCCAGGCCAACTTCACGAAATTCAACAAGGTCAAGTGTAAGGTTCTGCACCTGGGTAGGCACAATCCCAAACACAGATACAGGCTGGGTGGTGAATGGCTGGAGAGCAGCCCTGAGGAAAAGGACCTGGGGGTCTGGGTTGATGAAAAGCTCAACATGAGCCAATAGTGTGCACAAGCAGCCCAGACAGCAACCGAGTCCTAGGCTGCAGCAAGAGCAGTGTGACCAGTTGGGCAAGGGAGGTGATTCTGCCCCTTTACTCTGCTCTCGTCAGACCCCACCTGGAGTACTGTGTGCAGTTCTGGAGCCCCCAACACAAGAAGGACATTGAACTGCTGGAGCAAGTCCAGAGGAGGGCCATGAAGATGATCAGAGGGCTGGAGCAGCTCTGCTATGAGGACAGGCTATGAGAGTTGGGGCTCTTCAGCTGGAGAAAAGAAGGCTTCAAGACCTTGTAGCATGTACAGACTGCCAAGAATGAAGACTTTCAAACTGCTCAACATAACAGTTTGGAAAGGAAGAGTTAGATCAACAACCTCAGAACTCTGGCAAGTTAAACACATCTCACCAGACATAACAAACATTTGTAAGGTTTTAATGAAGATTTTAGGACTAATCTGTTTTCCCAAAAATTATAATCAAACATGGTATAATGCTTTGGACACACATCAGGTCAGACTATTCCAAACTATCTGATACAAATGTTCTCATCTATTTTGGTGAAACAAAAACTCATATCCTCATCAAAATAGTTGAGTTAATCACACATCCGTTACATGCTCCTAAATCATCTAGCAGTTAAAAAACATCTACTTTACTAAATTTCACAATTAGAGGAGCCTTTGGCAGCTTCATTCTTATTAAAGTATACACACACAGTATCTTCTAAAAAAGTAGCAGACAGCAGACAACCGAGACCTTGACATTAACTTATCTACAAGACTAGGTTACAACTGATGACTGAAAAAAAACACAAGAGTCCATCAAGAATTTGGACTGTTTAATGGCACATCATTTGAACCCTGAAATGTTAGGATAATATGCAGGTAAAGTATATGTTTATCCCTGTCTTGCAGCTTCTTACTGGGGAAAAAAGTTACCTTATTAGCAAAGATCAATTAAAATACTTCCAGGAACTTCTGATTTTCCAAACCTCCTAACACCAAATCTGCATAAGATTTATTGCTGATTAAATAAATGCTGACAACATGTTAGTTTAAACCTTCTAAAGGAAAAAGTAGTTACAAATTTGACCAACTACCAGAAAGGATTCCCACATAAAGATAAAAGACTGCCTATCTATGCCCAAAATCAACGATCTTTCACATCTCTTCATTTTGAAATGAAGATTAAAAAAAACCAAAGAAATGCAGGATCACAAACTATTTTCTAAAATGTGAAGGCCTCTTCACAGTAGTATGCCAAATAACGTTGACAGCTTCCCAAATGGTTAACTAGAAATTTCTCTTGATCATTTTTGTATTTTGACATAGCTGACATTACCTGGCATAGTTTTCCCACTTATGTCAGCATTCATGACAGCAGTAAAAACAAAGAAAATAAACAAATAAAAGAGAGGTATTAAAGTGAAATATTGAGAGGTGGGACTGTTACTTCAAATAATTCTACAAAGTACCTCCTTACCATTATCTGATTTACATACCTCAAAATAAAAAACAGTTTTACATCTATATCACTCGGATCTTTCACATGATTTAGTATTTTTTTATATGACTTTGCCAGAGCTGGAGTAGACACTTAAGTATTTCTACAGGGACATTCAAATCTGGCCAAAGGCTTGACCAGCAACTGGCAAGAAAACGTCCATTTTCACACTACTTAATAAAACTGAAGAAAGCTGGAGATGCTGTTTTAAGCACTTCAACTCACAAGGTATGTCCTGTCCCTCAAGGCAATTTAATGTCTTAAACTGAATGACCTTATCTCAGATTGAGATGGACTACTGCCTGTCAGGTACAAGTCTCCAAAGGCTAAGCGCTCATACTAAATACACAAATGAGGGTTGTACTGCAGAACTCCACACAGAGCACTCGACAACAGCTGTGTGAATGCACACAGTGAATAAACATTGATTATTTGGAGTCTAAGTACTTAGTGTTGCTTTTCTAAGCGGGTTATTACTTTTGTAGAGCATCAACCAAAAAATGAGACCTGTATCAGCAGCGGTATAACACTAATATGAAATAGAAGTGTCACTGGATTTTTCATGAGGTGTCCAAAAGTGAGTCATCACTGATATAGCACATACTAAGAGACATTTAGGAATGTTGCATGTATCCAAGACATATTTTTAATATTTTTCCCACTGCACTGAAAATAATTACCTGTCAAAATATCTGTGTTCCGTGCAGCTATTGTTTTCACTTTTATTATTCCTGATTCAGCAGCCTGGAAGAGAAGAAAAATAAGTAGTTCAGATGCTATTTTATCCGAAAGGAAATACAAATACTAAAGACAAAGAAGTATAGCTTCAGAGAAAAAATATTTTTATGGTAGTCTCAATAAGCAGAGCCAATGCAGAAGTGAAATCTTTTTAGCTTCTAGAATTCCTTTCCAGAATTCCACAGGGAGGGGTAGATTCTATCGTTGAGAATTTTTAGAAATCATGATTCTCATTGTACCACTTTCCAGCCCTAGGGATAAAAAGAAAAACCACTAGAAAAGAAAAAACAACCCTGTTACATAGAGTGCACTGGGCTGAAAGGGACCTTTAAAGGTCGTCTAGTTCAATCCCCCTGCAGTAAGCAGGCTGCTCAGAGCCCCATCAAGTTTGACCTAGTCTCTGCATAGCTTCAAACTGTGAAATAATTACCATATAATCCATCACATTCATCAGGCTAACATGCTCAAGAAACTGAGAACACCAGTAACTATATCAATGCTCAATACTTAACAATTAAGCAATGAAATCCAGTTAAATTGTGTGTGGTACACAACACTTGCATATTGTCACTGTTCTTCCAGTCAAGTAGTAGTATTTTCTTTTTGAAAGCTAACACTTCAGTTAACAACTATCAGCATGAAACCCATTATCTTATGGGTTTTGTAACCTGAATACCCTACCTACCCTGATTCTGAAGACCCAACCAATAACCTTACTCTACAAGGTTCACCCTAAGCCATATCCCTAAGCACCACATCCAAATGACTTTTGCATATGGTTTAGGGTGAACCTTGTAGAGTTGGACTTGGTGATCCTAAGGGTCTTTTCCAACCTGAGTATTTCTGTGATTCTGGGAAATTATCCAAGGGCAGTACCATGAAGAAGCCAGCCTAACTCTGCTCCTCCCAACATGCCACACAATCCACGCCACCAGTTCCTCCTCTTTCACTGTAGGTCTGACCTGAAAGGCCAACAGCACCCTCCTCTCCCTCATGCCCCCCTTCACCAGCATGGACACACATGCAGGTTGCAGGATGTATTTGCACAGACTGGATGGATAACAGTCAGGTACTGCAGATCTGAGCAGCCCACCTGCAAGATCATGTACTGTTGCAAGGGAACAGCAACTCTCTCTTGCTTCCTGGCATAAATTACTACAGATCTCTTAACAAAAATCAAACCACACTGAAAGTACAACATTGAGGCTTTGCATTTCAAAATTATGATTTATGAAAAGTTCTGTGTACAAAACAAAAATACATTACAAATCATATCTTTTGGGGTTTTTTAATCCCATTTATATGCTATAACCCCCTGAAAACAATTAAAGAAATAGTGCTCAATACACTCTTCCCTGAAATAAATTCAACAGGTTTTCACGAACTATAGGTCATAAACTGCTGGAAAATACTGTTCTGCCAAATTTGAAAGTACATTTCCCCTTTCATTTCAGTTTCATATTTTTTGGTACTTCCCACATGATAAACATTTCCATTTTTCCTCTGATACTACTATTCAAAGAGGTCTGCCATCACTATGTAAAGCAGCTTAGAGAAGCCAATAAGTTGTGGCAAGGGAAATCTGAAAGTGACAGTACATTAACTTCTACCACATAGTAATATTCCCTCTCCATCAAAACACTACTCCATCAAGATTGCCCAGAAAGTGAGGTTAACAGGGCTATACAAATTCATAATCAAATATCTTATTTAAGAGTTGATGTAGGTACAATTCTATGGAAAAATGGAATATTTAAATTTTTAATCACAGAACGGGTAGGGCTGCAAGGGACCTCCAAAGGTCACATAGTCCAATCCCTCCACGCAGTCAGCAGGGACATTTTCAACTAGATCAGGTTGCCCAGAGCCCTGCCCAGACTCACTTTGAGCATCTCCAGGGAGGTGGCCCCAACCACATCCCTGGAAAACCTGTTCCAGTGTTCCACCACCCTCATGGTCAAGAACCTGTTCCTAACATCCAATCCAAATCTGCTCTTCTCTAGTTTGAAGCCATTGTCCCTCGTCCTTTCAGAACAGGGTTTTGCAAACAATCCCTTTCCATCCTTAATGTAGGCCTCCTTGAAGTATTGGAAGGTTGCTATTAGGTTGTCCTGGAGCCTCCTCTTCTCCAGGCTGAACAAACCCAGCTCCCTCAGCCTGTCTTTGTAGCAGATCCCCTGATCGTTTTCATGGCCCACCTCTGGACTCACTCCATCAGATTCATGACCTTCCTATATTGAGGGCTCCAGACCTGGATGCAGTACTCCAGGTGAGGTCTCACCAGAGCAGAGCACAGTGGTAGAATCACCTCTCTGGATCTGTTGGCAATGCATCTTTGAATGCAGCCCAGGATGTGATTTGCATTCCAGGTTGCAAGCTCACACTGCCTGCTCCTGTCCAGCCTCTTGTCCATCAGCACTCCCAAGTCCTTTCCCACAGGGCTGCTTTCAATCACCTCCTCCCCCAGTCTGTACTGATAGCAAGGATTGTTCTGGCCCAGCTGTAGGTATCCTGCACTTGCTCTTCTTGCAGTAGAGCAGTAAGCACATCTGAAAGGCATTAGTTCCTCATCTGTCTTTCAGGGACAGTGTGGAAGTTCTCAAACCCAACTGAAACAGTCTATCACCAAAAGATACTATTATAGCTAACTTCCATGCTCATAAAAAAATTACCTGGCAGCCTGAGGATGGCCACCATGAATTATGGCATGGTGTGTCTTGAACAGGTAACTATGTGGTTATTTAGCAGTTTACTTCTCACAGGCAGAGACATCATAGACCCCTACTGCAACACATTATAGACAAGCAAACAAGGTACCAGAGGGGTCACAGCTGGGATGTGATCTGATAGCACATCTGCTGCCCCACAGAAACCCCCATGGATTTGCCCTTACTCTGGGGTAAACATGGAAGAGCTACCCTTCTTTCACTGAAAAATTATAAGAGTTAACAATTTTTCCAAAGGTAAAGATGATACAAAGTTCTAATCTCAAATATCTCTCTTACCAATGATCCTTTTCAGAAAGTGAAAAAAAATCAATTGCTGTCTCAGCAACTTTTTATAAGTTTCCAAAGAGTTTTCAAAAATGTTTTTAGAAGTATCAACTTCAGTACTTCAAAGAAACTGGTATCTCACACTTAGGACCAGAACTCAACACATTTTTCTACTTTTCATCGAAATAGTCTATACACATAAAGATATTTCAAGTAACAATCAGTTACATGTTAATTTCTACTAAGGACTGACCTAATACTAAAAATATCTCTGTGTCAACTTCTTCATGTGATAGTGTTGTTAATAAAAAGTAATAACGAATTTTCACTGCTAATGCTCTGAATAACCATTTGCGCTTTGATTGTATGTTCAGAGCAAACTGCTGTCTCCAGAGATATGAAAATTGCTTTAAGGTTTGCAGCTCTAACTATCTCTTCCTATAAAAGCTTTTGAGTCCTCTCTCTAAAAGGAAAAGTATTCAGGAATGCGTGCAGGAATGATAGTCTGTGTTGGTATTTACGTGACGCTGTTTGCCAACCTTTTACTAAGATTGCATGAGAGCAATACACGTCATCTATGGTCACTTCCATATCTATTACATGAAATAAAAAAAGCCTTTTTTTTTTTCTTCCTATTTGTCATTACCTGCCTTTCCAACTGGAACACTAGCCCTATATCCAACAGTTTTATAAGAGATCCTTCTGCCTGAAGCACAGTTTCATTTTATTGTTATTCTGGCTTGCTTTGCAAAAGCACATTCTGGACCATTACTGCACTGCTAAACTATTATTTGGAAAAGGGCACACTCAGAAAAAGCTCTACACTAAATCACCCTCACGAAAGCACTCAAGTATACCACATTTGTGTGAAAAAGACTGTACTTGCCTTCAGTATTTTTATCTTCCTCCCCAGGAGTACAATCCTTACTCAGACCTTTCTCTTTTATATATGCTCATTGTACCTGTGAATTAAACTGGTGAAATGCCAAGCATGATTTGACAGCATTGTGCACTCACAGGGATTTACTATATTGAATGATTTAATATATTTGGATTAGAGTTTGCTTACATTCAACTGGCCTAGAGCAAAGCCTACCAGCAGTCTTTGGGAATGGAGCACCATCCTCCATGAAGACAGTCGGTGAGCACTTACCTCAGCTGGACACATACAAGCCCACACACCCAAGGGTGTGAAAGGTAGGTAGGCAGGTAAGAATGCCAGGAGGCCTGCATGGATGAATAGAGAGCTACTGTATACACTCAAAAGCAAGAAGAAGGCTTATAGAGAATGGAAGCGAGGACAGGGGACATGGGATGAATACAAAGATACTGTTCGTGCAGCCAGAGCTGTGGTAAGGAAAGCTAAGGCACAGCTCGAATTGAAATTGGCCAGGGACATTAAAGGGAAAAAGAAGAACTTCTACAGGTATATTAGTGAGAAGAGGAGAACTAGGGACAATGTGGGACCCTTACAGAAGGAAAATGGAGAGCTGCTGACAAAGGACATGGACAAGGCTGAGGTGCTCAATGACTTCTTTGCCTCAGTCTTTAACAGCAAGGGCTCCAACCACAATGTCCAAGTTGCAGAGGGTAAAAGTGAGGACTGGGAGCAGGCAAATCTGCCTACTATAGTAGAAGATGATGTTTATGAGCTCCTAAGAAACCTGAATGTGCACAAGTCCATGGGGCCTGATGAGATCCACCCACGGGTCCTGAGGGAACTGGCAGATGAAGTTGCCAAACCACTGTGCATCATATTTGAAAAGTCATGGCAGACTGGTGAAGTTCCTGCTGACTGGAGAAGGGCAAACATAACACCCATCTTCAAGAAGGGTAAAAAGAATGACCCTGGAAACTACAGACCAGTCAGCCTCACCTCTGTGCCTGGCAAGATCATGGAGCAGATCCTGCTGAAAGTCCTGCTAAGGCAAATGGAAAACAAAGCAGAGGTGATTGGTGGGAACCAGCATGGCTTCACCAAGGGCAGATCTTGCCTGACAAATTTAGTGGCTTTCTATGATGAAGTCACAGCGACAGTGGACAAGGGAAAGGCAGCTGATGTCATCTACCTGGACCTGAGTAAAGCATTTGACTCTGTCCCACATGACATCCTGGTCACCAAACTGGAAAAGCATGGACTTGATGGATGGACCACTCGCTGGATAAGGAATTGGCTGGATGGTCGAACCCAGAGAGTGGCGATCAACGGCACAATGTCCACCTGGAGACCAGTGACAAGTGGTGTCCCTCAGGGGTCAGTGCTGGGACCAGTGCTGTTTAACATCTTTGTCAGTGACATGGACAGAGGAATGGAGTGCACCCTCAGCAAGTTTGCAGATGACACCAAGCTGTGTGGCACAGTCGACTTGCTAGAGGGCAGGGATGCCATCCAGAGGGACCTGGACAGGCTGGAGAGTTGGGCCCAGGCCAACCTGATGAAATTCAATAAGGCCAAGTGTAAGGTCCTGCACCTGGGTAGGCACAATCCCAAGCACAAATACAGGCTGGGTGGTGAATGGCTGGAGAGCAGCCCTGAGGAAAAGGACCTTGGAGTCTGGGTTGATGAAAAGCTCAACATGAGTCTGCAGTGTGCACATGCAGCCCAGACAGCCAACCGAGTCCTAGGCTGCATCAAGAGAAGCGTGGCCAGCAGGGCAAGGGAGGTGATTCTGCCCCTTTACTCTGCTCTCGTCAGACCCCACCTGGAGTACTGTGTGCAGTTCTGGAACCCTCAGCACAGGAAGGACATGGAAGTGTTGGAGCGGGTCCAGAGGAGGGCCACAAAGATGATCAGAGGGCTGGAGCAGCTCTCCTATGAGGACAGGCTGAGGGAGTTGGGGCTCTTCAGCCTGGAGAAGAGAAGGCTTCGAGGGGACCTGATAGTAGCCTTCCAGTATCTGAAGGGGGCCTACAGGAAGGCTGGGGAAGGATTATTTACAAGGTCCTGCAATGACAGGACAAGGGGCAATGGGCTTAAACTGGCAGAGGGGAGATTTAGACTAGATGTTAGGAGGAAGTTCTTTACAGTAAGGGTGGTGAGGCACTGGAACAGGTTGCCCAGGGAGGTTGTGGATGCTCCCTCCCTGGATGTGTTCAAGGCCAGATTGGATGAGGCCTTGAGTGAGCTGTACTAGTGGGAGGTGTCCCTGCCTGTGGCAGGGGGGTGGAACTAGAAGATCCTTGAGGTCCCTTCCAACCTTACCATTCTATGATTCTATGATTCTATGAAAAGACAACTTCTATCAGGATCACAGACAGTAGGGAAAGTTATTGATGACCACGTTTCCATTACTGGGTTCCCCTCACATCTCAAAGTAGAACAGGGAAGAGATTTCAGGTTGATGAAGACATCAGCCCCTGGGATGGTTATGGAACAAATCCTTCCAAAAGTTATTTCTAGGCACATGTAGAACAAGAAGATGTTTAGGAATAGCTAATATAAATTTAGTGTGAATCTCACCAACCCAACTTCCTCTACAATGAGATGATGGGCTGTCTGGGTAAGGGGAAAGAAACCACTACATATTTCGTACTTTGATTATAGCAAAGCCTTTGATGGCATCTCCAGGCGTATCCTTAGAGTCAAATCAGTGAGACACAGACAAGTGGACAGTAAAGTGGGTGGATGATTGGCTCAGAAGGCCATTACAAATGTTGTGAAGTCCTGCTGGTAACCAGTTACTAGTGGCGCTCTTCAGGGATGAATACCAGGGCTAATATCATTTAGTATCTTTAATAACAACCTCAATAAAGGCATAGAGTCTTCAGACAGATACAACATTTAGGATACTGTTCAACATACTAGGAAGCGTTAGGCCAGCATATTCACAGGGACACACACAGGATGAGGAATGGGCTAATATGAACCTCAGGAAGTTTGATAAAGGACAATACAAAGCCCAGCCCCAAGCACCACTACAGGTTGCAGGCTGGCAGAAAAACAGCTTTACAGAAAATCACTCAGAGTTCTGAGGCACAACAAGGTGGAATCAAGAACCAGCAGTGATCTCCTGTAAAGAAGGTGCCAAACTGCATGCTGGGGTGTATGAGCAAGAACATAAGCAGCAGGCTGAAAGGAAAGGAGTCTTTCCCTTTCTTCAGTTCCTGCAGGACTGCTGCTGGAGTAATAAATTCAGTTTGATCCTCACCACTGCAAGAAAGCAACTGACATGTTTGAGCAAGTCCAGTGGGTCTACCATGACAGCTGGGGTATGGAGAATAACAGATAAAGAGATGCTGTAAGAGCTACAGTTGTTTAGCCTGAAGAAGACAAGACTAATGGGAGGGACTAATCCATGTGAAGACTTGGAAGCATCATGCCAGGGAGCACAGCTCCCAGTAAAGGAAGCAATGACATCAGGGATCATAGCAGGCAGCTATGCCTGCTAAGCATAGCTTCTTTGACCATGGGATTTCAACAGGCAGTTCACATGAACCATACAAACCGTTCTGTCTTCAATGTATTCTTTGATAAGCAATAACAAAATAATACCTTTCAGAAGGGAGCCACCTACAACTATGACCTACATTCTAGTCGGGGTAGTATGCAGGATTCCTTTGATTCTGAGGTTTTTGTAGTGGTTGTTCCTGTCTCTTCAGTTGTTGACACCTCTCCAAAGACATTGCTCAGGTTTATTCTACATCATTATCTACTTATGCTCACTGAACGAAACAGTGCACATTTCTGATCACATACTCAGGCACAACATCTGAAGATATCAAACTAATCTGAATCTACTCAAGAATGGTACCATTCTCAATTACCAGGCCTGCAGTGTTTCAAGTATATAAAAAAAAAAAAAACAAACAAAAAAACCCCAACCACAAACCAACCACCAAACACCCAGCACCTAACTGCTTCTATTACATGCTTCCTCTGTCAATTCAAGTTTTATGACATTGCAGGTTTTGGGGTTTTGTTTTTTAAAAACAGTCTTGTTCATTTCCAGCTTTACTACCACTGTATTAGCTGTCCTCATATTAAAAGTGCTCCTTCACTTGACAGAAGTAACTATTCCTCTAGTCCATTAATCTCCTAAAATTGTCAGTTTGCAGTATCTGCATCCAACTGAGAATCCTGAAGGTTAATTGTCAATAACACCAGGAAAAATGTCAGTGTTATCTACATTGCTGCAGCACCATTGCCTCTGAAGGTACCTCACTTGATGTGAATGTAGACGTAAAGACAATGAAACACAAATATTTATTATCAAAAGTTTTCATTTGACAATCAAAATACTACACCTCAGATGCAAAAACCACCACATATAAATTGAAAGAACAAATCAGAATGAGTAACATTAAAAACACATTACTGAATTATCCCAGTCAGACAGAATCAGGATGTACCCTGTATTTTGTGCTACATATAAATCAAACATACACAGTAGTTTATATATCTAATAATAATAATAATATAAATATCTTGAAAGAGCCTACGGATTTCTGAGTGATCCATCAAATACAACACAACTGACTACAAATCACTCAAACAGAGCACTGGAATTTTCATCAAAGTTCTGTCACAACTATCATCATTCCATATTAAAAAAACCCAAATGAACAAAAATCCAACACAACACCTACATCCTCTTGAGAGCTTCAGGAGATTTACACTTGATGCTCTAATTTCACCTTCATCTTGTCCATCACAACAGATAGGTCCAGGCAACTCCTGAGGCTTTGCCACAAATGCTATATTCAGGGTCACCCAGAGACAGAAATCCCTGTTTGCCAGGCTACCTGGTAGAATTACATGACAGAGAACAGTTTGAGCAACAGCTAAAGACTGGAGTCACTAAGAATTTCCAACTCCTGCAAGAGGTTCTCTGTATAATCTTCAGGAAGCCATAAGAGGCAAAAGGGGATTAAATCAGAGATTAAGATGCACAAATTTAAATATTCAGACTCCCACTACAATGGACATTTAGTCACTACTGAATGTTCCTTAATTCTTAAAGCCACTCCTTAAGCTAATTCGGCCAACACACTATTAGAGGCTCAATACAGAGGTCTAAGCCTAGGGCTCCTTATCAGAGACAACTACATGCAAGCAACAAAACAACCACACTCTTCTGAACCGGCTGGTTTCATCCTTTGCTTCCAGCCATTAAGGTTCCTTTGCTTGCAGCAGGGTTAAGAAGTATTAATCTAATATGGCAAAGACATCTAGTGTGTAGGTGACAAAGAGAATAAAGCCCCAACTCAAGATCCTCTGAATTGTTATTTGGCTCCATTGACAGTATTTCCATTCCAAACCAAGCCTGCAGAGTCAACGAAGGGAGCTTAGACACCTGAAATTAGGTACCTTCATCCTGCACTGAAGTCTAACTTGAAAGTTTACAGGCAGATTGAGATACAGAAAATTTCAGGTATTTTTTTAATTCATTAAATTATAAGGTATTACAAGATGGAGAAATTGGGACTACATGCATGATGTGAATTGTTTCTGAATACAAGCCATTTCTTAGCAAAAACTAAAATTACATGAAATCTAGGATTTATAATAAATCTTGAAGCATAAAACTCATTTGAATAAATGTTGGTACCCTAGAAATGCTAACAGTACATTTTTTTAAAATGTAATTTTGAAAAAAATACTACTGTATATAGATCAACATTGCATGAAAAACACTCTGAAATTAATGGATTCCAAATATAAAGCTAGCACACTGCAACTGGGAAAGAAGAGAAATTATAAAAGGAACTGTGGAAAATATTAGGGATTAGCCCAACTATGGGCTGGCAGCTGAAGAATGTTAGAGTAAAATCTCCAGTCACATGCACAAAACACATGCCTGAGTGCAAACTACCTAATTATGACAACATATATTTCACAGAGCATGGTTTCTCTGTTTCCAAAAAGCCTTTAAAATATTAATTACTTGAGTATCTATTATAGCAAATGTAAAACTTCACAGTTTTCCATCTTCTGAAATCATGCTGTGAAGGCCTGAAAATGAATCAACCTGAAAAACTCAGTGCAGGTTAAGTTCCCTGGAGGGGGGGGAAACCCAAAAAAAACCCACAAAATTTCCTACAAAAACTCCTACAGAAAGGCACCTTTGTGCAACGCTATTTTGTTTGCTGATTGCCACGTCCATTTGGTTCATCTTTCGGCCACTAGAGTGGCAAGAACACAAAGCTCTCAAAAATCACTCAATGTTAGCAATCTCAAGTGACTCAAATGCTGAAATCACAAGGCATTTCACTGTGATGTTTCTTATCTCAGCCTTCTCCCCTTTGCATATTGTGCTACATTCAACAGGTTTTCTGAAATATTGTCACTGTTACAGAACAAACAGCTAATAATTAAACCTTTTTTTCAACAGTTCCTTCCAGTTGCATTAGGAATCCTAGTAATTACTTTGACATCACAAACTGACCTGTACCTTTTTTTAACATGCTTACATTTTGCAACACATTCTCATATTTCCTTTGATACAGCTACCCAATAACATTAGAAGGGCTCCCTAAAAAGACAAGCTGCCTAACTAATATTTTGGCATTAGTCTTAAGATGTGTTTCGGGTCAACATTTGTTCCAAAACAAGAATAATTTAACCCAGCAGATGAAACTGCCACATACACTGCTCAGTGCAGACTGGAGTGGACTCTAGCGAAAGGAACGTATGAATAAAGCCTGTGTTCACAGAACACAACAGCCCCTCAGAAAGGGCAGATCCTTCCTCTTGGCTCAGCTAACCCACACCACTTCCAGGGTGATAAAATAATTTAAAGCCTGCTTTATCCAAAACTCAAACATAGATTCTTTTACTTTTATCCAAAGAATTTTAGGCTACTGACCTGCAAGTAGAGCTATTTATTAAAAAAGGAAAATGAGATTGCAAATTTGGATTCTTCATTTTTCCTAGACACATCAAATTAATTTACAATGGAGTTTCAAAAATATGTCTGTATGCAAAGGGTGTACACAACTCGATAAATAAACAAGAGAAATCTTGCTGTTTCAAAGAAAGAAAAGTAACAGTACTAAGAGGAACTCAAAAACTATCCTTCAGGATTCTCAAGAGAGCACTTCAACTGAGCAAGCCATTTGAAGCTAAAACTGTGCTTCTTTTCCTAGTTGAGGGAAACTGAGCACTGCTTCTTTTCCAGTATTGCTATTGCAAATTACCACCATAACAGCAAACATCCTAAAACGTGAAGACAACTGCAATCCATTACACAACTGCTAAACAGAGGGCACGCCCTGTCCCAGGACGGGTCTAAGCCAGTCCAAACCAACCCTGCCATGGGAAGATGCAGTCCCTGCCCTCTTCCATCAGCACAAGCACACCTGTAACTAGGCCAGGATAAGAGGTTTTTTTTTCCCCAGGTTATTTTTCACTACTACTTAAAAGTCAAGAAAAAACCCTGAGTCAACAGAGACCACAAGCCTACAGAAAGCTTAGGCTGTTGGACTGGATCTAGGTAAAAAGCAAGCAGTTACATGGACTGGAATTCAGGCTGAGAGGAACTTTTGGGGTACACTTATTTTTTCCTTTCAAGTTCATTAGCCCTGATAATTATAAGCATTTCCCCCTTGTTTCTAAGTTTTCATACACAGTAAATTATTTAACTGGATCAGATGCAACTTAGAGAACAATATTTGCATTTAATAAGAAGCAGCAGTAGGTAGCCTACTTAGCATATTAACCTATTTTTAGCTTTATGATAAGACAAAGTTATTAATCCAGTTCACTAAAGAAAGCACCACCAGCTTCCCACACACCTAGCACAGGCTATCAAAACTCCTGTCATGAACAGGTTAAAATAGTTTTAAAAGCTCTTTGTGCATGCCATGCAGTTTAGTCCAGAGTTGGAAGCATTATAATGCTCTCTAGTACAGAGAAAAGCTNGGTCTCTATTTTCTAACTAGGAAATGAATATATATTGTTAAAACACAAATACATTTTTCAGTGATGTCGTTATTTGTATATCTGCCAGTATAAACAGTTTTGCATGTTGCAGACAACTAACGAACCACTCCTTGGTCACGGTATACAGTCTTCGTGCTTAGTACACTTCTGTGGTGTGTGCTGATCTCCACAAATATCAAATGAACAAACAAAAAAAAAAACAGCAACAAACAGATGTGGGTCTGAAGTCTAATAGCAACTGGCATTCTCCATACCCTTAAGAAGTAAGTCTAGCATATCACTTAATCCCCAAACATCACGAGCAACACAATTTCCAACCCACAGATGATTTCTGCAGTTCCCGTTCTCAATGTGTTAGGTGGCATCACCTAGGAAAATCCTACTAGGTATTATTTGTCACACAGAGCAAAGATGAGGCGTGGAATGCTTTGGAGCCAACAATACATTTTGTTATTTCTTAGTTAAAAACTGTAAGGGGAAGGAACTTTGCCAAATATTTGTGTCATATGTTTAACACTGGAAGCAACTCAATAAAATACAGATTATCAAAGAGTCCGAATATTGTGATTGAACTTACATGATTTCCACATAAATGTGACCTACTAAGAGACCTTTACAGATGTAGAAGTAATTGAAAAATACGAGTGCTTAAAACTGAAGAGTTCCAAGTTTCATTTCCAATAAGGGCTCCAGTTTCTGAGAATGCAGTCTAAAGCTTACAACCTGTGGGATCCCACATCTGTTTCTCCCCTTTTCTGCTGAAGCCCACATCCCCCCTCCCCCCTCCTTCCCCCTCTGTAACCAACAAAGAAAGCAAACAAAAAACAATAAAGACCTTCAGGTGCTTCATCTGTCTGTTCAAAGAATCATTTAATACTGTTTTGGTCTCTCTGTACCTAATAGACAAAGCACTAGTTTGTAATAACATATGCATTAGAAAGATTGTTAAAAACTGAAAACTACCTAATCAACACAGGCTTCATTTCTCTGATCACACCATTTTCCATCTCCTTACAGTATTGATTAAAAAGAGATTCATTCAAAGTAATCATCGGAGCAACAAGTAGAGTTGAGAACTACACTACTACTTTTATCAGCAGCCAATGTATCAGCTAAGTGAATTTTACAAAATTTTAACAGTATTAATAGAAAAATACAAAAAAACCACCAAACAAGACAAATAATTTTAGAAATGGCTGTTGACAACAAATAGTTATGAGAAAAAATTCAGATTATGTCAGAAAGTGGAGAGATTATTAGAAGTAGTTTACCTTCAGTAAGTACCAATCAAATCTAACAACTATGATATAGATCATAACTATTAATTTTGACTAGGAGCTTTTCAATAGCTTTATCACAGTATGATAAGGGTATGCTTCCATGTCACTTAATACACATCAGCTGCAAGATAAACTCGTAAATTACATTGCATGTGGTAATGATGACAGTCTAGTTACACTGCAAGTAAAAGTGAGGTAAAAAGTAGCAGGAATTTGTTATAAAATGCCTGTGTTTAGACATACTCTAAAAAGCTAACGCTGTTACAAAACAGTAAGAAGAGGATGGTATTCCTCTGGTCACTGTAGCCAAATCTAATCAGCATCAGACCAAATGCATGCAATTAAAATACCTAAAACCAGTTTAGCAGTTGAGATTTGACAACGACACCCGTTTCCTTTAAAATTGGAAGAACAAAAAATGGCTTCCAGAAGCGAGGAAGTAAGATAATTTCCTGCAACTGTATTATACATCCCACTGTACGACTGCTCCCAGCTCAGACCTCTCTGTGAGAGCACACAACTCACAGCAGAAAGTCTCACCTCTTCATAAACATCTTGCAGTAAACCTACCCAAACTCCGGACAACAGTGAAAAATTTGTTCATTGGTTTTAATTAAGCCATGCAAGTAGCTGTTGGGATGTAAAAGGGAACAACATAAAAGTCATACTTAAAGAAGAAAATAAACATACTGAGCAAGTATTGAGAACTGCATACACAGTGGTTACTCTAACCTTCAGCATGGCATTATAATGAAAGCTTACTGTAAAAAGCAGCTTAAGAATTACATTGCCCATCTCCTTTGCAGACCTTGAAGAAAGTAAACATTAACACAGTAGCAAAACTTATTCAGAGAATTAAACGACTTAAGAGTCACACAGTAACACACAGGATAAAGTGGAAGTAGCACCCCAGCCTTCCTCCAAAACACACGTTTGTCTTCAATTGACCACAACTTTTTATTGTTTATATGTAACTGCATAAAATTTCTCAGAACAGATCACAACTTTCTCTTTTCCCATGAACCACAAATTCTCAAACACACCTGCATTTCTCTGCAACCTACACTCCTACATGTGTTCTACTACAATGTATCACCTCATGCCTTTCAAAAGAAAGGCAGTCATTAGCTTCAATTCATCTGTTAAAGTGTGTAATATCTCATACAATAATAAATATACTATCACTTTATTGGAACTGAAGTCAAATCTTTTCTTCCAAACTTACAAAAGTCTCTACCACATTTTCCTAGGTGCCCTTCTGGTACTGCAGCTTCACTTCAGTTAATATATTAGTAATTTTTCCTCCCACTATTTAAGTAGAAAAAATTATTTTTTAATAACAAGTGCTAAATTACTGAGAGGGGGAAAAGTTAAGCTATGTAAACACGCTAGAGAAAGAATTTATACTTAACATTAGAAAACTTCTTAATATCCTCCTGTTCATCAGGATTACTGAAGTCTCAAGCAGTGCACAGGGTAAAACAAGGTTTGAAAAATAAAACGTATCATCCTACTGGCATGCATTTATTAATGGGATTTTTTAAGGCAAGAAAAAGGTAACCTAAAGTTCTGTGTATCCCAAACTTCCTCGGTTGTAACCATACTACTGGAGAGTCACGTAACACAAACTCACAGGGTATGCTATCAAGCACTAGCGATCCACAGAGGTACTATCTGCAGACGCCGGCGTACGACACGCCAGTTCAGAAGCCAAACTTTAGAAGTCGCGTGTGCTTCTTACGGGATAAGACAGACCTCAAAGGCGGTTTGTGAGGCCCGACACTCCCACGGCAGCCGGAGGGGCGGCCGCGCTCCGGCGGGGGCTGAGCACGGCCCTCACCGCCGGGGCTGCCCCTACTCGATCCCTAGCCAGCCGCTATCGAAGCGCTGCCCATCGTGCCTTCCCCACTTGCTTGCCCGCCGGAGCGCCCATATCCTCAACACTGAGCCCGCCCTGAGCGAGTTCCGTGAGCAAATGTCGAGGCAGCCAAGGCAAACTTCGCCTCTCCCCCCGGGAAGCCGTTGAGGGTGAAGCAGGACTGCCCTGTTTCGCCTCGTCAAGACACGATCTATCGCCCTAACTCCCCTCCCTAAGGTGAACTACTCCGGCCTACGTCCCCTGCCTCGATAACGCATCAAAAACAACAACCCACGAATAAATACGACAGGAGAAGCCGACCTTCAGCAAAATCTGCGGTCGGCAACTCGCGGCCACAGAGAACGGATCTGAACGGGATGAAGGTGCGGGGGGACCGGCACACCAGCAACCTCGGTTCCAGCCAGGCCCCGCGGCGAAGGAGGCCCCTGTGGAGCGGCCCCGCCACCCGGCCCAGCTCAGCCCGCCTCTCACCTCCTTGACAGGGGGAAATTTTTTCCGGCACTCCAGGCTCAGGCTCCGCAGGTCTCCCTGCATGTTTTCCAGCAGCTTCTTCACCGCTTCGGGGCTGCTGGTCCCGGACATGGCGCCACCGGGCCGGCCCGAGCCAGCCTCTGTTCCAAGCGGACAGGGGCAGTGCCTTCTGCTTCGCGGCCCCGGCCGACACGTCTACGCCCGGCACCGGAACCCGTCAGCTGCTGCCCCGGCCCCTTCCACTCCCCAGCGCCGCCGCCGCCGCGGCCCCCCTGCTCCCACAATCCCGGGCGCCGCTAGCGCCGCGCGTCAGGCAGCTTCCGCACACACCACCGGAGGGTAGGGAGAGCTGTGGCCCTGGCGCAAGTTTCCCGAGCTAGAGTCAGGCCGAAGTGGAGTGTGCAGCACGTTCCTTGATGTGCCGCTGCAACCACGCTGGCCTGGCATGCAGGGGTGGGAGACAGCGCCGGGGCTCAGGCCGACGGAGCTTGCAAGCGCCGACGAGATGCCGGCGAGGAGGCGACAAACTGCGGCGCTGGCGAAGAGTAGTTGGGGAAGAGACTGGTTGAAGATCCTTGGTCTCGCTGCAGGTGGTCCTCAGCAACCAGCGGCCCTGCTGAGCGACGGGCGGAGTTCCCCCTCGCCGAGTGCGGCTGTCGGGGAGAGGTCGACGCTGGATATAGTTTAAAATAAAATCGAGGCAGAATTATGTTTTCCTTGTGATTTGTGAAATTCTCAGCTTTCTTACTCAGGAGCGAAGAAGCGTTGTGTCCTGCGCGACACGTATGCATGCGCACCTTTCAGGCGAAGCCCGAATGAGTCCTTCGTTGACGAATAGAAGATAAACATAAGCAGGACAAAGCCAAAGGGACAGGGGCAACGAGTCCCAGTTACCTTCCTTGTCATCAACAGTGCCCCTCTGAAATCTGAGGTTTTCCAACCAATCTTTAATCCACTTGAAAAAGCAGGCGCCCAAAGAGCGAGCATGAGCTCTTCACCCAGCACCGTAGTAATGGTCCTTCCTTGTGTAGCTTGAAGACGCTTCAAAGACTTCCCTTCCAACCACACTGACGTTTGCCTGGGAATGTCCTTCTGGACAACACCACTCGTCATTAGATTGCTAATATTTTGTGAAGGTTTTGGTCTCTGCAGTGATTATTTTTCCCATACCTGGTGATTCTGTGTACTGGTTGCTGTAAATCCTATGCTGCAGTGACTGCCTGTAACACAAGTATGGTTCTGTTGCCATATAAACTGAAGGAGCTGGAAAACATTCCCAAGTTTCTACTGTCTGAGGGGGTTTAAACTTTGGAATCTTGAAAATTATGAAAAATCAGAATGGAGAATAATTTTTTATTGCCACTGGAACAGCATTGTATGCTATACCTGTAGACAAATCTTTAGGTGTGCTTTATGAGGCAAAAAGTGCAGAATTGCTTTCTAATTTATTATTTTAAGATATTTATATAATTTTCAGATTTCTGGCTGTTAACTTGTGCTGGTTGGAATATTTTAATGGCAAAGATTACAGGCTGTGAAAACAATGGTGAAGTATACTTCATTCATAGGCTTGCTGAGAGGTATAAAAATAAGGACACAGACATAGATAAGACAGTCTCTGTCAGAGGTGGTGTATTTTCTCCCTGGGCTTCTGCTGTTAGCCCAATTTACCATTCTGCTTCTAATCCCCCTTGCTGATCCTCCAAACTAACATTGCACGTAAGGCAGACCCTGGGATAAGGTAGAGAGGTAGAAAGAAGGTGGAAGGGTGATTGGGTGCCCTTCCTGGGGACTCTGATTTCCGGGATGGGTATTGTGTTTCTGTATTACTTTTAACTTGTATATTTCTGTATATGGCTATAAATATTGTAATATATTGTAAATATCTGCTTGTATATTGTGCTACGCTGTGAATATAAAGCTTCATTTCTTAACTTCCAGCCAGCTGAGTCTGCTCTGGGTGATTTCATTTTGGGGGGGGGGGGGGGGGGGGGCAGCCCCAACAC
>VWZE01013300.1:0-12676 GCA_013396675.1 Eubucco bourcierii
GGGGGTTGGAACTGGATGATCCTTGAAGTCCCTTCCCTTTGAAGGTCCCTTCCAAGCTCCACACTCTGTGGCTCTGTGCTAACCTATACACCAAACACAACCTATTAACCCACACTAGGTATGTGTGACCTGGATTATAGTGTCTGATCCATTCTTATCTCACACAATCTCCTCTTTTAGCAAACATTGGGTTTGGTTTGGTTTTGTTTTCAGTCTTTCTGCACAGATAAAATGTGAATTCCATTTAAAATACGATGCCAGAACTCCTGAAGTCTCAAGGGCAGCATCACTCTCTATAAAGAAATGGCTGGGAAGCAGCCAGGCTCTTTGGATTCAGAAGCTAGGAGACTGTGCTGAGCTCTGCTAGCAGGTTTAATGGTGCCTTTACTTTTCCCATCCCAACAGGATCCTTGCTGAAGCCAAAAACCTCTCTTTCAATGCCACACGTGCCTTCAGTGCTTACACTGACATCAAGGATACCACAGATGAAGCTGAGAAGGTTGCCAAGCAAGCCAAAGCTCTTGCAAATGAAGCTATGCAGGAGGTAAGAAAAGGAAGCAAACAGGCCTGAGGTTTTCCAGGGGACTACCCAAACTGCTACTGCTACACTGCCTCAGATCCATGTTTTTCCCAACTTAGGACTTCATGGCAGGGAGGGGTGAAACTTAGCTCTGCTGTGAGGACAGGCTGAGAGAGTTGGGGCTGTGCAGCCTGGAGAGGAGAAGGCTTCCAGGAGAGCTTGGAGTGGCCTTGCAGGGTCTGAAGGGGGCTGCAGGAAGGCTGGGGAGGGACTATTGACAAGGTCTGGGAATGACAGGACAAGGGGAATGGGTTTGAAGTGGCAGAGGGGAGATTGAAAGTGGATGTTAGGAGGAAGTTGTTTGCAGTGAGGGTGGCGAGACACTGGCACAGGTTGCCCAGGGAGGTTGTGGAGCACAGAATCACCCAACGTGATCTTTGATCACGTTGGGTGATTCTGTGCTCCACAACCTCCCTGAAGGTCTTCTGTGTTCCACAACCTCCCTAGAGGTGTTCAAGGCCAGGTTGGATGAGGCCTTGAGTGACCTGTGCTAGTGGGAGGTGTCCCTGCCTATGGCAGGGGGTTGGAACTGGCTGATCTTTGAGCTCCCTTCCAACCTTCCCATTCTATGATTCTATTCTGTGATTTAGAGACCCTTGCCACCACAGACTCTTGTGTTGAGATCAAAAGGCTATGCCCCAGTCAGAGCTACAGGCACCTTGAGAGTGCATCCCCATTCCTTCCTCCTATTCCTTGTTTTTCTGTCCCTTTTTCCTTTGTTGTTTTGCCTCCTTTGCTTTTCCACCTTTCAATCTCTGCCCATGGTTCAGCTTTGAGTTAGCAGTGGAGGTCTCCCAACACTCTATACAGCTGGTTTGGATTTAACACATGTTTTACATGGATCTAAAAGATCCATACCTTAACCAACTCATCATAGAATCATCACAGAATGGTTTGGCTTGGATGGGACCTTAGAGATCATCCAGTTCCAACCTCCCTGCCGTGGGCAGAGACACCTCCACAAGTCCAGGCTGCTCAAAGCCTCATCCAGCCTGATCTTAACCATTTCCAGGGATGAGGCATCCACAGCTTCTCTGGGCAACCTGTGCCAGTGCCTCACCACTCTCACTCTCAAGAATTTCTTCCTAATGTCCAAAGTAAATCTACCCTGCTCTACTTTCAAACCACCACCTCTTGTCCTGTCTCCACAGGCCCTTATAAACAGTCCCTCCCCAGCTCTCCTGGAGCCCCTCAGGTGCTTAAAGTTCTAAAGGAAGTACTGAAAGTTCTTCCTGAAAGGTTTCAGGTACTAAAAGTTCTAAGGAAGTACTGAGAGTTCTTCCTGAAAGGTTTCAGGTACTGAAAGTTCTAAGGAAGTACTGAAAGTTCTTCTTGAAAGGTTTCAGGTCCTGGAAGTTCTAAGGAAGTACTGAAAGTTCTTCTTGAAAGGTTTCAGGTCCTGGAAGTTCTAAGGAAGTACTGAAAGTTCTTNTTCTAAGGAAGTACTGAAAGTTCTTCTTGAAAGGTTTCAGGTCCTGAAAGTTCTAAGGAAGTACTGAAAGTTCTTCCTGAAAGGTTTCAGGTCCTGGAAGTTCTAAGGAAGTACTGAAAGTTCTTCCTGAAAGGTTTCAGGTCCTGGAAATTCTAAGGAAGTACTGAAAGTTCTTACTGAAATGTTTCAGGTACTGAAAGTTCTAAAGGAAGTACTGAAAGTTCTAAAGGAAGTACTGAAAGTGATTCCTGAAAGGTTTCAGGTACTGAAAGTTCTAAGGAAGTACTGAAAGTTCTAAAGGAAGTACTGAAAGTTCTTCCCGAAAGGTTTCAGGTCCTGGAAGTTCTAAGGAAGTACTGAAAATTCTTCCTGAAAGGTTTCAGGTACTGAAAGTTCTAAGGAAGTACTGAAAGTTCTTCCTGAAAGGTTTCAGGTCCTGGAAGTTCTAAAGGAAGTACTGAAAGTTCTAAGGAAGTACTGAAAGTTCTTCCTGAAAGGTTTCAGGTCCTGGAAGTTCTAAGGAAGTACTGAAAATTCTTCCTGAAAGGTTTCAGGTACTGAAAGTTCTAAGGAAGTACTGAAAGTTCTAAAGGAAGTACTGAAAGTTCTAAAGGAAGTGCTGAAAGTTCTAAAGGAAGTACTGAAAGTTCTTCCCGAAAGGTTTCAGGTCCTGGAAGTTCTAAGGAAGTACTGAAAGTGCTTCCTGAAAGTTTTCAGGTACTGAAAGTTCTAAAGGAAGCTCCAAGGTCTTCCTGCAGGCTTCTCTTCTCCAGGCTGTACAGTCCCAACTCTCCCAACCTGTCCCCACAGGGAAGGTTCTGCAGCCCTCTAATGACATTCATGGCTTCCTCTGGACCCTCTCCAACATGTCCTTCTTGTGCTGGGGGCTCCAGAGCTGGTTGCAGTACTCCAGGTGGGGTTTCTCCAGAGCAGAGCAGAAGGGCAGAATCAGCTCCCTGGACCTGCTCACCCTCTAATTCCACCCCCTCAAGCTCCTCAGCCTGTAGTCCCTTCTCTGCACACAGGATGAACTCCCTGCACATGGCAGAATCCTGAAAATGAGGAATTGTAGGAGGAGACCAGAAAGTTCCATTCACAGCAAACATTGAGAGCTTCTTTTGGCAGTTCTTATTGTCAGTTTGAAGGCTGCATGCAAACTTCCAGAACAGTGAAAAGCAAGACTGGCAGGTAAAGCCCAGCTCTGCAGCCTGGGCCAGAGTGAGGAACTCAGCTGCTTGCTGCACATATGGTGAGCAGAAAGCAGCCTGAGCATAACCAGACCTGGGTTCTATGTCAGCCATCAAAGGACTCAATGTCTCATTTGTGAAAGCTGGTTAGAGAGCAGCTGAGCTGCACTTCACAGGCACACAGAAGCATGAGGAAATGGTAGGGTAGTGGGAACTGCCAAACCCTCTGCTTGCTGCAGAAATACTGAGATGAACAGAAGCAACTTGGAGTTACAGCACTTGTAAATGGATAAAGGCAGCTTGCAGAGAGCTGCTTCAGTCAAATGGATTATGAGAAGAGTAAGGCATTTGGCTCTGTGCCACATGGCATCCTGGGCACCAAACTGGAGAAACATGGACTGGATGTGTGGAGCACTGCTGGGTAAGGAATTGGCTGGATGGTGGCACCCAGAGAGTGGTGATCAAGGGCACAATGTCCACCTGGAGACTAGTGCCAAGTGGCTCCCTCAGGGGTCAGTGCTGGCACCAGTGCTGTTTGACATCTTTGTCAGTGCCATGCACAGAGGAATCAGTGCAGCCTCAGCAAGTGTGCAGCTGGCACCAAGCTGTGTGGCACAGTCACTTGCTAGAGGGCAGGGATCCATCCAGAGGGACCTGCACAGGCTGCAGAGCTGTGCCCAGGCCAACCTGAGGACATTCAACAAGGCCAAGTGTAAGGTCCTGCCCCTGGGTAGGCACAATGCCAAGCACAGCTCCAGGCTGGGTGGGGAATGGCTGAGAGCAGCCCTGAGGAACAGGCCCTGGGGGTGTGGGGTGAGGAAAAGCTCAAGCTGAGGCTGCAGTGTGAGTGCAGCCCAGACAGCAACTGTGTGCTGGGCTGCAGCAAGAGCAGTGTGGGCAGCAGGGCAAGGGAGGGGATTGTGCCCCTTGGCTCTGCTCTCCTCAGACCCCACCTGCAGTCCTGGGTGCAGTTCTGGAGCCCCCAGCACAGGAAGGACATGGAAGTGTTGGAGCCAGTGCAGAGGAGGCCACCAAGATGCTGAGAGGGCTGCAGCAGCTCTGCTGTGAGGACAGACTGAGAGAGTTGGGGCTGTGCAGGCTGGAGAGGAGAAGGCTTCCAGGAGAGCTTGGAGTGGCCTTGCAGGATCTGAAGGGGGCTGCAGGAAGGCTGGGGAGGGACTACTGACAAGGTCTGGGAATGGCAGGACAAGGGGAATGGGTTTGAAGTGTCAGAGGGGAGATTGAAAGTGGATGTTAGGAGGAAGTTGTTTGGAGTGAGGGTGGTGAGACACTGGCACAGGTTGCCCAGGGAGGTTGTGGCTGCTCCCTGCCTGGAGGGGTTCAAGGCCAGGTTGGATGAGGCCTTGAGTGAGCTGTGCTAGTGGGAGGTGTCCCTGCCTATGGGATGGGGTTGGAACTGGCTGATCCTTGAGGTCCCTTCCAACTTCCCATGCTATGATTCTGTGATTCTGTAAGAGCAAAAGCAACCCCATGCTGGAAAGGTCTGTATGCTGGAGAAGGATGAAGCCATCTAGCCACTGGCCCACAGTTTTCTTATTTCTAGGCTGTTGGCATTGCCAACTCCTGTTCCAAATCACACCAATTACCAGATTTCTGTCTTGGTGGGAATAATTCACCTCCCACAGCAGTATGCACTGGCTCTCTGTAAATAATTTGATTCACTAGAACTCCTAATTACTCTGCAGAGGTAAATAAGGAGCTGTGGAATTTTTTTTTCCCCCTCTTTCTCATTAGGACTGAATACAGACAGCTCTCTTTTGCTGCTTTGATGACTGGGAGTGAGTGAGGCAGGCAGCTGCTTCAAAGATTGAATAGGGAAAAGAAAAGACACAGAGAGAAGCCATGAAACAAAGGAAGCAATTAGAGTGTGGCTACAAAAGAGACTAGCTCAGATGGTGAGCTGGCTGATTATGCCATGGAGAGAAAGTGGATAGATAATTTGAAAGGGACAGAGGTGAAGATGGACAATATGATATAAATAGAGGCAACTGAGCAGCAAGGGAAGAGACTATTATTAAGGTGAGGTTTCAAGCATCTGCTGAGGTTTTTAGCATCTCTATTGAATGCATTCATTAGAGGGAGCTTCCATTTTGTTAGGAGCTGCCTGGGTGCAGCAGGGATCTGGGTGAGAAAGTAGAAAATAGAGGCAGCTGCTGCCTTTTAAATGTAATTGATACAGAGTAGAGGTTTACCAGCAAATTACTGCAGAGCCAGGCAGAGTTTTAACCATTAGCTGGTAAATGATCATGTGAGGATTTCAGGACAGATCTTAAAAGTAGGTTAATTGTGAAGTTCAGGCAGCATCTCACTAGTCTGTAGTTTGGGGGTTATGGAAAGGCTGTGGAATGTTTGCTCATAAGGGAAGAGCTTCACTGCTTCAGGACATGGTTTTGTGGTGGTCATAGCTTGATGCTTGGATTTGATGATCTGATCTTAGAGGTCTTTTCCAACTGAAGCAGTTCTTTGATTTTATGACCAGATAAATCAGGTTCCTCTTGTTGCAAGCCCCAAAACCCAGTCTTTAGCAGAGAGGGTGGTGAGACACTGGCACAGGTTGAGGGTGGTGAGACACTGGCACAGGTTGAGGGTGGTGAGACACTGGCACAGGTTGCCCAGGGAGGTTGTGGAGCACAGAATCACCCAACGTGATCTTTGATCACGTTGGGTGATTCTGTGCTCCACAACCTCCCTGAAGGTCTTCTGTGCTCCACAACCTCCCTGGAGGTGTTCAAGGCCAGGTTGGATGAGGCCTTGAGTGCCCTGTGCTAGTGGGAGGTGTCCCTGCCTATGGCAGGGGGTTGGAACTGGCTGATCCTTGAGGTCTCTTCCAACCTTCCCATTCTATGATTTTATGATTCTCCAGGCAAGGCCAATTCATGGCTTTTACACTGCCATTGAAAGCCACCCAAGGTCCAGCAGGATGTGAAATATCACCTCTGGGCTTGCTCATTATAGAAATGATGAATAGCAGTAATAACTGGTGGCATCTAATTGACAGACAGTTAATTTTTCAGCCTGTGTGTGCCTGCCCTGGAAAATGAGAAGTAACTGCTTCTTAATTACTCAGGGTATGACCCATGGCTGGTAGCAAATGCTCCCTGCCTGTCAGGAGCATTCTCAGAGAAGTGGATTTGTTATGATGTGTGCCCTGAGTTTGGTTTTTGCAAATGGAACAAGAAGTGCTTCAGAACCTGGAGCTTTTCTGACCCACTGAGATTGCATCCAGAAGGACCTGGGCAGACTGCAACCTACCTTATGAAGTTCAGCAAGGCTAAGGGCAAGGTCCTGCACCTGGGTAAGGACAGTCCCAAGAGCAAATCCAGGCTGGGTAAGGAGCAACTTGAAATCAGTCTGAAGAAGGCCTCAGGAGTGTCAATTGGTGACAGCCTCCCCAGGAGCCAGCAGTGGTCAGTGGCAGCCCAGAGGTAGCTGTGTGCTGGCTGCAGGCAGAGCAGGCAGAGCAGCAGCACAGGGAGGGGATTCTGCCCCTCTGCTCTGCTCTGCTCAGCCCTCACCTGCAGCACTGCCTGCAGCTCTGGGAACCCAGCACAAGCAGGACCTGGAGCTGCTGGAGAGGGTCTGAGTGTTCCTGACCCACTTCAAATACTGAGCTCCTTTAGAAAATGCTTTCCCTCTCTTGAGCACTCTCTGCACTGATGGAGCTTTTCCAAAAGGAAGACCTTTAGGTAGCATGGTGTGCTGGAGGGTGATTATTTAGTAATAAAACTATTAAAGATTGAGGTTTGTGGCTGACAGCAAGCTGTGTGGTGTGGCTGCCACACAGGAGGGAGGAGATGGCATCCAGAGGGACCTGGGCAGGCTGCAGCCAACCTTACCAAGTTCAGCAAGGCTAAGGGCAAGGTCCTGCACCTGGCTAAGGACAGTCCCAAGAGCAAATCCAGGCTGGGTAAGGAGCAACTTGAAATCAGTCTGAAGAAGGCCTTGGGAGTGTCAGTTGGTGCCAAACTCCCCAGGAGCCAGCAGTGGTCAGTGGCAGCCCAGAGGCAGCTGTGTGCTGGCTGCAGGCAGAGCAGGGAGAGCAGCAGCACAGGGAGGGGATTCTGCCCCTCTGCTCTGCTCTGCTCAGCCCTCACCTGCAGCACTGCCTGCAGCTCTGGGAACCCAGCACAAGGAGGACCTGGAGCTGCTGGAGAGGGTCCAGAGGAGGCCATGAAGATGATCAGAGGGCTGGAGAACCTCCCTATGGGGACAGGCTGAGAGAGTTGGGGCTATTCAGCCTGCAGAAGAGAAGGCTCCAGGGAGACCCCAGAGCAACCTTCCAGTAGCTGAAGGGGCCCCAGGAGAGCTGGGGAACGACTTTGGGCAAGGCCTGGAAGTGAGAGGATGTGGGACAATGGCTTTGAGCTGGGAGAGGGGAGAGGGAGAATGGAGATGAGGAAGAAATTCTTGAGAGTGAGGGTGGTGAGACACTGGCACAGGTTGCCCAGGGAGGCTGTGGATGTCCCTTGCCTGGAAGTGTTCAAGGCCAGGTTGGATGAGACCCTGAGCAAGCTGTGCTGGTGAGAGGTACCCATGGTAAGAGTATTGGAACTGGATGACCCAACCCAACCCATTCTAGGATTCTGTGATAGATCTGTTTTAACTTCTAACTTCCCTGTATGTATGACACTGCTTGTTTGTCTCCAGACATCTGATCCACAAGGATCACTGAAGGATGGTGCAAGGAGCTCTCTGCAGAAAAGCTTCAGGGTCCTTAATGAAGCCAAGATGTTAGAAGATGATGTTAAAGGTATGTGCAGAACATGACATTCAGGGCCATTAAATACAGAAACACAACTTGAGCCTTCTGAGAATCCATAGCAGTAGGAAGTCTGCTTCATTATCTGGCTTGAAACTGAATAATGCATCCATGGAAATGATTCTCTTGGTGTGGGTCCAAGTGATGTAGAGATGCTTGGCCCCTCTGTGCTTTTCCTGGGCAGGAAGGCTGAGGAGGTTGGAGCCTTGATCTTCTCTTGCTAACTGCAGGAAGGGCAAGGGTCAGTGGGGAGGAGAGGGGAGTGGGAATGCTGCTTCTGATTTGCTAACTGCTGTGGCAGGAAAATCAGCACAACCCCCAAGCCAGCACTACACTTTGATTCCTGTCCTACAGAAGCAGGGTTTGCAGTGCCAGTCAGGGGCACCACATCTCCTCGGGGTGCTTAAGGGACTGTGCCAGGGAAGGGAAGGTTGAATGAAGCTGTTTGCCTAACAGAGACTGATGGAAGGGAATTGCCAAGAGTTTTCCTAAAAAAAAAAACCAAAAAACTCTTGGCAATTCCTACAAAAGGAAACTCAAAACATGTGCCCAGAAAAGAAAAGGCTTCCAGGAGAGCTTGGAGTGGCCTTGCAGGATCTGAAGGGGGCCTACAGGAAGGCTGGGGAGGGACTATTGACAAGGTCTGGGAATGGCAGGACAAGGGGAATGGGTTTGAACTAGGAGAGGGGAGAGTGAAAGTGGATGTTAGGAGGAAGTTGTTTGCAGTGAGGGTGGTGAGACACTGGCACAGGTGGAGGGTGGTGAGACACTGGCACAGGTGGAGGGTGGTGAGACACTGGCATAGGTGGAGGGTGGTGAGACACTGGCACAGGTTGAGGGTGGTGAGAAACTGGCAGAGGTGGAGGGTGGTGAGACACTGGCACAGGTTGAGGGTGGTGAGACACTGACACAGGTTGAGGGTGGTGAGACACTGGCACAGGTTTAGGGTGGTGAGAGACTGGCAGAGGTGGAGGGTGGTGAGACACTGGCACAGGTGGAGGGTGGTGAGACACTGGCACAGGTTGAGGGTGGTGAGACACTGGCACAGGTGGAGGGTGGTGAGACACTGGCACAGGTTGCTCAGGGAGGTTGTGGAGCACAGAATCATTCTGATCATCAGAGTGATTCTGTGCTCCACAACCTCCCTGAAGGTCTTCTGTGCTCCACAACCTCCCTGGAGGTCTTCTGTGCTCCACAACCTCCCTGGAGGTGTTCAAGGCCAAATTGCTGTTTGGTGAGATTTGGTCTTTCAGGGCACACTCTGCTTGCAATGTCCTTAATATTTTCTCATCAATAAATGGGAATATCACTGGTAAATGCCACAGTGTGAGAAGGTAGCACAACAGGCAGGGTGGACATGTAGGAGGTGTTCCATGCACACAGAAATGCAGCATGGGGAGCAGTTGTCTGGGTAGCAGAACTGGGAGCAACACTGAAGTGTGGATCATAGAGCCACAGAATTATCTTGGCTGGAAAAGGCCTCTGAGATCATCCAGTCCAACCACAACCCAACCCCACCATGGCCACTAAACCATGGCCCCAGGTGCCATGGCCACACTTTTCTGGAACACCTCCAGGGATGGGGACTCCACCACCTCCCTGTGTCCATCCCTGACCACTCTTGCAGCAAAGACATTTTTCCTCATCTCCAATTTAACCCTTCCCTGGCACAATTTCAGGCCATTTCCTTGACACTAGGGAGCAGAGCCCAACCCCATCTCACTGCACCCTGCTTTCAGGAAATTGTAGAGTGCAATGAGCTCTGCTCTCAGCCTCCTCCACACTGAACCCCCACCAGCTCCCTCAGCTGCTCCTCCCCAGCCCTACTCTCCACCTTTGTTCCCTTTCTCTGGACACACTGCAGCACCTCAATGTCCTTCCTGGCATGAGAGGCCCAAAACTGAACATGTGCTGGTTGGAGATGGAAAAGGCAGGTGGCACAGAGCCATACATGGGTGCTCTCCTGGCTTTCCCAAACAGATGAAACAATCCAATTAGCAAGCACTGGCACAGGCTGCCCAGGTGGGTGCTGGAGTCCCCATCCCTGGAGGTGTTTCAGACATGTCTGGATGTGATGCTGAGGGAGATGCTTTAAGTGGCAGTGGCTGAGCAGCACTGGTGGGGTTGTGAGCTCTGGGGGAATGGTTGGACTGGGTGAGCTCAGAGTCTCTATGGTTCTAATTTGTTCAGGATTCCTACTGCTCTAAGTTACTGGCTGCAGTCCTGAGCACTGAACTCTGAGGTGGTTTGCAGAGAGCCTTCAAGGTATCAGGAAGATTAATTTGGGATCAAGAGGAGGAGAGAGGAGGAGAAGGATGGAGATAATCTAAATTTGTGGACTGAAAAGAGACAATTTAGTAGGTTATTCTTCAGTTATGTCAGGATTTCTCCAAAGGTGAAACTAAAATGTCTCAAAGTCACCAAGACAGATCACATAGCAGGAAAATCTTCCTTGTGATTAAAAACCAGGACTGAATTGGTTGCTGAGAAGATAAGGGGGGCCTGACCTTTGGAAATGCTTCAAAGCAGCTAAGACAAACATCAGTGAGGAATGACTGCTGATGAGAAGGAGAATAATGATCTTTGGACAAACATCTGTTCTAAGCCTTTGATTCAATCATCTTCTGATCAGTGCAACCAAAAGCAGTTTATTACTTCCACCTTTACCCAGACAGATTGTGTGTGTAAGGCCTCTGAGAAAGTGCTTAGTGCAGCACCCAGGCAGCATCTGGGGGGCATCAGGGAAGTGTGGCCAGCAGGGCTAGGAAGGTTCTGCTCCCCTTCTGCTCTGCCCTGCTGAGACCACACCTGCAATAATGTGCCCAGTTTGGGGCTCCCCAATTCAAGACAGAGACCTGCTGGAGAGAGTCCAGCAGAGAGCCACAAGGATGAGTGGGGTACTTGAACATCTCCCCTGTGGAAAGAGACTGAGAGCCCTGGGGCTGTAGAAGAGAAAGCTGAGAGGAGATCTGATCAGTGCCTACTGATCTGAGGGGTGGGTGTCAGTGCCTGGGGCCAAGCTCTTTTGGGTGGTGCACAGCAACAAGCCAAGGAGCAATGGATGCAAACTCCAACAGAGAAGGTTTCAGCTCAACATGAGGAGAAACTTCTTTGGTGTGAGGGTGACAGAGCCCTGGAGCAGGCTGCCCAGAGAGGTTGTGGAGTCTCCTTCTCTAGAGACTTTCCAAACCCACCTGGATGCATTCCTGTGTGCCCTGCCCTGGGTGATGCTGCCTTGGCAGGAGGTTGGAGTGGATGATCTCTGGAGGTCCTTTCCAAGCTCTAAAGTTCTGTGATTCTGTGATCTGTTGGACAAGTGCTCAATGCTTCTTTCTCCACAGCCAACTAAACCTGAGGGGAAATAGGCATGAGACAATTACCCACATTCAAGGAGGCCACCACGGAGCTCCACACTTGTGTGCAAAATGTGAAGCAGCACTGCTTGAATTGCTTTGGGTTTTCACAAACCAGGGAGGTGGTGGAGTCACCATGCCTGGAAGAGCTCATGAAACCTGTGGCCATGGCACTTGGGAACATGATTTAGTGGCCATGGTGGTGCTGGGCTGATGGTAGGACTCAATGGCCCAGGGCAGGTCACACAGGGACACATCCAGAAGGGTCTTGAAGACTCCCTGGACTCTCTGGGCAGCCTGCTCCAGTGTTCTGTCACCTTCACAGTGAAGTTCTTCCTCATGTTGAAGTGAAACTTCCTAGGTTCCAGATTGTGCCCTTTGTTCCTTACCCTTTTACTGGGCACCACCAAAACCAGATGGATATTCAAGTGGATATTTAGGATATGTGTTCCAGGTATAATTTGGGCCTTCCACCACAGTGATGAGTGAGGATGGGCAATGAACACTCCATGGAGATTTGGTAGCAGAAGGAATCATTCACAGAATCACAGAATGGGGGGGTTGGAAGGGGCCTTGGAGATCATCTAGTTGCAAACCCCCTCCTATGGTGCAGGGGCAGCTCCCAGTGGAGCAGGTTTCACAGTTCTCTGCCTGCACTCCAGGCACTACATCAGTTAAAGTAATGAGGGCTCATAAGCCACTCAGCTGCTCTAGATGCCAGCAGTGCAGGCTGGGCTGTGCTGGAGCTGGGAGTGTTTTCTTGCTGCACTAGGACATTGCCCTGATTTGTGGCCAATTACCCTAGTTGTTAAGTGCCTGTTAATCACAGCCATTTTTTATATTGCCACCAAAAGCTGCTGAAACAGTCCTTACAAAGCAAAGCTTCTGACAGAGGCCATTAACATGGATATTTAGTCCTTTCTTGCTCTGTAGGGGCAGGAGTCAGAGGGAATAGCCTGGCTGGGGGAAGCAGGATCTGTGTGGAGAGCTTGGGCTAAGAAGGGGTTGGAAACGTTGGCTACAAATGAAGGGGATGCTGCTGCCTGCCAGCTTCACCCTCTCTGTACCTTGAGGGATTTTCAGGTTGCCAGGAGCAATTTTTCTTCCTTATAACATTGAGTTGACTGTTTTAAAAATATCCCTGCCCCAGTGCAGGTTGGAGGCTAGGTACAAACTTTGCCAAAACTGATCCCTGACAAGTGAAAATCAGTTGTCCAAAGTCCTCCTCAGCTGGAGACTGCTGTCAGCTGCCTCCTGAAACCCAGCTTGTGTCATTTCTTTTATAGAATCATAGAATCATAGAATGGGAAGGTTGGAAGGGACCTCAAGGATCATCCAGTTCCA
>VWZE01013301.1:7697-30470 GCA_013396675.1 Eubucco bourcierii
GGAAATGCCGAGGTGCTGCGTTGGGGCATGAGGATATTTTTGCCTTTCAAGTACCTGATTCTATTTAAGCATCAGATCTACATTTTTATCTTTTGATTTTCCAAGCTGAAGGATTAAGTGCAACTGAGTATTTAGTATCTCCTTCAGGATGTTTGAGATAAGAAAAACCACTGCTTCAAAATAATAAGAGAAACGATGGCAGAATTGATCCATACAATTTCCTTAAGTGTTTCTGAATTATCAGTAGGGGAAACTCTGACAGTAATCTATAGACCACCCGCTGCCAGCAGTTACAACTCTCAGGCTTTTCCATCCCTCTCATTCACTATTTGCCTATCTATTTTGATAAATCAAAATTATTGTGAAGTGCAGTGCCACAGAAGGTAGCATAGAGCAAGCTTTGGCTGGAGACAATGAGATTACGAAGGGCTTCAATAATTTAAATGCCTCATTACTATTCACTTCAAAAGAAGATTGGTCTTGAACTACAGTTCCTAATTCTTTCAAAGCACCACGACCAAAAAGACCATACAAGGTACTAAAAGCACCACTCTTAACATTCCTAGTGGCTTTCTGACCCTTCCTCTGGAGAAAAAGAACAGGGCTGTGAAATCTTTCCATTAAGGAGTTTGTGGAGTGTTGAGTAACAGTAACAAGGTAGAAACACAATTTGTAGGTACAGCTCTGAAACCCAGCCCTGCCTCACTTCCACACTATGAGTGTCCATAAAGGCCAGAGTTTGCTCATGTAATTGCATCCCACAAACTGACAAGATCTCAAGTATCTTGTGTTATGCAGTATAGAATAAAGAGGAATGAACTGCTACCACAAATGTTGACCGATCCAGTGAAACACTCACCTAAGCCTGTGCTGGTTTATTAAACAGTGCAAGACTACCCCTGGACACTGGGACTCAAGCACCTCTGCCAAGCTGGGACAGAGCAGTCCCTGACAGTTTAAGTCTGCACCAGTCAGCAATTCCCAAGCAAAAACCAGGGAACTCTCCAAACAAACAGTTTTAGGGGATAAAAGAAAATAAAACATCATGAACACAGGCTTTGCTGTGCTGGTTGGTGTCAGCCCCAACAGCTCCAGACCTGTTCTGCTTCCTGGGCAGAGATCAGCCATAGGGGCAATATGAGATTCAAAAGTTCACTTAAAGTGTTTGAATTCTCCATGCACATTTGTATTTCCCTTGAACCTTCTTTGAGCTAGTAATTCCCAGTAAATATCATATTCTTGTTGCCTTATATCCTCTAACTTCAAATGAGTTTCATTATAAATCTTATGAAGAGCAACTGAAGGAGCTGGGGCTGTTTAGTCTGAACAAGGGGAGGCTGGGGGGAGACCTCATTCCTGTCTACAGCTACATGAAAGGATGTCGTGGAGAGGCTGTTGTTGGTCTCTTCTCACAGGTAAATAGTGATAGAACAAGAGGAAATGGCCTCAAGCTGTGACTGGGTAGGTTTAGGACACTAGGAAAAGTTTTTTTCCCAGTAAGAGTGACCAGGCATTGGAATGGGCTGATCTGGGAGGTGGTTGAGTCACCAACTGTGGATGCATTTAAAAGTCATTTGGATGTGGTACCTGGGGGTATGGTTTAGGGTGAACCTTGTGTAGCAGGGATATCAGTTGGACTTGGGGATCCTGAGGGTCTTTTCCAACCTGAATGCTTCTGTGATTCCATGATTGAAGGGGATTTTGGTCAACAGGAAGGTCTTCCTGATCACAAATACTCTCTATCACAGGAAAACATTTACCATTAAAATGTGGGAAGATGTGCTTAGAAGCACCTACCTGACACCACTGCAGCATGTTTTATCATGATCAATTACTTAATAAAACGTATTCTGAAAGAAAAAAAAAATCTGTAAAGATTCTCAAACAAATACTTAGAATGATAAAATCATAGAATCTGTCAGGGTTGGAAGGGACCACAAGGATCAACTAGGTCCAACCTCCCTACTTGATTGAATACTTGTAAGCCACTTACATTACTTTGTAACAACAGATTTTCCGCCTCTGCCCATTCACACAGCTTCAAATCCATTTACATTGTAGTCAGGTGAGGTAACTTGCCATCTGCCCCACACAGGACAGACAAACATTTGTTTTCAAGCAGCTGTGCTGGTAGTAAGGTTATCACCCCCGCTCACGTCTGATTTTTTGCTACCTGTTAGCAGAACCGCTTGTCTGATTGCTCCCTAAGCGATTTAGCAAGAATGACCTCTATGAGTAAACACCTGCCACTCCATTTATTTAAGGAAGCTGGTCCCTTTTGGACTGAAGCAAGCTAGAGAATGTTCACACAAGTGCCTGTGCTGACACAAAGCAATAGCCTCTGGTGGCAAGGTAGTGCAAGAAACTGAGGGCAGGTTGGGGTGATCATCATTTTCCACTGAGAGATTTCAGCATAGAAGACAGTATCTATCCAAAGCCAAAGTGAGACAGTTTCTTAAACATGATCACATCAAAGGACAACATCACACTAAATAAGAACAATTGCATTTTTCACCCTCCATAATGCTACTACTGAGCTAGATCACAGAACCACAGAATTGACCAGTTTGGAAAAGACCTTCAAGAACATCAAGTCCAACTTTCATCATCACCCAACACCTTCTAATTAACTAAGCCATGGCACTAAGTGCCTCATCCACTCTCCACACTGCAGTGAAATACATTTCCAGATACAATCAAATTACAAATGCACTTTGATGACAGTTTTTGGCGGGGTTATTTTGTTTTGGGGTTTTGTTGTTGTTGTTTTCTTTTTTACATTTTTTTACTTTTTTCTTTTTTTCATTTGTGGTTTTCTTGTTTTGGTTTATTTGTTTGGGGGTTTTTTTGTCGTCTTCTTTTTTTTTCTTCTTTTTTTCTTTTCCTGGCCTCTGAGGAAAACAACAGCAAAAACCACACACACACACACACAAAAAACCAACCAAAACTCACCAAGAAAACCTCTCCATCAAGACAAGGTACTTAATAAAGTGATCAGTGAAGGCACCTTTCTTTAAATGTAAACTCTAAAAGAGGAAGAAATCTCTGCTGAAGTTCTCAGCCTGGAGAAGAGAAGGCTTCGAGGGGACCTGATAGTAGCCTTCCAGTATCTGAAGGGAGCCTACAGGAAGGCTGGGGAAGGATTATTTACAAGGTCCTGCAATGACAGGACAAGGGGCAATGGGCTTAAACTGGCAGAGGGGAGATTTAGACTGGATGTTAGGAGGAAGTTCTTTACAGTGAGGGTGGTGAGGCACTGGAACAGGTTGCCCAGGGAGGTTGTGGATGCTCCCTCCCTGGATGTGTTCAAGGCCAGATTGGATGAGGCCTTGAGTGAGCTGTACTAGTGGGAGGTGTCCCTGCCTATGGCAGGGGGTTGGAACTAGGTGATCCTTGAGGTCCCTTCCAACCTTACCATTCTATGATTCTATGATTCTATGTATCTACACAAAGAAGGTCATAAGTTCTGCAAAGCAGGTTTCTTATTTGCATTTTAAATCCACAGTCTCACCCTTAGCTGTCACTTTATTTCACAAAGAGGCAAAAGAGGTTGCACATTTTTGTATACAGATTTATTTTCTTCTTAAGTCACTTCGTTTCAAAATGGACTTTCAGAGAAAGAAATTAAAAATGGCCTTACCTGCCTTAAAGGAACGTGATTTCATTTGTGAGTCTTGTACCAGAATTCCTTAATCCTAAGAAATTGATGCATAATAAAATTACTTAGGGTTGATTGATTTTTAGTTATAAGATGAAAGATTTGTGCCATCCTGAAAGGATTCTCGGTACATGTGATCTTTTCAACAAAGTAAGAGAATTGCTCCTTGCAGGATTCAGTATTTGATTCTCCCGCAAGTCATACATAACCAGGCTGATCAGAGAATCTCCAGCCTGAATTATAGCTCAAGCACAAATCTGGAGTAATTCTGTGTTATAATCCTGTTCCAGTCTTTGCTTTCTACCTCCAGCACCTCCCACATACTACTCCCCTGTGGATTGAGTATCTGAATTTAAACACTGATGTGTGACTTGAAGAGATCTCCTAGACTGGTCTCACTAGACTTCTGAAAATTCATTTTAGTGGTTTTCCACCATAATGACACTTTTTAGGTACTTCTGAATGTTTTGGGGGTTTTTACATTAAATAAGCCACTATTCTGTAGTGGTATACATGCAAGTCACTTTTCAAAATAGGGGCCTACATTCATCTTATTTTGGGGAGAAAAAGGATGTCAGGGAATTCTATCTGAGCCTTGGGTCTTTGGTAGACATTGTGCTGATTTGAGCCTAATAGGAATACTCTAATGAGAGAAATTAGATCATTGGTTGTAAAAATAAAATAATTATGAAGTCTGTATCATTCACTGGTTTACTGAGAAGGATTAAAAGCCAAAACACTGAATAATACAGGTCCCAGTACTGACCTCTGAGGAACTCCACTAGTTACAGACCTCCAGCTAGACTCTGTCCCGTTGGCTGCAACTCTGACTTCTTTCCTTTAACCAGTTCCCAATCCACCTCACTACTCCATCACCCAGACAACATCTCAGTTTAGCTATGAGAATGCTGCAGGACATGGTGTCAAATGCTTTACTACAATCAAATTAAACTAAAGCACATCCACTGCTCTTGCATCATCTATCCACCTGGTTATATCCTCAGAGAAGGTTATGAAGTTGGTCAAACACAACTTGCCCTTTGTAAAACCATGCCGACTGCTGCTGACCCTATATACTTGTAAATATTTTGTGTATGTATGCTTGTAAATTTTGCTTTACTGTAAGTATGGTTTCATCTTACTTCCAAGCCATCTGAGATGGTCTGGTAAATCTCAGTAGGAGGAGGGGTGGGGAAGTTCCTAACAGACATCTGCAGATCTACAGATCCACCACAGATGTGATACCCAGACAGAGATGATAAAATGAAGCCATTGATGTTAACTGGGAAAAAAAAAAAACCATTTGTGGAAAGATGGTTATTAAAAACTTATCTATGATGGCATGTCCAATATATTAGTCTAACTGCAAGTGTTTCAGTAATTATTGTCACCAATCACTCTAAAGTTGTCCATTCTGAAGAGAGGGGCTAACATCTGTCTCAACTGAAAGAACTCTGCCCTGAACCATTTAGATGAAATCTAGGGATCTGCTGTCCTCTGCCCTTGCTAGACAGTAGAGCAGTTTATAAAATTTGTGAGCCATTTTTCACCGTACAAATCTGTTAATTTCTAATTCCCAGTCAGCAAAATAATTATTCCAAATGCTTTCTCCCAGCCCTTATTTTTATAGGGGGTTTAAAATTATGGAAATTGAACTTCTCATGGGAGGGAAAGCCTAACATCCTTGGCTGCTGTCCTTTCAAAACTCCTATAATTAAGTCCCAAGAAAGCTACATCTCAACAGAAGAGAGTTTGATTTTAACTAATAATCGTTTCTTTTAAGAGACAGATATGTGTCTGCAATAGAGGTCTTGGCTTTTTAAGATCAAGAAGAGCAGAACCCACTTGAAACCACAACCTCACCAGAGGCTATAACTGAATGCAATTTTGTATAACAAAGGTAACTTGTGGAAAGATGTTCTCTGCATGTTTCTCAAGCTGTTTCCCCCTTTTCATAAATAACACTGTGACAGACTCAGACACCACAACAACCAGAGCCAGCAGAGCTTGTGGAGGAGTTACACAAGCTGCTCCAGACTGCCCCAGAAGTCTGCCACAACCATGACCTTAAACAGTTTTTCTATCTGTGTCAGTTCAAGCCATGGTTTGACTATGCACATATCTGACTTCAGAGCTGCTAATATAGAAGTAGAAACGTTATGGTAATATAATAAAGAGCATTGAACCATTGAACCAATATGAATTTGCACTACCAGCCTAGATCTACTGAAACAATATCCAGAGGTTATATTCATACAGGCAGGCTTCATACCATGTTGTGTACTCACACCACACTGTGTGCCAGAACAGTCCTACCAGAGCTGGCAGGAAGCCAGCACTTCCACTCAAATTTGTACTACTGCATGGTTCAGTAGTGTCTCATTCAGCAGTTCTTATTGTAATTTCCATTTTGCCTCTGTCTGTCTGTCTTTATTTAACATAAGCCCCCATTTCCCTGTGGGATGATCTAGGATTGCTCTCTTATCTGACCACCTCTCTACCTCTCTGCTGCCTGAAGGACACTCATGAAGAAGAGGAGGGAAAAAAACCTCGGAGGCTTCCTATCATTTTCACTTGGGCTGTAACACAGACCCAAAGGAAAGTGTAATACCGATCACTGGAATGTTATACTAACTTGGGGGCATTTACAAGTGTTTAAAGATTTATCACTCACATGGAAGTTTTGACTGCTACACATAAACAAGAGTATCCATCAAGTACATAGTTCAATGCTTTCATTTCAGCAACAAAACTGCCTTACATCCAGAATGCCATTAGCATAATTTCTTCAAGGAATAGCATAAATAAATAAAATAAAACAACCAACAACAAAAGCTAAAGCCTGAAAAATTGTAAGATATGCATATTTCTCAAGAAGCAAGCCTTAATACTATTATTAAAAAAAAAAAACAAAACTTGAGCACTAATATGGACACATAACTCTACACCTGAAGGTCTCATGTTCCTGATGAATTATTCAACACAGAAAGGACATAGCCCTGAACAGAGTTCAGCAGATCTCCTCACCTTCTTGAGATGCTTCACTGCAGTCCTTCCCTCTTCAGTGGCACTGTGCTTTTCTCTCTGCCAGCTGTCACTGCTTTTTCTAGCCTGCTCTCTATTAGAGGAAACGTGGTTGAGAATAGAAGTTTTTCAGTACATCCTTTGCCAATCTCTTCTCACTGGTCAGCAGCAATTAGACCAGGAGCAATGGCTACAAATTGGAATATAGAAGGCTTCACCCCAACATGAGGAGAAACTTCTTTATGGAGCACTGAAACAGCTTGCCCAGAGAGGTTGTGGAGTCTCCTACTCTGGAGATTTTCAAAACCTGCCTGGATGCATTTCTGGGCAAACTACCCTAGGGGATCCTGCCTTGGTAGGGCAGTTGAGCTCAACAATCTCTGGAGGTCCCTTCCAATCTCTGAAGTTGTGTGATTCTATGATCTTGGAATGAAAAGGTGGGTAGTGTGGTTCAGGAATGTACAATCACACACCTTGTCACACCAACTGGTATCCCACTGCTAAGTCTAGCTGCATAATACTAACTTAAACCCTGGATTTCACAAGAAAAATCAGTCACAACAATCAGGGAAAAAAAATTACCACTATCAAAATACTAAAAACATCCTTTGGTGACAGGCTTGGGTCCAGCTGTCTTGATTTTTCTGCATACAGACCATTCCCCTGAATAAACATTAACTTTTCTGCTCAAGCATCAGGCAATTATTCACATAAGCCTCATTCCTAACATAATGATGCTGGCAGAAAAAAGATGACACACAGTGCAAGTGTTTTCAACCTACCCTGGCAAACACTTTGTATTCTTTATGGGATGGTTTGCTGTGCTGTGTTACATTACTATAGTACTACTACTTGTGATTTTACTATGTTTGGAGCACACTGCCAGCAGCAGATGGACTATTACTTAGATGAAAGTAGGTAGGATACAGAGGTCTGGCAAATGAAGCCATTGTTTGCAGATCTCTGTGCTAGCTCCCCTCTGATAGAGGGGCACAGCAAAGTGGTAGGAATTCCTCAATGTTAAATCATTGTTGATTTTTTTACAATACAATGTAAAAAGTAACGAAAATTAGCGGTGAGTCACAGCTGTGAAAGCCATTTCCATGCATCATTAGCACACATATTTATAATCAGATATAAGTTGCAGAGGGCTTTTAGCTGTGAAATTCACATGGGGAGCTGTATGTGGAATAAACCTATGTATATCTTACTGCAAGTTTACTTAAGCTTTAAGTGTTTGGGTAACTTCATGATTTGATTTTACGGGTATGGCTTTAATAGCTAGATTTGGCATTTTTTAATGGCTTCAATTAGGCAGGAAAAAATCTCTTCTCTCAAAAGCAAGGACTAAATGATGTTTCTCTCTGCAGCTGGCTTATTAACTAAATGATGCAAAATGAAGGCATAGAATCACAGACTGCTCTGAGTTGAAAGGGATCTTAAAGATCATCTAGTTCCAACCCTTCTGCCATGGTCAGGGACACCTCCCACTAGGACCACATTTCTCAAAGCCTCATACAGCTTGGTCTCAAACAGTTCCAGGCATGACACATCCACAGCATCCCATTCTAGTGTTTCACTACCCTCACAGTAAAAAACTTCTTCCTAAGGTTTAATCTAAGTCTATTCTGCTCTAGTTTAAAACCATTACCCCTTGTCCTATCACCACATGCCCTTATAAAAAGTCCCTCTCCAGCTTTTCTGTAGGCTCTCTTCAGGTACTGGAAGGCCACTGGAAGCTGATTATGTGCCTTTTTCTTTCCTAGCATCAGTGGCAATGAGGTCCTCTGGTCATATCCAGTCTGCAATGAAGAAGAGATGGAACCAGCAACAGCATCCTCAGAGATGGTAATCAAAGCAGCAGCACACTAACAGGCTGTGCATCATGTGCATGCTATGATGAAGTACACAGACAGAATGTACAAGCAGCCCCTACTGAACTGAGTCACCTACATGGAAGGGAAGGTTCGAGATTAATGATTAATTAATTAATTAATGGTGTTTAGAAATTACTATCACAAGTGCTCACAGACATTCACTGAGGAAGGTGGAACAGGTTAAACCCTGAGAATGGATAGATCTGCTTTTTGCACTCCCAACACAGAAGTGAGGGAAAAGTACACACAAAAAAATCTGGGTTCAGATAGTTGAGAGTTTAATGAATAAACAAGATAACAACAACAACCACCACCACAACAATAACAACAACAACAATCATCATCATCACCACAATTATTTCAGCCTATTTGCAGAAAAAGCACAACAGAAAGCAGCAGCAAACAGAAGGAAGCAAGCTAAAATCCAAGCCAGGTAGCTGCTTCCTGTGAAGGTTTGGGAGTTCCCCCACCCCCCACACTTTGTAAGATGACCCAGACTAGCACTCAGTCGGCTGGAGTTAAATGATGAAGCTGTATTTACAGCTTTGCACAATGTACAGCAGATATTTACACTATATACACAATATTTACAAAAATATACAAGTAACAGGTAATACAGCAACACAACTCCCCTCCCAGAAATCAGAGACCCCAGGAGGGGTTCCCAACCACCCTTCCACCTTCTCCCCACCCTCGTACCTTACCCCAAGGTTTGCCTTATGTGCAAGGTAAATTAGGAGGATCGGCCAAGGGTGTTAGAAGAAAAGTGGTTAGTGAGGATTAATCAGCAGAGGAGCCAGAGCCCAGAAGCTGCTAGATCCCACCAGCAGCTCCTGCTCAAGCAAGCGACAGAGAGCAACTGACTTATCAATTGTTTTGGTTAGTGTTCCCAAACAATTCTCCAGCAAGCGTATGAGTGAAGTAGACATCATGATGTTTTCCTTTCACAGCCTATAGTGTAATTTTCTCTATTAAAATATTCTGATTAGACTCAAACCAGCACACTTCCCTATCCCTCCTTATTTTGCTGCCATCTCAGCAGAAAAGAGCCAACACCCAAAAAACCCAGAACCCAAAATCAGCAATTGGAACAGGAAGCCCTCATGTTACCATACAAGCTTCAAGCCCCACAACACTTTACTCCAACCAGCACTTTCATTTTGAAGGTGGCATGTGGCAGGATGGTTTTGAATCTCAGCAGCAAATTTGAATTCAACACTTGACAGAAAGATAACGTCTCATAGAAGAGTCATTAAGTTCCTGCTGTCCCTTCCCCCTCTTATTTGTGTCTTCAAGAATAAAACTTGAATAAGTTTTATAAAGACTATGGTAACTTTGCTTGGCTTCTGGCCATCTCTCTACATCTGAGATATTTAATGAAATTCAACAAGGGCAAGTGTAGAGTCTTGCACCTGGGGAAGAACAATTCTAAGTATCAGTACAGGTTGGGAATTGACCTGTTGGAAGGCAGCAATGAGGAAAAGAATCTGAGGGTCCTGATTGATGGGAGGTTGACCATGAGCCAGCAATGTGCTTTTGTGGCCAGGAGGGCCAATGCCATTCTGGACTGCGGTTAGAAGGTCCAGAGAGGTTCTCCTCCACCTCTGCTCTGCCCTGGTAAGGTCACATCTGCAGTACTGTGTCCAGTTCTGGGCCTCCAAGTTCAAGAGGGACATAGAACTGCTTGAGAGAGTCCAGTGCAGAGCCACAAATATGACCAAGTGAACGGAACATTTCTGTTACAAGGAGAGACTGAGGGAGTTGGGGTTCTTTAGTTTGGAGAGAAGGAGACTGAGGGGTGACCTCACTAATGTTTACAGATATGTAAAGGGTGAGTGCCAGGAGGATGGAGTCAGGCTCTGTTTGGTGATGCCCAATGACAGGACAAGGGGCAATGGATGGAAGTTGAGGCATGGGAAATTTAATGTAAACCTGTGGAAGAATTTTTTTTCCCTATGAGGGTGACAGAACACAGGAACAGGCTGCCCAGGGGTGTTGTGGAGTCTCCTTCTCTGGAGATATTGAAAACCCACCTGGATACATTCCTGTGTGATCTGATTTAGGTGATCCTGCTCTGGCAGGCGGGTTGGCTGAATGATCTTTCGAAGTCCCTTCCAGCCACTAACATTCTGTGATTCTTACAATTTGAATCTTGAGATGTAAGCTCAAGGTTTGAGAAGAAAAACAGGTAGAGGGTATGAGTGGGTCATGAGGTGGAGAGATGCTTACATAGGCAACACAGATGCAAACAGACCTGTGAAGCTTCAGCTGCCCTGTTCATGTCAGAAAACTATGGAAGCAATTCATCACTGATAATTCTTGCACTGTTTATCTGGTCATAAGTGCCACACCATGATGATGCAAAAGGCAGGTCTAGATTTGAGAAGATCAGCTTCCTCTCTTTTTATCAGTCAAGAAACAGACAAGTCATGAAATGAGGGATCTCACACCAAATCACCCAGAAGAAAGATGCAATCCTGGAACTCCAGCACAGCCAGCAGCAGTGGCCTTGAATCCTAGCTTGGGGAGTTAGGATGGAGTTATGGGCTCTCCAGGGTGGTGAGTCAATAAAAGTATACATAAGCACATGCTGAGTAGTGACTCTCAAGAATTTTGGTTTGTCTTCTCTGATGGGCAGAGCTGTGCCTCCCTTTCTGACCTCTAACTCAGTCAGAAAGGTGACTGTATTGGCCTCCTGCAAACTGTATCATGGGGGATTGATGAATTCTCAGACCCATGGTAACAATGTTCCTTATTAAGGGGTACAAAAAAAGTGATCAGTCTCCCCCTTTCCCCCTCTCTTTCATATACACATATCCACACGTGCAGAGAAAAGCCCACAGTGAACGATGCAGCACTCCTCACCTGAGGGATATTCTAGCTCTAGAGAGGGGCACGTGCACATGTAGGCCCCCTCCAACTTTATCCCTTCTGCAGGTGATGTTGGATTCCTGGAGCCGTGTGGCAGCATGACTGGACCGGCAAGTCTGCAAAGGCTGTTCTCCAGAGGGCTGCGTTAGACAATTGTGACAACGAGAGTGTACCGCAATGTCAAATTTAGCATCTTTGCTCTGATCACTTCCTGTTGCTGCACCTGTAAGGTACTTAATCAAAGCATGGCTGAAGAGAAACTGTACATTTCGTCACAGAACTAATTGGAGTTTTGTTTAACTTCCAGCCAAAGAGAATTACATTAATGTTTTGCACTGTAGTGGCATGAGTAGTGCTCTGCCTCTGCTGTAATATGCTACATTAGATGATACCATAAACCACGTAGTGCACACTCCATGAACTGAGACCTTCCCAGGTGCTGCAACCTCTGTACCATCCCACAAAAATGCTGTGCAAAAAGAACTCACACAAGTTGCAGTTTGCTGCCTTCTCAACTTTAGTCCCTAATATTCATCACATGAATACAAACCTCTAGCACCCCACACAGAACTCACGTTATGGTTTGCTTTTAGCCATTTCCAGACAGCAAAGTCCACTTCCCTTTCTGAGCTTTCTCATACACACCTTGTCCCTTCCTAGGGTGAATAATTAATCTCATCAGCAGGTTTCTGCCTCTTTATGCTCTACATCCCATTTTAAGTTAATTAGCTGTATTGAAGTTTTCAAGCTAAAAATAAAACATGCCTGAAGATTTTATCTATGTCCTTAAAAACCACTATTTGTGCAAGCATACACAAACTCCTTCTGCCTTTTTTTCATCATGAGTAGCCAAAGGGCTCATTTCCTCTCTCACAGCATTTGACTCCCTCTGAAACTGCATCACTATGGAAGCCCAGGGGCTCAGTGCTGCCTAGTTAATGTGCCATGGTTCTCCTTAGCCAGGACTTTGTTGGGGCAGAGCACTCAGCACCTAGACAACTCCAGCAAGTTCTTCTTCCACTGAAGACACGTGGGAAAGCAGTTTCCTTGTGGAGAACATAACTTTGTGCTGTGGTGTCAGTCTTGTTCCAAAAGCAAACATTGCTCACTATAGTTAGGGCAATGAGGCTGGTGAGAGGCCTCAAGCACAAGCCCTATGAAGAGAGGCTGAGGGAACTGGGATTGTTTAGCCTGGAGAAGAGGAGGTTCAGGGGAGACCTTCTTCTTGTCTACAACTACCTGAAGGGTGGTTGTAGCCCGGAGGAGGTTACTTTCTTCTCTCAGGCAACCAGCACCAGAACAAGAGGACACAGTCTCAAACTGTGCCAGGGGAAGTTTAGGCTGGAGGTGAGGAGAAAGTTGTTGACTGAGAGAGTCATTGGCTACTGGAATGGGCTGCCCAGGGAGGTGGTGGAGTCAGCGTCCCTGGAGGTGTTCAAGGCAGGTTTGGACATGGCACTTGGTGCCATGGTCTAGTCTCGAGGTCTGTGGACTTGATCTTGGACTTGATGATCTTTGAGGTCTCTTCCAACCTTGGTGATACTGTGATACTGAGATACTGTGATAGTTGGGTCTTTTTTTTCTCCCCCCCCCCAATAAAATTAATAAATAGGCTTATTTTGCATTTTTGCTAAAATAAAACTGTTGTCATAACATCTTTTATTTTCAAAAGAACCTTCAATGTTAGTTTTTATGAGGGTGCAGCACATCTGTCCTTTTAGTAAAGAAAATGATATAAATAATGTAATATGTTGCCATTCTAAATTGTTGCTAAAATAAAGCCATCATCATAAGATCTCACTTTTTAAAAGAGCCTTCAATGGTCATGTCTATGAAGGTGCAGCACATTCTTACTCTTATTAAAGCGAATAATATAAATAATGTAATATACTACCATTTACGGACATAGAATCACAGAAACATTCAGATTGGAAAAGAGCCCCAAGATCACCAAGTCCGATTGATATCCCTGCTCTACAAAGTTCACCCTTAAACCATATCCTCAAGTACCACATCCAAACGACTTTTAAACAGATCCAGAGTTGGTGACTCAACCACCTCCCTGGGCAGCCCATTCCAATGCCTGAACACTCTTGCTGGGAAAAAATATTTCCTAATGTCCTAATGTTTCCTAATGAGCCTGCAATGGTCATTTCTATGAAGGTGCAGCACATTCATACCCTTATTAAAACAAATAATGTAAAGAATACAATACCTGGAGTACTGTGTGCAGTTCTAGGAGCCCTCAACACAGGAAGGACATGGAAGTGTTGGAGTAGGTCCAGAGGAGGGCCACGAGGATGATCAGAGGGCTGGAGCAGCTCTCCTATGAGGACAGGCTGAGAGAGTTGGGGCTCTGCAGCCTGGAGAAAAGAAGGCTTCCAGGAGACCTTAGAGTAGCCTTCCAGTATATGAAGGGGGTCTACAGGAAGGCTGGGGAGGAGCTATTTACAAGGTCTTGTAATGACAGGACAAGGGGCAATGGGTTTAAACTGTCAGAGGGAAGATTTAGACTGGATGTTAGGAGGAAGTTGTTTGCAGTGAGGGTGGTGAGACACTGGCACAGGTTGCCCAGGGAGGTTGTGGCTGCTCCCTCCCTGCAGGTGTTCAAAGCCAGGTTGGACGAGGTCTTGAGTAACTTGTGCTAGTAGGAGGTGTCCTGCCTATGGCAGGGGGTTGGAACCAGATGATTCTTGAGGTCACTTCCAACCTTACCATTCTATGTTCTATGATTCTATATTGCCATACTAAACCTACAATACCCAGCATTGAACACTGACTGTTACAATACCTGGATATTCTAAGACCTGTGCTCAGCCCTAAACATTGGGGAAAAAATCCACAGTTTTTTCCAGTAAAATACCAAAACTACTTTGTAGGTAAAACATGAATATTTTCATTTTCTTGCTCTACCTTTATAAATTAGGGTAGGAGTTTTCAAATAATGTTTACGGTAGGAAAGGCCATTCTGCATCAGACCAAAGAGATCATTTAGCCCTGTCTCCAGTAGCTGCTGTTTGCAAAAGAATGATCATAACAGGACAAGGACGTGTTTTGAGAGCAGCCCTGAGGAAAGGGATCTGGGGGTGCTGATGGATGAGAAGATCAATGTGAGCCATCAGTGTGTACTTGCAGCCCAGAGAGCCAGCTGTATCCTGGGCTGCATCAAGACAAGTGTGGCCAACAGGACAAGGGAGGTGATTCTCTCCCTCTACTCCACTCTAGTGAGACCTCACCTGGAGTACTGCATCCAGTTCTGGAGCCCCTGTTACAAGAAGGATGTGGACATGCTGGAGTGTGTCCAGAGAAGGGCCATGGGGATTATCAGAGGGCTGGAACACCTCTGCTATGGAGACAGACTGAGAGAGTTGGGGCTGTTCAGTCTGGAGAAGAGAAGGCTCTGAGGAGACCTTATTGTGATCTTCCAATATCTTAAGGGTGCCTACAAGAAAGCTGCCGAGGGAATTTTTAGGGTGTCAGGTAGTGATAGGATGTGGAGGAATGGAGCAGATTGGATGTTAGGGAGAAGTTCTTCACTGTGAGGGTGGTTAGACCCTGAAAGGGATTGCCCAGAGAGGTGGTAGAAACCCCACCCCTGGAAAGGTTTAAGGCCAGGCTGGATATGTCTTTGAGCAACCTGATCTAGTGTGAGGTGTTCCTGCCTAAGGCAGAGGGGCTGGAGTTAGACAATCTTCGATGTCCCTTCCAGCCCTGACACTTCTATGATTCTATAATTTATTCTTCCAATCTCCAAATATTTTCAGGTAGAGGGATATTGCACTGGAAGTGGTTTCTGTATAATTAGTAACACATTCAATGACCTTAGAGGTCTTTTACAACTGAAACAGTTCTATGATTCTATGATTTATTTCTTACATGTCCATCTAGTCTTGCCTTGAATCCATGTCAACCTTTGAAACCTCTTGTTATCCCCCACAAATGGGAAGGCTCCCAGTTTCTTTCTTTTTCTTCTTTATTTTTCACCTGCTGTTTGTTTTGTTTATTTGTGCAATTGTTTTAAACAAAACTTAATAACACAAGTGCAAGATCAGGGCTTCAAGGACACCATGTGTCCAGTTCTGGGCCCCCCAATTCAAGAGAAATGTTGAGGTACTGGAACTTGTCCAGAGAAGAGTGATGAAGCTGGTTAGGGGCCTGCAGCACAGCCCTGTGAGGAGAGTCTGAGGGAGTTGGGGGTGTTCAGCCTGGAGAAGGGGAGGTTCAGGGGAGATCTCATTGCTCTCTGCAGCTACCTGAAGGGAGGTTGTAGCCAGGTGGGGTTGGTCCCTTCTGACAGGTAGCCAGTGACAGAACAAGGGGACACAGTCTCAAGTTGTGCCAGGGCAGGTCTAGGCTGGATGTTGGGAGGAAGTTCACAGAGTGATTGGCATTGGAATGGGCTGCCCAGGGAGGTGGTGGAGTGGCCATCCCTGGAGGTGTTCAAGGAAAGACTGGATGAGGCACTTAGTGCCGTGGTCTAGTTGATTGGATAGGGTTGGGTGATAGGTTGGACTGGATGATCTTGGAGGTCTCTTGTGGATGCTCCCTCCCTGGAGGTGTTCAAGACCAGATTGGAGGAGGCCTTGAGTAACCTGTACTAGTGGAAGGTATCCCTGCCTATGGCAGGGGATTGGAACTAGATGATCCTTGAGGTCTCTTCCAACCTTACCATTCTATGATTCTATGATTCCGACCTGGCTGATTCTATGATTCATATACTGGGAGAGCTAGAAACACTAGAAATAGGAACCAAACCTCTCACATCAAGGCACTAGCCAGCTTCTGACTGATGAAGTTTAAGAGGAGTTTAATCTGTGGTTTATTTCCTACACTAGTACTCAGCTCTTCAGTGTTATTTCAGGCGTTTGGTGCTGACCATTGTCAGAGGCAGGTGGGTAGATTACACGGACCTTAAAGAGGAAAGTTTCTCTGTTCCTGTTCCAAGAGTTCATTTTGTTTATTAACTGAAGCACCATGCCAATTTGACAAATGGTTGGGTTTCTTCCAGAATGAAACTTCTGTCATTCAAAGAATCAAGTGCTTTATCTAATTGATTTTAAATATGTTCCTTCTCTTATTAATCTGTGGCAGGAAAGTGCACATATTTTCTCATACTCGCTCCTTTGTGTGCTTTTAAGTTTTCTCCATCCCTGCTGGAATTTCTTTATGAGTAAAAGCCCTAATAAAGCATTTTAAAACAATAGTGCCCTTTTTGGCCCTTTCCCCCCTCCCTTCCCTTGGTTTTTTGCTACTATGGAACCAACAACTGCCCCAAAACTTGCAGGAGAAAAGAATACAGATTCCTACTGCTGATAGCAGCAATGTTTGCACCCCTTGAAAGCAAGCTGAGCAAAGTCCTAGAACAAGACCTTGGCCTTCATTGTCCTCAGGTCTGCCTGGTCTGTGACAGACTTCATGAAACACCAGACAAGACCTTCTTTCTGGTGAGCAGCACTGACCACTAGGCTGTGGGAAAGGTATGAGAAGGTTGCAGGACTGAAGCACACATTACAGTATTTCAACAACCACAAATGATGGAATTCTTCGTGTCTGTCCTAAGAGACAGGACCATGATTGCTCCTGTGGCAACTGAGTGGGCCAGCTTTGCTGGATGCACTCACCCTAATGAACAGGAAGTGTTCAAGGAGTGAGAGGGAGCACTGGACCTCTGACCACCCTCACTGCCAACTTCACAGTGTCTGCTGGCCTGTGACCTGGCTGAGCTCACCACTGGAGGAACTCTCGGAAGAAAATGCAGCTGCAGATGACTACCTCCACCTTATACAGTAGTCCAGTACTATCCCAACAGTTTCTCAGTATCAAAAACCCTTATGTCACACTTCAGTGTATGCGACTAGGTGCCTGCAAAAACCCTCTCCCCATCTCAGTGGGTTGTGAGACAGCTCTGATGTTATTTCAGACATCTCTGTCCGATGAAGTACACCCTAACATTTACAGCTTAGGATCACAAGGGTGCTAGCTGAGGCCAAGTGTTTTATGATGTTCCAGGAGATGGAAACCTCAGTGTGACACTTGACCAAGATGGCTGGGCCTCAGGATAAGTCTTTGCCTTTCTCAGTTTTTCTGCAGGTACACATCAAAATGATTCCTGCTCCAAAAATCAAAACTTGATTCTTGGCCTGTCTTACTATGGGACTTATTTTAACATGTCACTGGGAACACTTAGCCAGCTCTTGGGGTAGCAAGGCAGGATAAATGCTTATATCCAACAATCTGACAACTGCCTGCATGACTTCATGGAGCAGCACGGTCACAAGGATGTGTATTTGGGAGCAGTTTGTTACTGATGCCCACGGACACACTGGAGCCTTGGGACAGCATGCTTTGAGGCACCATAACTTGCCCTGCAACCAACAGAAGGTGCAGAGGCTTTCCAGCCACTGAGTGTCTCAGGGAGAGCATTAAAATCGTAGAAAGCATCCAGAATGAAGATGTTCTAACAGATCTGCTCCTTAATTATCTCTAAATTGGCAGTACTAAAACTCAGCTGCTTCATCAGGTTGCTGTAAAGGTTAAATTGTGGCATTATTAAAGTGCTCTAAAGAGGTAATTAATCAGCATTTTTATTTTTAGAGCCAAAGTTAACCATTAAAAAAAATAATGTGAAAGATACATCTCACTTTCCAAGCACTTGCCTACAATTTATTCTTTGGGAATATCCATTTCTATGGACTGCTGCTTTTCTACCTGTACCAGAAATTCTCAGTTAATGCATGCCACATCATAATAATTACATTTTGGTGTCACTTAACACATTGTGCATCTGCCAAGCTCTCTCCCAGGCTTATTCTAAGTGCAATTGAATTCAGATTGAAGAAGTGACCACAACAAAGCACTTCTGTTTGGAGTCATTTCTCTTCTCTTTTCACAAGACTGAGTAATAGCCAGAGAGGCCACTGACTTGAGGAGTTAAAAAAAAAAAATTTAAAAAAAATCACTATTTCTGTCCTTTAGGAAATTCCAGTAACATTTTCCCCCAGTTCCTGATCAAAGGAAGATGTAATACCCAGAACTTTCTGTGGGACGAAAGTGTTTCTAAGTATTAACACAATTTCAGAATCCTCAGCTGAATCATTCAGTTTCTGGGAAATATCAGGCAGTGTAATATTAGGAAAGAGCCAGAGGTGTTGGAGAAGTTGTAATACATCCAGATGGAAAGCTAGGAGCATGAATTGCACCTCCTTTGAGGCAGTTGTGTGTCGCTGCTAAGCACAAACCAAAGTGGCTCTCTTTTTATTTTAAAAGAAGAAACACTGCGATTTGATCTGAACTTAGATGCAATATTTCACTGTGATGGCTTAAAGAAAAAGCAAATGTTTTGGTCTAAGTAGAAAATTCCCCTTGGATGCTTTCACATTTCTGGAATTTCTGGGTTTGTTGTTTGTTTTTTTCCTCCAGACAGCAAAAGGACAAATATTTAATGGAAAATTCCCAATCAGTCTCTGAAAATCTGAGCAACTGCCCAGCATAGAGCTACACAGGAGGTTCTTCCAGCAGCATTGAAGAATTTCAGCCCCTAACCCTGAATCATATTCTCTGCAGTGTTTTTAAGGGAAAGTTATTGTTCTGGAGAAAAAAACTCTGTTTTCATAGACATACATTGTCTCTGGCACAGTTGAGTGCTGAAAAGTGAAACTCTGCAGAAGCTCTGCAGCACAGGAAACAGCAAAAGCTACAGATTTAAGTTGCCTTTTCTTAAAAAGAGATGTGGGTTTGACGTATATATACATATATATATATACACACATATGTATGTACAATTTGGAGCTAGCTCAAACCCAGAAAGATTTTTTTTTTTCTCTAATAAAGACCATTGATTTTTACAATAATTGAAGATTGAAAAATCCAGCTGATTTTTAAATGAAAATTGTAGAAGTCTTTCAAAACATACCAAATAAGATTTTTTTTTTTTTCCCCAAGCACTCCAGACTTGAGATGAGAAACGGTTGCCACAATGTCTCACAGAAGCTGTACAGCTCAAAATTAGAAGTGGGTAGATTCAGATTGGATGTTAGGAAGAAGTACTTCACCGTGAGAGTGGTGAGACACTGGAACAGGTTGCCCAGGGAGGTGGTGGAAGCTCCATCCCTGGAGGTCTTTAAGGCCTGTCTGGATGTGGCTCTGAGCAACCTGATCTAGAGTGAGGTGTCCCTGCCTGTGGCAGGGTGGTTGGAACTAGATGATCCTTGAGGTCCCTTCCAACCCTGACAATTCTATGATTCTATGACTTTTCCTTCATTCACCTCTGTGGGTCAAGGCTCTTGGTCTGGGTTGGCTTTCCTTCTGTGTACCAGATCCCAATGTTTTGGAGTTGAGACAAAGTGAATCGAGAGTTACTAATTCTAAAATGACATGATAGCCATGGCAGCAAAGCTTCAAGGGTATGATGAGCACACTGTAATTCCTAAAGGCATTGCAGTGATTTGATTTCTGTTTTTGAGTAGAAGTTCCCATTTCACAGAATCACAGAAACATTCAGCTTGGAAAAGATTCTCAGGATCACCAACCGATAACCCTACTCTACAAAATGAACCCTAAATCATATCCCCAAGCACCACATTCAATCAACCTTTAAACACATCCAGGGTTGGTGATTCAACCACCTTCCTGGGCAGCCCATTCCAAAGTCTGACCACTCCTTCCACGAAAAAAATTTCCCCATATCCAGTCTAAACCTACCCAGTTGCAGCTCGAGGCCATTCCCTCTCATTCTGTCACTATTTACCTGTGAGAAGAGACCAGCGGCAGCCTCTCCGCAATGTCCTTTCAGCTGGTTGTAGACAGCGATGAGGTCTCCCCTCAGCCTCCTCTTTTTCAAACTAAATGAGTTTTTTTAATTCTCCAGACAGAAATTCTTTTGGCAAGAAGTTCAGTTTTGTTAAAAAAAAAAAAAAAATCTATTTGCAGTTAGAAAGTTTTATAAAATGAAGGCGTTCAACCAGTCCTGTTCTGATATGACAATAATTTCTATGTGCTTAATGTAATCAGCCCTCAGACTGGTGCTTTCACTGTGCCAACCTGATCTTCTCCCCATAAATAGATAACGTTCACTGACAACAGTAAGAATGATGAAACAAGTTATGACATCTTTTCTTCAAGGAGATGAGTGTGGGTGTTTATTAGCAGTCTGTGTGAGAATTCAGTAATGATATGCTTCGTGTTTGCTATTAGGAAAAAGTACATGGGAGGTGTTCGAGCTGCTCCAGCTCGAGCAACAAGCTGCCTGGTGGAGGTGATGGTCTGCGTGGGTTGGGGGCACACAGGGGGAACATCTCTATATGGGGGAAGACCCAGAGATAGGGCTTGAGGGGGATGTGGGATCTCAGAGCAGGGAAAAGGCAACGGAACATGAAATAGGAGCAGAAAAAAGCAATTCTCATGCTGAAAATCTCATGCTTAGCAAGCATGTGCGGTAACCAAACACTTGAGTACTTACTTTCATTTTCTTTAGAGGTGAGTGAGAGAACATATGCAGCAGTGAAGGTCAGCACTTAGGTATAAACAATTCCTGCCTTTCAAGTCTCAGAGGATAGGAGGTCAGACACAGTCATGTTCCATTACAGCCCACAAAGATGCACTGATTCACACCACTTGATTTCCTAAGCACTAATTTCTTTCAGGAGAGTTATATAAATTCTTATTCCCCACAGACTGAGGGAAGGGAAACGTACACCTTGTTCACAGGGCAGTAAGGTCAGCCCCATTAACTTTCACTTAAGCTTGGTCATAAGTGCTGTTAGATGCATTTCCAGCTAGCCAGATGAAACACTGTATTTGCTATTCCCATCTTCTAAACTCACTGAAATCAGTGATGTTTTGCATAGAGAAAGGCTCAGTATTCAGGTAGACCTGAAATCTCTTCACTTAAATTCTGCTGCAGCAAGGCTGGGCATCCCTCCAGCTGCCTGTCTGGGACTGGTCATGCCATTGCTCATTCAAATTGCTTTATTTTAATTTTTCAGTTTCCACTTTCTCAATCCTCTAAAGTGAAATCACTGAGCCTTCTGGGGTTTGGTGGAGCTAGGAACATCAGATGGCAGTCTCTAAACCTTCTCTGTTCCCAAGTGCCTCAGCTAAGTGACTGCTCGTGACTTTGCTCCCCCACTGGTTTCCCACTTTAGGATTCTTTGTGTTGCTTGTTTGTTGTTTTCTTTTTTCCCCTGTTGAAATATTGCATAGCAATGTTCAGATATGAGTTCTGTTCAACAGGGACTAGGAGGAGGGGAGATTTAGCACAGCTCTGCCTCGAAGCAAGGACACAAATATGATTTAAAATAGAGCTCAGCTATCTCAGTGTAGTGTCCTAAGGCTGGTTTCTGTTAAAAATAATTCCTAGTAGGAAATCATCCCACTCTTTGGCACATAGTGGCAGAGTGGTAGCATCTGCAGAGGGGGGACCTGGGGTTTCAGAAAGCCAGGGCAGTGGGCTAGGACCTGAGCCAGCTGGCCAAACTCAGCACACCATTGCCCACCTTTACACCTTCCATCAGAAAGGCACTTCTGATGGGCAAAGCACATGTGTGGAAACTTGACCACATTTGTTGTTTGGATGAAAACGCTTTAGAAAAAGATATTACTCCAGGAGAGCGGAGCAAGCAAAGCTCAGACTTGAGCTTGCTGAGAGACTTCTCCTGGCAGCAACCCCCAGTGCCCCTCTCAGGGAGGGAGCTGCAGCCACAGTCGGGGCTCAGCCTGCACTGCCACCCTCTACCTCTGCCTCCTGCCTTTGACCTCATTGCCATATGTGGCACTTGTGTTCTATTCACTGCCTTCTTTTGCTTACCATGCTGCATGTTTCCTCAGTATTTTACTCATCTGGACAACAGGGTGTTTCTCTACTTTGTGACTCCACTCTTGGATTTTTTTTAAGCTGAGGCTGAACAGCTACCTTCTAGGAGCACTACATCTCCAGCATGCATTCCTCCTCGTTACTGACCTTTCACAACTGTTTCAGAGAAGTACTGTTTCTGGCAACCTCCTCCTGTCTTCTGCTCCCCACTTGATAATCAGGCTACCTCAGAGTAATAGTAGCATGCTCAAGTGGGAAGTAACCAATATGTCTGTCCTGCATTTCACTGACAGGGTGTAAGAGACAGTGTTTGACACAGCTTTTATAAGGTCACAGTTCTCTCCTCAGCACAAGCCTGTCTCCTGCCCACAAGCAGCAGACAATCTCTGAACAGGTCTCCCTAATACTTAGGTATTGATCTTGCCACATATTGTATTTCACTCTTCCTTTTTTTTTTTTTTTCCTTTTTAATTCAAAAAAAAAAAAAAAAAAAAAAAAAAAAAAACAAAAAAACTTTTATATTTTTACAACAA
>VWZE01013301.1:30527-62201 GCA_013396675.1 Eubucco bourcierii
TCCTTCCCTTCCTTCCTTCCTTTCCTTCCTTCCTTTTTAATTTTGGTTCTTTCCCCTGTAACATAAAAACCTGCTCCCAACATCAACCTCCCTGTCACTGCAGTGGCTCCCGCTGCCTCCATCTGCAACTGGAGCTGATGTTTCCTACACCCCAGTGTTGTGCATGCTCCAGCTTGCTTGTACTTTACAGTTTCCCCTTCCACAGCCTTGGGCCACTGCACAGTATAAACAATAGCTATGTCTTGAAAACCATCCAAAACAAATGGGGCTTGGTACCTGTGCTGCTCCCAGATCTGTAAAGAGAGCTTACTGCAGGCACAGTTGGTTCAATCCCATGAACAATCTGGAAAATATGATTTCCAACTGATGAGTCCTTTGTTGGAGTCTTACTAGAGAGAACCTAACCCTAGATTGTTCTTTTGCTCTCTGTAGCCTACTGAATAGCTGAGCTGTATTTCTAGAGTTTGGCCCCCCAGTAAAACAAACCATCTATAACAAGGAAGGTTGTTAATAAAAATAGATAAGGGAAAGCAAATCATCCTCCTCCATGATTATGGCTTGGTAAGGCAGTCGTAATAAGCAGCTAGAGCCGGAGTCAATATTTGCCAACACTCTGAACATTCAGAGGCATGCTGCACCCCTGGGACTTGTACTAGTATTTCCTGGATACTCAGATTTTTCTTTTTGCCTCCAGCACAGTTTCCTGCTGTCTGAGTAAACTCCTCAGAGATGCTGTTTTCACAGCCTCCTGTGTTTTATAATTCGACAGTAGTTTGTCACTTCTTTGAGTAATCCACCTTGGCAGGTACTGCAGTCTTCTGCTTCAGGGTTGTCAGGTGTGGGGCCTTCCCCGTAATTCAAGGCAGATGGTTTGCTGGCCTTTGTCATGACAGAACCTCGGGTCAGAGTGGAAAGATCTCAGTAAGATAAGAGACTAACATCTGTGAGAGGGTAGGCTGTAATTCAAAGGAGTTGGCCTAAGAGGATAATCCGAATAAAGAGCCAACTCAGGTTAAAGTCTTACACTTCTTTCTCAAATCAGTTCAGGTCATAGGTAGTCAGTAGGACTTATTTTGATCATGTCACTTGGGTTTTGCTACCTGTTTCCCACTGATGAGACCCCTTTGCACAGGAAGCAGATTACATACAAATCCCTAAAGCCATGGCTTTTCCTAGTTTTATTACATTTTATTGTATTTCCATTTTTCTACTCTTCAAAGTTGCTGTTTTCTTCTACAAAATATCTATCTCTACATCAATAAAGCCTCCTAATTTCCTTTTAAGATATCAGATGTGTATGTGAGACAAGGTAACCTGCTACAGACACTGAACACTGTTTCCTAAAGCAGTCCTTAAGGACTGACCCTTTCCCAGCCCAAAATGTTCCAAAGGAAATTCCCACCGGGACTGTCACATGACAGCAAAATTCAAGTGATGTGGGATTAGTTATTCTATCATTAGTGAAAAAAAAAATAAAATTGAGTATCAGTCACAAGGACAACCCTTGAAGAATGCACTAATAATCCCATTCAGTCTGGATAATTCTCCCTTCATTACAAGACTGTTGTCTGCCTTCCAGTCTGTGCCTTATCTTCCTTGTACATTTTCTTCATCAGCAGAACTAATAACTCGTTATGAGGTACTATATACATATCTATAAATAAATAGGTAGGTAGGTAGATAGATAGAATTAGATAAATCAGACCTGCTTTTTTCTTGACTAAAAAAATCAGTTACCTTCTCAAAGAAATCCACGAGGAAAGTCAGGCTCAAGTTATTTTTGGTGAAACAAAATTGTGTTTTATTAGTTCATCTCTGTGCATTTAAGCATTGCTCAGGTGGCCAAGAAGGCCAACAGCATCCTAGCTTGTAGTAGAAACAGTCTGGCCAGTAGGAGGAGAGAAGTGATTGTGCCCCTGTACTCAGCACTCAGATAAGGGAACACCTTGAACACTGTGTTCAGTTTTGAGCCTCTCAATACAAGAAGGACATTGAGGTGCTGGAGTGAATTCAAAGAAGGGTGACAAAGTTGGAGAGAGATCTAGAGAAGAGTGTCTGAGGGAACTGGAGTTGTTTAGTCTGGAGAAAAGGAGACTCAGGGGAGATGTTATCACTCTCTACAGCTACTTGAAAGAAGGTTGTAGAGAATGAATGTCGCACACTTCTNTTTTCAAATTTTGTTTTTTTCTTTTTTTTTTTTTTTTTTTTTTTTTTAAAAAAAAAAAAAAAAAAAAAAAAAAAAACCAACCAAAAACCTTATATAGTTTACTACCAATTTTTTTGCTTCTAATTACTTATTTTCAAAATCTTGTTTTCAAAATCTTTCCACCACTATGTTCAAGAGAATTGGGCTGAACAGCACACCTAGAAGCAGAGTCAGTGCCAAGCTTATCTGACCATATCATCCTGAAGCTAGCTTCCTTGCTTCCTTCCTTCCTTCTTTCTTTGCGTCCCTTCCTTCCTTCCTTTCCTTCCTTTCTTCCTTTCCTTCCCTTCCTTCCTTCCTTTCCTTCCCTTCCTTCCTTCATTTCCTTCCTTCCTTTTTAATTTTGGTTCTTTCCCCTGTAACATAAAAACCTGCTCCCAACATCAACCTCCCTGTCACTGCAGTGGCTCCCGCTGCCTCCATCTGCAACTGGAGCTGATGTTTCCTACACCCCAGTGTTGTGCATGCTCCAGCTTGCTTGTACTTTACAGTTTCCCCTTCCACAGCCTTGGGCCACTGCACAGTATAAACAATAGCTATGTCTTGAAAACCATCCAAAACAAATGGGGCTTGGTACCTGTGCTGCTCCCAGATCTGTAAAGAGAGCTTACTGCAGGCACAGTTGGTTCAATCCCATGAACAATCTGGAAAATATGATTTCCAACTGATGAGTCCTTTGTTGGAGTCTTACTAGAGAGAACCTAACCCTAGATTGTTCTTTTGCTCTCTGTAGCCTACTGAATAGCTGAGCTGTATTTCTAGAGTTTGGCCCCCCAGTAAAACAAACCATCTATAACAAGGAAGGTTGTTAATAAAAATAGATAAGGGAAAGCAAATCATCCTCCTCCATGATTATGGCTTGGTAAGGCAGTCGTAATAAGCAGCTAGAGCCGGAGTCAATATTTGCCAACACTCTGAACATTCAGAGGCATGCTGCACCCCTGGGACTTGTACTAGTATTTCCTGGATACTCAGATTTTTCTTTTTGCCTCCAGCACAGTTTCCTGCTGTCTGAGTAAACTCCTCAGAGATGCTGTTTTCACAGCCTCCTGTGTTTTATAATTCGACAGTAGTTTGTCACTTCTTTGAGTAATCCACCTTGGCAGGTACTGCAGTCTTCTGCTTCAGGGTTGTCAGGTGTGGGGCCTTCCCCGTAATTCAAGGCAGATGGTTTGCTGGCCTTTGTCATGACAGAACCTCGGGTCAGAGTGGAAAGATCTCAGTAAGATAAGAGACTAACATCTGTGAGAGGGTAGGCTGTAATTCAAAGGAGTTGGCCTAAGAGGATAATCCGAATAAAGAGCCAACTCAGGTTAAAGTCTTACACTTCTTTCTCAAATCAGTTCAGGTCATAGGTAGTCAGTAGGACTTATTTTGATCATGTCACTTGGGTTTTGCTACCTGTTTCCCACTGATGAGACCCCTTTGCACAGGAAGCAGATTACATACAAATCCCTAAAGCCATGGCTTTTCCTAGTTTTATTACATTTTATTGTATTTCCATTTTTCTACTCTTCAAAGTTGCTGTTTTCTTCTACAAAATATCTATCTCTACATCAATAAAGCCTCCTAATTTCCTTTTAAGATATCAGATGTGTATGTGAGACAAGGTAACCTGCTACAGACACTGAACACTGTTTCCTAAAGCAGTCCTTAAGGACTGACCCTTTCCCAGCCCAAAATGTTCCAAAGGAAATTCCCACCGGGACTGTCACATGACAGCAAAATTCAAGTGATGTGGGATTAGTTATTCTATCATTAGTGAAAAAAAAAATAAAATTGAGTATCAGTCACAAGGACAACCCTTGAAGAATGCACTAATAATCCCATTCAGTCTGGATAATTCTCCCTTCATTACAAGACTGTTGTCTGCCTTCCAGTCTGTGCCTTATCTTCCTTGTACATTTTCTTCATCAGCAGAACTAATAACTCGTTATGAGGTACTATATACATATCTATAAATAAATAGGTAGGTAGGTAGATAGATAGAATTAGATAAATCAGACCTGCTTTTTTCTTGACTAAAAAAATCAGTTACCTTCTCAAAGAAATCCACGAGGAAAGTCAGGCTCAAGTTATTTTTGGTGAAACAAAATTGTGTTTTATTAGTTCATCTCTGTGCATTTAAGCATTGCTCAGGTGGCCAAGAAGGCCAACAGCATCCTAGCTTGTAGTAGAAACAGTCTGGCCAGTAGGAGGAGAGAAGTGATTGTGCCCCTGTACTCAGCACTCAGATAAGGGAACACCTTGAACACTGTGTTCAGTTTTGAGCCTCTCAATACAAGAAGGACATTGAGGTGCTGGAGTGAATTCAAAGAAGGGTGACAAAGTTGGAGAGAGATCTAGAGAAGAGTGTCTGAGGGAACTGGAGTTGTTTAGTCTGGAGAAAAGGAGACTCAGGGGAGATGTTATCACTCTCTACAGCTACTTGAAAGAAGGTTGTAGAGAATGAATGTCGCACACTTCTCCCAAGTGGCAAGCAATATGATGCAAGGAAATTGCCTCACATTGCACCAGGAAAGGTTTAGACTGGATATTCAGGAAAAGAGAGAGTAAAAAAAAAATCACCCAGAGTGTTGTGAAGAACTCTAACAACCTGGTTGAAATGCCATCCCAGGAGTTATTCAAAAGACATGTAGATGTGGCACTGGTTTAGTGGTGGACTTGGCAGTGCTAGGTTAACTGGACTCTATGATCTTAAACCTCCTTTGCAACTTAAATGATCCTATGATTCTAGTCTTTCTTTCAAAAAGTTTGCCCTAATGTTGTATGCCACTAAATCCAGGTTGTTGGGCCTGTTGCTGCTTAGGTCACTTTTCCCCTTTCTGGTGATGCAGAGAACATTTGCTGATTGCTACTTGTGTGGCACAAGCTTTCAATTTGCCAGTTTCATTAAGAAACCTCTGCAGTTTCCATGCCAGTTCATTCAGTGTGTAGGATGAACGCTGTCCAGGCCATCTGATCCAGGTGCATTAACCTCCATGAGTTCTAATTCCACCTTGGGAACAGTAAGCTGAACTTCCTTGCACTCATTCCACTAACTGGCATCTGTGCCCTAACTTATTCAAAGGCAAACCATATTCTTTTTGAAAGATGAAGTATTCATTTAGATGTAGGACCATAAGATACTCCTGGGAAAATAGCTCCATTTGTTTCTTCATTAATCGATTTCCATAATCCCTTATGCTGTTTGGCTACTCTGATGCTCCCTGGTCATTGAAATGTAGTTTTCTCCTTTTCTCTATTTCTCCAAGTTTTTCCCAACAAGTCTTTCTGCTGTGATTACCCACCCATGAGTTTCCAAGACCTACTCCTTTTTTGGCCTTGCTTTGCATGAAAGCTCTAAAATTGCGTTGTTTTGCTTCTGTAAACAGGAGACTATGGTCAAGTGGAAGTGTTTCTAAAGAAGTTCTGCAAGAACTCATCCCTGGCCTTAGGTTTTTGAGTAGTTTTTCCAGTCTGGAATGAAAGAAGCCCTTTATCTTCAAAATATGCAGACAATAGAAAAGCAAAGGAGTAATGAAAAAGGAAGAGAGAAGACCCTGATAGAATTAGTGTGGCACTTAGGTGTGTAAGCAGAACAAACCTAGTAATTTTGTATTAAATCTGTATTTGGCACTGCTGCTGTTGATTCCAATTCTGTTAGACAATTTAATGGAAGTAGATGAGTGGGGGAGGATCTGAACTTCAAGAATGATACAGGGCTGGATTTTTTTCTTTATTGTTAGTGATTTAGGGTAGAGCCAATGTATGGAACACAAATATTCAGTATCTGAGAGGAGTGCAGAGGTACATCTATGTCATTTTGGCATATCAATGTGTCTGCTGATGGCAAAAGGCTATGAGGAAAGGGTTGGTTAGACATGGGATAACACCTTGTGTCTGTCTTCCTTCAGTCTTGTCCAGCTTCCCCGAGGCTTAGTGCACTTTTGTCTCTATCCTTCTCTGCAGAGCCAGAAATCTCTTCAACAGAGTCTATCTGCTTCTGAGATAGTATCTCCTGTGTGCCCATCTAGTTCTCTGCAGTGGTCTCCCTTTTCAGTGGAGAATCATTTCCTCCGCATTCTGTAATCTCCAAAGGAGCTATGCCCATCTAGATAGCTGCCATAATGTATCTCACTTGAGTCTGCTGCAGCCTCCAGTAGGGAGAGAGAATTCACACTCCTGAGTGCTTTAAAGCTTTGGAAGTTCAGATTTTCACATTTCAAGAAGAGAAAAATGTCAGCTGCTAGTAAGAATCTTTTTAAAGGCAGAGGTACTCCAGGGATTTTGTGTACACTGAGATTTTCAGCGTTCTGAGATGCAACGAGGCAGCTCCATTGATCATCATGTATCCCATTAAATCATTTATTGTTAAAGTCTCTCTACAAAATCCCTTTTTAAAAAAAAACAGAAGATTTTGTATTATTTATTACAAAACCCTGTTCTGCCAACAGTGAGGCTCATTTCATACAGAACTTCAATAATGGTAAACTAACTGATTTACTGCAAACTAACTGATTTACTGGAACAGCTCTTACATTTTTAATAGCTCAGTCTGTGTGCCTGCTGTTATTTGTACCCTGCAAAAGTGGCAAAAAAAATACAGGGCAGATGTTCTGAAAGCTGGAAAAGGACACTATAGTGTTAACAAATGGCTACCTGGATGGGACATCTGCTGAAAAAAAAAAAAATTAAAGAAGACTTCTAGGTGGCTTTTGATGAATAGGATTTAAATAGGTTAGAAAGCATCATCAGCCCTACTATTGTCATGGTATTTTTGAAAGGCAGACTGCTGACATGATAAACAAGAATGTGTTCAGCAGAACAAGGGTTTATAAAGACTCACAGATGTATTTTGCTCTACCCAAGATCAAATCTGAGAATTCATTTTGCAAATAAATTTATCATCTTTTTCAAGAAATATCTATCTGCAACTTAATTATGTTTTTATGCACTCATGCTCCAGTAAGAGTAGTCAATTTTCTCTGCATAAAGTGGACACTTATTGAAGTGGACTGGGATGAGGACATATTTAGTAGTGGAGAACTGCTGACTGTCTTCATTTAAACTGACTACTAAGCACCAGCAATTTAAATCTAAATAGGTCTATACGAGAAAGTGAGGTGTCCAGTACTATATGGCACAAAGGTGCAACAGGCCAAATTCAGCCTAAGTGCCACCCTTCTGAAGCCCATAGCTCCCTACAAATTTGGTTTGATGTACTGAAACTGGTTGCAGGAGTTGCTGTTTATTCATAGTTCATAAGACCTCCACAGAGAAATGGAAGTAGTTGATGTTACCTGGTTCCTTGAAACTCAAAGCATTAAAACACCAAACGTGTCAGGTTTCAAAGGTGTCCAGCAAGAGTAAACAACAGATTGTTTTTACTGAGACCTGCAACCATACAAAGCAATGTATGAAGAACAGGTACCTTCCAGCCTGATGGTAGTGTTTAAAAGGTCAGATAATTCAGTTGCTTTGGGGGTTTTCCTTCTCTTAATCCCCTTCAAAGCTTACATATGCTGCTACTTGTGGTACCTGTCGTGGGTTGAGAAAATTACCCTCCAAATAAGATTGAAATCACCAGACCAGCTCAGACAGTTTGGAAGATAATGCTCTATTATACAGCAAGCTCAGTTTACAAGCATATATACAACATTTATTTACATCTATTTACAATTAGAAATAATACAGAAACCCAGTCCTCCCCCACTGGACAAAGAGAGCCCAGAAGAGGCCAATGCCACCTTCTTCTCTCCTCCTCAGATGGGAAACCAGCAAGGTCTCACGTGTTGTCAGCAAAAGGTTAGGACAGGGTGGGGAAGAGACAAGAGAGCTGAAGAAACAGTGACACAACCCAGAGCCCAAAAGCCAAGAGAGCAAAACTGTTTGTATATTGGCTTTTCATCCCAATTAGCAAACCAATGAATGATACAGACTTCATCACTGGTATTCTTTTACAACCAAGGCCCTGCTTATTCACTCTACATTCAAAACAATGTCCAGAAAGTTCCTCTCACTTGTTTATAATTTAGAACCAAAATAGAGCATTGGCTCTTAAACTACTACAGTACCTAAGAGTCCTGGGCATAAACCACCATGAAAACAGTACCTCCTTGAACTGTTTTCTCTCAGCTGCACGTAGACACTCTTTGTAACCCCATTCACTGCTATGTATGACACACAGATTTCAATTCCAGCAGCATAATGTCATTTTAGAACATAGGTCCAGACAAGCATAGCAGAGAGTTGCCAGAAATACAGACACCTGGGTTTGCATTTTGATATCCCAGTGACATGCAATTTCACATGAAGATTGTGCTTCACAGGGATATGTATTAAGATGCTTCTGATGAAAAAGAAAAAAAAAAAAAAAAAAAAAAAAAAAGAAGCAGGATTAATCATAGAATGATTTAGTTGGAAGTGGCCTCGAAGATCATCCAGTTCCAAACCCCCCACCACAGGTAGGGACATGTCTCACAAGAACAGGTCACTAAAGGCCTTGTCCAACCTGACCTTAAACACCTCTTGTAATGACAGGATGAGGAGTAACCAGTTTAAACTGGAAGAGGAGAGATTTAAACTAAATATTAGGAAGAACCTCTTAACAGTGAGAGTGGTGAGATACTGGCACAGGTTGCCCAGGAAGGTTGTGGCTGCTCCCTCCCTGGAGGTGTTCAAGGTCAGGTTGGATGAGGCCTTGGGTGGCCTGTGCTATTGGGAGGTGTCCCTGCCTATGGTAGGGGGTTGGGACTAGATGATCTTTGAGGTCACTTCCAACTAAATCATTCTATGATTCTATGATTCTATGAACCATCCTCAACCTTTCCTTTAGCTCACAAAATGATTGCCAAATCATCTAATCTGCCAATGTTCTGCTGGAATACTGTACATGCAAACATGGGAATCAGGACTCCACACTTCCCAACAGCCTTCAAAAGAAATCAGCTTAATGTGGTTAACAAGTCACACTTAGATATGAATATATTGCAGTAAAATGCAAACCTGGCAGCTCAATTACAAAATATGTCAAGGTCATCCAGAAATGATTAGCACTGTAACATTGACTAAGGTTAGCAGAGGTACAGCTGACTAATTGGCAATGCCAAATTTGTTTTTAAATGCCAAACAGTGTCTTGATGATGTAAGTTGCTAGATGGACAATATAGAATTCAGTAACTATTGACACATGTATCTAAGGGACTCATCTGTTTCTCATACAACAAACAGCATCCAAAGGGTTTGTCAGCTGGCTGGCAAAAATCACAACCTACAAAGTTATAAGGGCTAGATAGTCCTTTTTATCCCTAGATGAAAGACTACAACTTATGACATTCTTGTTCAATTAGATACTTTTAAATATCCAAAAATTAGATATACTTTTTTAAAAATTGAAAATAGTCTTTCCAGATGCTGTAGAAACTTTTTAGTGGTTCCAGCCCAAAGGACTCTGAAACAGAGCAACTAATTTGGTTCCTGTGGAAATACAGTTTTGCAATAGGTCAAGGAAGGTGATCCTTCCTCTATTCAGCCTTGCTGAGATATTCAGAGTGCTGGCTCCAGGGCTGAGCTTCCCAGTAGAAGAGACATGGGGACATAGTGGAGCAAGACCAGCATGGGGCCACAGAGATGGTTAAGGGTGTGGAGAATCTCAGACCTTGAAAGAGCTGTGACTGTTCAGCCTGAAGATGAGAAGGATCAGGTTGGATGTTACCAATGTGTACATGCCAGAAGAGGGATGTAGAAAGGACAGAGACAGGCTCTTGCCAATGGTGCCCACTTATATGGGATAAGAGGTACTAAGATAACTTAGAACAGGGGAAACCCTACATAAACATAACTTTTTTTCTTTTTTCTTTTTTTTCTTTTTTTTTCCCTAAACTGTGAAAGTGGTCAAGCAGTGGAGAAGATTGCCAAGGAAGTTGTGGAGCCTCCATCCTTGGAGATATAAAAAATCTGTCTAGACACAGCCCTAAGCATCATTCCCCAGTTGCCCCTGTTCCAAGCAACATTTTGGAGTGGGTGATTTCCAGAGGTGCATAACCACCTCAACAGCCTTGTGATTGCAAAGTTCCAGTTAAGGAAGATCAATCTCACTATCTACAGTGGTGAGCCTGGGCTTGGATTAGGGGGAAGGTAGACACTCCTGGAATCTCAAAGGCATCATTTCTGCACTGATTTAACATTAAAAATAGCAAAATGGTTTCCTTATTCATCTTAGTTCATGCCACAGAAAGAACTTGGTGTTCTAGTAAAACCAAGGACAGAAAAATAAATGCATTTTTGCAAAACAACATTTTTTTAATCTATATTATTCACTGGTATACATAGAGTTCTGTGTGAATAGGGGGGCAAATAGATTTCTCCAGTCAGATAGACAGACAGACAGACATGGATTCATGTTCCTGTAGCACTGCAGAGGCTATTATTGTTTTGAATATGAAATGTGAAATACAAGTGCTCTTCAGCTCATTTAAAGAATTTGCTTTATACCAGTCATCAGTTTCAAAAATGCTTTTAATACTTTGAAATGCATACACTGTAAACTAGAACTGAGTTTGGGGTGACTGCTGGAATAAAGTTCTTCCCAAAAACTTGTTTGCCCTGTTGCTGTGCATAGACACTGAGCAGATGGCTTCTGCTCATTAATTAAAACCAGCAGGTAGTCATTTTCCTGAGCTGTTTTCTCAACTACCTTCTTTTAAATATATAGTGCTCCAGTTGTGTGATGTACATACAACTGGTGTTAGTAGTTAGAAGTTGGAGTAAGTGAATACTTAAAGACAATGTTGTTTTTATAGCAAAACTACAGAGTCAGCCAGATATATCAGATTATGTTTCTTTTTCTCTAATGTTTTTCTAAATTCTTAATTTACCTCTCTGAATATGCATTTTGGGAATTATCACAACAGTAATTTCACCTTTCATTGATGAGACGCTTTGTATTTGTAAATCAAAAACTTCTTGGTATAAGTTGTTATCAAGGTATATTTAAAAAAAAAAAAAAAGTCTTTCTTAAACACAATTTCACAGCTTTGGCTCCAGAGACTCTGAAGAAATGAGGTTTCTAAATACTTTGTGAAAATAGGAACATAGATATTTAAGACTGATATGCTATAGTCATGTTCAGAACAGGATTAGGTTGAAAAATAGAAAAGCACATCTATTCAAACTAAAGTTGGTTGAATACATGCAACCAGAATCACAGAATCACTATGGTTGGAAAAGACTTTAAGATCATCAAGTCCAATCATCATCTAACTCTGCCAAGACCACCACTACTCCAAATCTTTGAGCACCAGATCTAGACAGCTTTTAAGTACACCCAGGGATGGTGATTCAAGAACTTCCCTCAGCAGCCTGCTGCATTCTTTGACAACCTTTTCAAGTTTTTCCCAATATCCAACCTAAACTTCCTCTGGTGTAACTTGATATCTTTCCTCTTGTTCTATCAGTTGTGACTTGCAAGAAGAGACCACCACCCACCTCTGGTACTTGTAGAGAATGATAAGGTCTCTCCTCAGCCTCTTTTTCTTCAAACTAAAGCTCTAAACTGCAGCTCCCTCAGCCACCCTTCATAAGACTTATTCTCAAGGCCTTTAGACAGATTTGTTGCCCTTCTCCAGATCTGCTCCAGCACCTTTTATACTACGGCATCCAAAATCATACACAGTACCAAGGGAGAAATTACCTCTCTAGCCCTGCTGGCCATGCTACTCCTGATACAGGCCAAGATGCTGCTGGCCTTCTTGGCCACCCAAGCACACTGTTGGCTCATGTTCAACTGACTGTGCATCAACAACACCAGTTGTTATCAGCAGCTTTCCAGCCACTCTACCCCAAGCCTGTAGCATTGCATGGTGTTGTTGCAGCCCAAGTGCCAGACATGTCACCTGGCCTTGTTGAAGCCCATAGGATTGGTCTCAGCCCTCAGATCCAGCCTGCCAAGGTTACTCAGGCGAGCCTTCCTACCCTCCAGCAGAACAACACTCCCACCTAACTTGGTGTCCTCCATAAACTTACTGAGGGTGCTCTCAATCTCCTTCTCAAGACCATTGATAAAGATATTAAACAGGAGTGCCTCTGGCACTAAGACATGGGGAACACCACTAATGACCAGATGTCAAATGAAGGTAATTCCATTCACCAGCACTCCCTGGGCCTGGGCAGCCAGAAAAAAAAAAATAAATTAAAAATTTATATGAGGAAGAGGAGGATCCCATCAGGATGGGGTTATGGAACACTACTTGCAGGAGGGAAACTATATTGGCATTCCTAGGCAACTCCAACCTTTTCCTTTACCAAGATGGAGGAAATGGGATCCAAATGGAATTTTGGGCAACAGAGAGATGCTCTTGAGCATTTTTTTCTCCTCTCCCATGCAGCTGCCCTCCAGATCACGGCCCTGGAAAGGGCAAAGTTTCAGCCAAAGAGGTCACCACCTCTAAGACCATTCCCCTTGGCAGTGCCTCCATCTCACCCCATTGTTGGGGAAAATATAGAGTACCCATGGGCCAAGATTTGGGTTTGGTTTTTTCCTGTTTCTTGACATACTTGTAGGGGATTGGGTTTGAATTTGTCATGTTAATAATTCTAGGATCTTGCTAAAGTTTTGGAGAAGCAAAAGAATATTCAGGAGGAGGCATTAGAAATTTTTATTGTGGTTCTTGAAAAGATTCAAATTAAGAAAAGAGTTTATAACAAAGGTCTTGACTGAAAGACATAAGAAAGTATTTAAATAACCAGAAGTGTAATTTATTCAATAACAATGATTATTTAAGGTCCTGACTGAAAAGCATGGGAAATAATTTAAATAATCAGAAGTGTCATTTATTTAACAATTATTTAAGGTCCTGACTGAAAAGTATGGGAAATAATTTAAATAACTGAAAAGTGCCATTTATTTAATAACAATTATTATTTCACAACAACAGTTCCATGATCTGAAATTTCTAATGAAACAGAATTTATCAGTGTATGCCAGAAAAAGCAAACGTGCAATAGAACTGGCAATAAGACTACAATCATGGAATCACAGAATCATTGAGGCTGGAAAAGACTCTGAGATCATCAAGTCCAGCCTATGACCTAACACCCCTGCATCAGCTAAACCAAGCCATCAAGTGCCACATCCAATCTTTAAGAAAAGACCTCCAGGGGTGGTGACTCCACCACCTTCCGTGTCTAATCACCTTTCAGTGAGGAAGTGCTTCCTAATACCCAACCTAAACGTCCCCTGGCACAGCTTCAGGGCATGCCCTCTTGTCCTACCTCTAGTTGCCTGGGAGAAGAGCCTGAGCCCCACCTGATACAACTTCCTTTTAGGTAGTTGTAGAGAGTGATAAGGTCCCCTCTAAGTGTCCCCTTCTCCAGGTTGAATAGAATCATAGAATCATAGAATCATAGAATGGTAAGGTTGGAAGGGACCTCAAGGATCATCTAGTTCCAACCCCCTGCCATAGGCAGGGACACCTCCCACTAGTACAGCTCACTCAAGGCCTCGTCCAACCTGGCCTTGAACACCTCCTGGGAGGGAGCAGCCACAACCTCCCTGGGCAACCTGTGTCAGCGCCTCACCACCCTCACTGGAACTCCTAACATTCAGTCTATGCCTCAGCTCCCTCAGCCTTTCCTCATAGGACTTTCCCCCCAGTCCTCTTACCAGTCTCATTGCTCTCCTCTGGACCTGCTCCAGCACCTCAGTATCCTTATTAAGAGAAGCTCCTTGAAATGAGACATTTGTGAGGTATGACCACACATTCAAATGTCATTTTAAGAGAAATTCATACATTACAGAACCTGTATGGTACTACTGCACATGCTGAAATTTTCAGTATTGCATTTTAATTAATAAATAAATAAATTAAAATGCAGTAAGTTTAACTATTAACAAGAGCCTCATTTACTACAGCACCAAAGACGTGAGAAGCAAAAATTGAAGCACCTGGAAAAAACGTGTTAAGAGACAGTGACTGAAAAGAACAGAACAAAACACAGCAAAGCTAAAAAGGAAATAAATAATGGATGGATTCATGGCTCCTCTTGTATTGTTAAAAACACAACAGAGGATTAAGTCACATTAAAAGAGAATCAAACATAAAAGCATCTTTGTGGAAGAAGAGTTGTCAACATGCTCAGAATCCATCTTTAGTTCAGCAAAAGACATAAAAAGGAAGAAAAACAAATGAAAATTCACATCGCTTATTAAAGGTTTGGAAGTCTACTTTTTCCCTTTTGAGTTGACTTCTTGTCAATTTAGTAAGCTCATGGACTTAAAAAAAAATCCTTGTTCACTTAGGGGTTGAAATAGGGACACTGAATAAACAGAAAGTTAAGCAAATACATAGAAATATTAGGGAAAAAATATATATAAAACCTATTTATCTTTCATGCAGTCCCACAATAGCTTTAACATTTTCCAGTATGTCTGGTGGTTTCCAGAGTTACATCTACTCTGATGTGAGACCCCTTCTGCTTTCACTTGTTTTGATTCTCTAGCAAAGTCAAGGTGTCTGGTACTGCTTTTATGGTCTCTGGGAGTTTTGCCTATTGCCTTGGGTCTCACTTTGATGAGAAAAAGGAAAAAAAAAAAAAAGAGAGAGAGAGTTCATGTGTTACTGCAACCCAAACCACCAAACAAGAAGTTATTTCCAATGTGGTTTGGTTTGTTTGATTTTTTTTTTTTTTTTGCAGAGTCATTTCAGCACCTGGGTACAAGAACAAATGGAGGAATGTGTAATCCAGCCTCTGTTCTCACTGGTGACTACTTTTGTAACAAATCCTGATCAAAATGACTGGGTTACCTAAACTAGCACTTTTTTTTCATTACTATTGTTTCTGAGACAGGGAGGCTTATCGGTCAGACTGACAGTCAGAGTGAACATTAGACTTTATTGCCCTTCTGGAAAAAAGGGAGTTCAAGGAAGGTGCAATGCTGCAGTCTTTTCTCCTGCCAGCAAGGCAGATGCAGCTGTCCTCTGCTATACTCCTAGCAAACGAGGGCTGAGGATTTTTCCTGTGCTTGTACTTCTTTGTTTCTGAGTGGAGGATTCAGCTGTGTAAATCTAAGTCTCTGAGATTTGTTTGGATACGCCAACCAGTCACTAGCTGTCCCTCCAGAAGTTTTGCTTGGAGAAAGCCTTGTGTCACATTTCCCAGTCCCCTGCAAACACCTGCAGACCATTCATGAGGGTATCTGAAGTGCCATTACATGCTTACAGGCACACAGATCATGCTGTAATTGACAGATCCACATTAAACACAAGTTATTTAGTTGTAGGAAAAAAAAAAGAAAAAAGAAAGTAATTATCTTCTTTCTGTGTAGTACTTGCAACCACAGCTGCCATGATGTCAATCTGGAAACTCTTCGGTTGTTTTCATTCTCTCAGATTTGATCAGCGGCTGAGATCTGCTTCTGAACAGACAGATAGGAGACCATATCACATCAGATCCATGAAAACAGGCATCTCTGTATTCAAAGGGACAAAGAAGTTCCCATAGTAGACAGTGGTGATTCTGAAGGACTCTATCAGCCACAAAGATCCACAATATCTGTATTTTTGTGGGGCATAAATCTAACCTTGGGGTTTCCTCGGTGAACCTGGGAGATTCTTGCTAGCTGGTCTCAGGTACTGAAGACCTTCAGAAGAGCAGTACAGGTGGTGGACAAAAAGCAGGAGTACATGAGCCAGTAGAAGGAGTGGAGGAAGAAGGTGGTGATCCTGAGGTGGACATTTATATAGGCTCTTCCCTTCACAGATGTTCAATGGGTTCTTCCCTCTGCTTTATCAGCAGCCAGTTCAATGCAAAACCTTCATGCATGCCTTAATCATGAACAGTTGACAGATTGAAAGGCTGCCATGAGTCCAGGACCCCTCTAGCTGTACCTACCCAGCAGCAGCTGCACAATGATTTCCCCAGACATTTTCTGTAAACCTCCCAAAATCCCAGAAGCAACTTCTTGAGGATCTAAAAGCAAACCCAGAAGCTACTGTGTCTACTGCATCCCTCTCTTCACTCCACTCAACATGGAAATCAGGCTTCCAGCCCAAAGCAAGGGGTGGTGCAGTTATCTGCCTCAGCCCTCACCCTAAAGCTTGCCACTACCACTACCCTCTGAACATGAGGGAGGGATATTTGGCATTTGATAGAGAGTGATTTGACTAAACACTGGACTTGCAGAAGGATAAAGCAGGAGAACTTAGATTCTACCTGGAGCAGCAGGACAAAACACAGTTTGCAATCTGAATAGTTGGGGTAGGCAGAGGAAGCATCACCTCTGCTTTACAGTCAACCAGCTGCAGCATAGGTGGACTGATTGATCTGCATAAAGGCTCACACAGGGGACAGAAACACTGTGAAGAACAGCTCAAAACCAGGTTATGCAAGTCAGACTAAAATATATTTCATTTCTGTTGTTTATTTGTACTTTTTTTTCATATTCAGACAGGACACTAAGTTAAAATATAAACCTCATATATACACTCACACTATAAACCTCGTGTATATAGAATCATCAGAGGCTACTGCTGGATTTCAGAAATACCTTTCCCTCATCTCTCAGTTTCTATTGCACACTGTCAATCTTTGTTATCCTTTCAGAGTTGGCACTTCTGTGATTTCAGAAAACAAAAATGTCTGGCTTGATAGATGAGGGGAGAGGGGTGAATATTGTTTGTCTAGATCTCAGTAAGGCTTTTGACACTGTCTTCCATAAGATCCCCGAAGAGAAGCTGATGAAGTATAGGATGGATGGGCAGAGAGAGATGGATTGAAAACTGTAAGTCCAGACAGGATTGTTCAGTGACATGAAGTCTAAATAGACTCTGCTCAGTAACTAGCAATGTACCACAGGGGTCAACACTGGAGTTAGCCCTCCTCAGCATCTTCATTAATGATCTGGACGATGGGGCAGAGGGCGCCCTCAGCAAGTTTGCTGATGACTCCAAACTGGAAGGACTGACTGATATACCAGTGGATCTAAACAGGCTGGACAAATCGGGTGTTTATGAAGTTTAACAAGAGAAAGCACCAAGTCCTCCACCTGAGGAGGAACAACTACATGCTAGGGTCTGACCAGTGGGACAACATCTTGTTGGAGGGCCTTCTAGGGGTCCTACTGGGCACCAAGTTGATTGTGATCCAGCAATGAGTCCTTGCTGCCAAGAAGGGCTAATGGTATCCTGGGCTGTATTAGGAAAAGTGTTGCCAGCATGTGGAAGAAGGTGATTTTTCCTCTCTGCATAGCACTGGTGATGCCACATCTGAAGTACTGGGTCCAGCGATGGGCACTCCAGAAGAGAGACATGAGCATACTAGATAGTGTCTAGCAAAGGGCCATTACTATGATGAAGGTACTGGAGCATCACATCTCTGAGCAAAGGCTGAGAGAGTTTGAATTTCTTAGTTGGAGAGGAGAAGGCTCAGGAGGGGTCCCATCAATGTGCACAAATTCCTGAAGGGAAGGTGCAAAGAAAAATGGAGCCAAGCTCTTCTAAGTGGTGTCCAGTGACAGGTTCAGAGGTAGCAGGGACAAATTGAAACGCAGGAGTCTATGACTGAACAGCATGAGATACTTTCTTACTGTGAGGTTGCTCTGGGCACAGGTTGCCCTGGGCACAGGTTGCCCAGAGAGGTAGTGGAGCCTCCATGTTTGGATGTAATAAAAAGCCACTTGGACATGGTCCTGGGCAAACTGTTTATGCTCTAGGTGGCCCAGCTTGAGCAGGGCCATTGAACCAGGTGGTTTGCAGGGGTCTCCACCAAACTCAACCATTCTGTGAAAATTTATTTGAGCTTAGATTTTGGCTGAGAATTTTTTGTTCTCAGCTTTTTCAATAGATGCTTTCCCTCTCACAGGTTTGGGAACACAAACTTTACTTTGTGAGTTTTTTTTTCCATTTTGCCACATTCTATTCAATAATTCCTACTAATTTCCTCTAAAAAGGTACTTGGAAATTAAATGGTCCAGAATTGTCAGATTACTGGTCCTTGAAAACTTTCAAGATTTGTTTTCTTTCTCAAGTTTAAGAAAAAAAGAAAATCTCAAAGCCTCATCTGGGATAAAACAAATAATTTGCTTCCCACTCCCTATCATTGAGTCCCCAAGTGAAATGCTGGCACCAACAGAATCAACAGAAGATTACCACTCACAATTGCCTTAGGCAAAGCAATATCCTTATGGATTTTATTATACTCTCCATTTTAAGTATAAAGACTCCATTTTCACACTGATAGAATCTTTCAAAGCAGTGAGCTTTCTGAAGCTCAGCCTCTGTGAAGTTACTAACATTTTTAATTAATGCCATGAAGGCACTCAAATCTCTTTCGTATAACACAGTGAATTTAAATAAGTGACAAACAAAAAAACAAACAAACAAACAAAAACATAAAACCCCAAACCCCAAAAACCTTAACTAATAAGTTCTCATTCTCTGGTTCCTATGAATAATTAGAAAGCAATCTTTCCAAAACTGTAGGATTTAACATTCACCAAGCTTGTCTTTAGCATTTTCCGATGGGTCACAATTTCACCTGCGTTCACTGCCAGTATGATTAAGTCCTATTGTATGTTATTACACATAATTTGAAACCTAGGGATTATAGAATCATAAAATTATCAGGGATGGAAGGGACCTCAAGGACTATCTAGTTCCAATCCCCCTACCATGGGCAGGGACACCCCACACTAGATCAGGTTGCTCAGAGTTCAATCCAGCTTGGCCTTAAAAACCTCCAGGTATGGGGCTTCTACCACCTCCCTGGGTAACCTTTTCCAGCATCACACCACTCTCATACTGAAGGGCTTCTTCCTAATGCCTAATGTAAATCTCCTCTCCTCTAGATTGGATCCATTCCCCCACATCCTATCGCTACCTGACACCCTAAAAAGTCCTTCAGCAGCTTTATTGTAAGCACCCTTAAGATACTGTAAGGCTACTATAAGATGTCCTCAGAACCTTCTCTTCTCCAGACTGAATAGCCCTAACTCTCTCAGTCTGTTTCCATAGCAGAGGTGTTCCAGCCCTCTGATCCTCCCCATGGTCCTTCCCTGGACACACTCCAGGATGTCCATTTCCTTCTGGTAACAGGGGTTCCGGAACTGGATGCAGTACTGCAGAAGGGGTTCTCGCCAGAGTGCAAGTAGAGGTGGAGAATCACCTCCCTTGACCTGCTGGCCACACTTCTCTTGATGCAACCCACACTTCTCTTGATGCAACCGAGGATATGGTTTGCGACCAATGCCATTCTGGGACACTGGTGGCTAATGTTGAACTCCTCATCCACCAGTAACCCCCAAGTCCCCTTCCTCAGGGCTGCCCTCAAACCAGTCCCTACCTAGTCTATATCGGTACTTGGGACTGCCTTGACCCAGATGCAGGAGCTTGCACTATTCTGCGTAAGTAGAATTTAATATATTCTTGAAACCATAGCTTTCAGTTTTCATTCTGGATTTTCTGATGCTGGAAAATTCAAATTAGAGTTTTGAAGCTATTTTAACTTTATTTCTGACATGTAATATATGATGCAGATGTGTGAAGTAGCACCGTGTTAGCTATCATATCACAAGGTTTGACAAGATCACAAAGCATATCAGTTAAGTGGTGTTTAACTCCCTGCCTTTACTCATTAGGGATTTGTAGAGTGGAAGGCACAGCTAATGTTGGGTTCACAGATCATGACTCAAGGAAAAAGATTTGCCTAAGATGGCCTCTGGCTTACTGAATAAAGAGAATGGAAGCGGTAAAGAACCCCCAAGAGAAAAGGGCAATAGACTGATGCAGTAAGCTGTTTAAGACAGTGTCTAATTTGTGAACAAGGGGTCACAGCCTGATGCTCCCTGCCTGCACAGCAAGCACATTACACTGTGTAGGCAGAATGTCTATTTTGAAAAAGTGGTTGTAATGCAAGACAAATATACAAAGTCAGCACTGGATGTGTAAAAAGAGCCTGGAAGATGGTTGGACACATTTTTCCAAAGAAAGAGATTGGAAAGGTGCTGTCAGTAATTAAATTTGAGTAATAGAAATGTGGTTGATTATTTTTCAAGCCTCACAGGAATAAGCTTTGGTCAACCTTATGGCCCTGAAACACTCCTGACTATTTAGAAGTGAAGATCTGTATTTATCCCTCCTTGAAGAAGAGTAAATTGGGTTCTGGCTGTCCAATACATCTCTTCTGTCAATATACAGTCCACATCTTGCTTTAATTAAAGAACCATATGAGGGGTAGGAAATGAGAGAGCATCTGCCACAACTCATAGTACAAAGTAAGTACCCTGCACTTCTGCAGCCACTCTTCAGAGCTGGATCTAGGAGCAGGACATGAAAAAGCCTCTGGTATTCAGAACTGGTCAACAAAAGATATTTTCCTATGTAACTCAGTCTCCAGATAACAGTGACCATTTCCAGGGAACTTTTTTATTTGCAGTCTGAGGTTCTTAGCAGTTGAATCCCACACAATATATGTTCCTTTCTTAGCTCAAAAAGGCACAAGAAGCCATATGTTGCTCACAACTGTAATATGTAGCCCGCCCCTCAGCTCACCTACTAATGACTTAAGACTGCAGTCAGCCTTCAGTGTGTGTCAGTCCCTTGAACAGGTTTGAAGGAATCTCATGCAGTTGCCATCAGTGTTATTAGAAGCAGTATACTCACTTCCTACAGCAATGTTCTAGCCTGTAATGATGACTGTCCCTCTGTCTTCCCAGTACAAAGCAGTGGCATTAATATTCTTCTTATCCATCCTTCTGCAGGTTGCACTGCTTCTCCTGCTTCGTTGCATAATGATCTGACTAAGAAATTCTGGAGATCATAGAGAAGTGTCATTGTGGTCTGCAGCTGTTTTTGTCTTTTCTGAACATCATAACCTCTTGCAATCACTGTGTTAAGGCAGGAGACACTCTATAAAGGCTTGAGTTTCCTGCAGACAGCTCAGTTACAGGGAACAACATGGTGGGACTGTTTGTCAGTTTGTTCTGCATGCTTATACTTTTGTGTCTCTCTTCAGCCTTTTATAAATATTAATATTGCAAGCAGAGCACCAATCACTTAAAAAGATACAGCAATGAGATCACCCTAACCTTTGAGAAAAACCATAGCAACCACATCAATTTTCAAGTCAGTGAACTATAGTAATAACATAAATCATTTTGAGGCCAGATGTTACAAATTGTAGGAAAGCGAGCCCATTGAAGTCAGTGGGAAATTGAAAACCTGGGGTGAACTAAAAGGGGAAGGGAACCAGCCCCTAGACAGGCTATGTAATCCTAGGCACTGCTAACAAAGCCACATCAGAGCCCTCCTTCAGGAAGTGGGAGAGTCACTTTTTCACAACCTGATGTCCTGAACCAACCCTGGGCAGCAGAGGAGTGGTTGTGTTAAGATTCAAAAATTTCCTCGTAGTGAACCAACACCAAGCAGCTGATGAGTTGGGTTTATTAGAGCCAGTGAAAGCTCCTGGTCACTTGCACCTTAAGGACACTTGGTTGGACCAGACCAGAGGCAAAATAGGAAGGAAAAGGAGAGGGAAAAAAATGACACAAGGTGTCATGGGCATAGTCCAAGTACTTGGTGGTGGCTGTACATTCTAGCAGGGTCTTCTGTGGTAGATGCCACATTTGAACCTGGAAGAGGTGGTCCTTTGTAGGGAGAGGGTAGGGGGAAGCGGTCTCTCCCAAATAAAAGAGAGGGAAGCACTCCAGTGCAATGTCAGGCATTGAACTTTCTATGGCTCTGTCACAGTGGTTTTAAAGGGAGAATTCCTGCCTCTACAGAAATGATCTATAGATTTACAGATTCACAGAATACCAGGTTGAAAGGGACCTCAAGGATGATCCAGTCCAACCTTTCAGGGTAAGAATATAGTTTAAATGAGACGGCCAAACATCCTGTCAAGTTGAGCCTTGTAACTGTATAATGCAGGAGAATCCACCCTTGGGAGTTTATTTCAATGCCTAATATTTCAAATGGTGATTTTTTTTCCCCCAGTATCCAGTCTAAATCTCCCCAGCAGCAACTTGTCCCCATTACCTCTTGTCTTTACCATGTGGCTCTTTGTGAATAGGGAGTCTCCCTCCTCATGATAGCTGCCCTACGTGTACTTGTACATGGTTATGAGGTCTGCCCTGAACCTTCTCCCCTCAAGGCTGAACAAACCCAGTTCTCTCAGCCTTCCTTCATGTCTTCCAGTCCTCTGATCATTATTCTTGAGGCACTTCTCTGGACCCTTTCCAACTTGTCACAACCTTCTTGTACAGCAGGCATCAAAACTGTGCACAGTACTCAAGGTGTGGTCTACCCAGCGCTGAGTAAAGTGGGGGAACGACATCTTTATCCCTGCTTGTGATACCCTTGTTAATGCAACTCGCATCCTGCTGGCTTGCTTTGCCACTGCAGCACACTGTTCACTCACATTGGGCCTTCTGTCCACCAACATCTTCTTCACAGTGCTGCTCTCAAGCCAGGTGGCTCCCAATCTGAGCTGCTTTCCTGGGTTATGCTTTCCCAGGCACAAGGTCCTACATTTGGCCTCATTATACTCCATACAGTTCCTTCTTGCCCGCTCAATTAGCCTGTCAAGATCTTCCTAGAGGGTGGCTTCCTAGAGGTATTCTTTCTGTTGCATTAGTACATCTTATCCTGTAGAAATAAGTCCATCAGGACAATATAGAGTAAAACAGAATGTTCCTGCTGGCTGTGGTACAAACTCATTTTCTGTGGCAGCAGATTCTTCATCACTTGACTTCTAGTAAATGAGAGGAAATTCTATAGGCATGTGTCTCAATCTGGAGGAGAGAGACTTGTGCTTATAAATTCCCATGTTGTGAAATTCAGGCACAAATGAGGCCAAATAGCAAAAGCAAGGCTATTTTTTAAAGGATAGAGTAAACTAAACCCAGGAAGAGAGAGAGAGAGAGAGGAAGAAAGATAAACAAATGGAGACAAAGAGGAGGGAGAGCAGGAAAGGAATTATGCCACCTGGAAGAGGAGCAAGAGAAAGAGACTGAGTTTCCAAAGTCCGAGTCCTCTTCAGCTTGTGTTGTCTGGTGATGTTTCCAGTGTCTGATGCCTTCGGTGGAGTTCTTCTTTCTTACAGAGGCCACTGCATGGTCCTTTGGTGGTGGTGGTAAGTTGTCCTGGGCTGCTGATGCCAGGGTGAGCCATGGTGATGTTCCCTCGCAAAAGCTGGTATAGCTCAGCATCTTTACTCAGTTCTTGTAAATGCAGCTTCCTCCTGGCCCACACTCTGGTTATGATAATGCATATTGGACTGCCAGGTGTGCTATCTGGTGGGCAGAGCTGACCCATCAGGCCAGACAATCACAACAATCTTAACTTTGTTGCACCTTCCAGGGGGTCAGCACCAGAGTGGCCTCCTCTCTTCTTCGCCTTCTCTCCTGTTCCCATCCCAATACACATCTCTGGGCATGCCAGGAGGTGCTCTGTTACATCTTTCCACCATCCCCTCCTTCCAGAGCAGTTGTCTGTCCAGTGAGCAAAGGTGATTTTGCCTTTGTTGATCTACATGTACAAGAGAGACAAGATTTAGACTCTCAGCAGGCATCCTACCTTCTTTGCCTTAGATGCAGATTCAGGACTTCGTTCACCAAGGCACTCATGCTAGTGCCTTTACAATTGCAGCACATGGACAGCTTTATAAAAAGGTCAAACCAACCACCACTGGCATTCCCGATAAACATTATTTTACAAATGGGTAAACATGCACAGGCAGGAAATGCATAATAAAAAATGCATGGTTCTTCAATATTTAGCAGGATAAGCTTGTCTTTGTGATGGCTGCCTTAGCAAGAAAAATGTTTATGTCATTATCTATGTCTCTGGCCCAGATACAGGAAGCTTATGTTTCACGTAGGACTCTCTGCTTGTTTTCCCCACTGGTAGCTCCAGCCTTCAAATGTACCAAGTCAATAACAAAGAAAAGACTGGCTCTCAGCCACAGTTCAAGGCACTCTGGTCTAGTCAAAGTTTTGGGTCACTGACCCAAATCAGAGCCCACTGCCAGGGAATGGAAACAGGACAAATAGAGGATCTTGGGTCTTGTCTAGTGACAGAGTGTCTATGACTCCCTAAGGACTGAAGAAAGGCAATTCATAGAAGCGTAGAATGGTAGGAGTTTGAAGGGACCACTGGAGAACATCAAATCCAGTCCTTCTGCCAAGGCAGGATCACTTAGAATAAATGTCACAGGAATATGTCCAGGTGGATTTGGAATGCCTGCAGAGACAGTGACTCCATGACCTCTCTGAACACCCTGTTGCAGTGCTTCATCACCCTCACGATAAAGAAATTTTTCCTGATGCTGAGCTCAAACTTCCTGCACACCAGTTTGCATCTCTTGCCCCTTGTCTTGTCACTGGGCACCACTGAAGAGAAACTGAACTGCAGATCTTTCTTCTCTGTGACTTGTTAGAACCACGTATCATTTTCCTGGCTCACCTCTCTACTCTACTGCAATTTATAAATAACCTCTTCGCAAGCTCCATTTTTCTAGTGAATTAGCAAGCACAGTAGACCCATGGAGGTGAGGCTGTTGCAGCTCCATGTCCCCAGGTCCAAATTGTAGCAAAGCTGAGCACGTTTTCTCAGCAAGCACACACATGAAGGCACATGTGCACTACATGTACACATGCAGGGGACATAACAGACACACAGAGCAGCAATCACACCCTGACATAACACCTGCGCTCACTCCAGTCGCTGGCACCATGGACTCTCAGGCCAGCCTGGTTGCTGGCATGCACACATACAGGGAACAGAGGTCCTAGTGGATGGGTGGTTGACCATGAGCCAACAATGTGCTCTTGTGGCCAAGAAGACCAATGCCATTCTGGGGTGTATTAGAAGGGGTGTGGATAAACAGATCAAGAGAGGTTCTTCTCTGCCTTTATGCTACCCTGGTGAGGCTGCATCTCAAATATTGTGTCCAGTTCTGGGCACCTCAGTTCAAGAAGGACCTCAGAGTCCTGCTTGAAAGAGTCCAGCACAGAGACACAAAAAGGATTAGGGGACTGAAACATCTTCCTTATGAGGAGAGACTGAGGGAGCTGGGGCTCTTCTCTGTGTGCAGAAATGAGCTTCTTCTTTTTTATCACATCACCTGACAAGGTTCTGCATATATAAATTATTACATTACTGTTCCTGACAGGATCATCCTTTGTTGTAGATCTCCTTTAGTCCTGTGACACTCCTGAGTGCAAACACCAGCAAAAGAAGGAGCAAATTCTCTTGGCTGCCAGACTGAGAAAAGGGTAGCAGTGTAATTTCTTAGTAACAAACATGTGATTTTCCACTCTTTGCTTAGGCCATCTGCATCTTGAAATGAAACCAAAGTTTGCAGCATCTAGGTATATCCTATTACAGAGATGTGCTAACAGGGCAAGCCACAGCCCTGGAGTAGCCTGACACCTCCTCTAGTGTCCTTGTCCAGTACTCTTAGACAACTTAAGAGCATGACAGGTGGAGGATTACCCTGGAGGTGCTTTTGCTCATGTTGGGAGCCAGCTTCTGGGAACTTTGGAGAGTAAGAATTTAGAATGCACCCCTGTGGTTGCTCTCTAGGGTCAGAGCTTGGTCAGACCAGTGGTGTGATGTGAGACCCTTGATTCTCCCCTACTTCTCACACTTGCTACAAGGAAAAGGAAGGAGGTGAGTCACTGTGAATCAATGTGCCACCACAGTCGCTGTGTTTATATTGGTCTATACACACCATATAATAAGCCTGGGAAGAACAAGTGTGTCCATGAGCACTGTGACCTTCTGGTGAAGGGTGTAAAACAACTACATGGCCAAGTCAAGCCAAACCAAAACAAAATTACCAGATCTTACAGCACAAAAGTAAAGAAGTGAAGACTGTTGTTAGATCTGCACAATAGTTCAGCTATTTCTAAAATTACATTGATTTCTATGACAATTTGGTTTGCTGATTTTCCTTGTCACCCTGCAGTGAATTTCAGTTTCCCTCAGAGAATTACAGCACAGGAAATTCCACCTCAACATGAGGAAGAACTTCTTTACTGTAAGGGTCACAGAGCACTGGAACAGGCTCCCCAGAGAGGCTGTGGAGTCTCCTCCTCTGGAGACTTTAAAGACTACTCTGGATGAATTCCTGTGTGACTTGAGCTAGATTGTATGGTTCTGCTCTGGCAGGTGGGTTGGACTCGAGGATCTATGGAGGTCCCTTCCAACCCCTAACATCCTGTGATCCTGTGAACTAGTAACAACCACTATGTTACATACTACATAACAACATAGTTATGGTTATATATATTACAAGCCAGGTTCTCAGGTCCCGTAAATCAGCTCAAATCCACTGACTAGGTGTTAGACTTGCAAGGTTATGTCTAGTTGTCCAGAGAAAATCCAAGTTTCAAAGATAAACAGTTTTAGGGATCGAACACCGAATAATAGAAGATAAGTACTTCTCATACCATTGGACTGCTGAGTATCTTAGATTTTGCAGCACAAGCCTGGTTTTCTCTCTCTGGCTACCTCCTGCTTGCTTCTGGTTCCTCCATCTCTGCCCCCAGCCTTGCATTCCCAGCTGACTCCGTTCTATTTTGGCTTTGTGAGGTACAAGGGGGAGGAAGAAGATAGAGACAGTGTGCTGGCTGTACAGAGGGGGAAGAGAGAGATGAAATATTGTACTGGGGCGAGTGGTGCTGTCATTGAACTGTAAATATGTGTAAATATACCTTGTACATGTTTATTGTCTTTTATACTTTTACATTCAGTCTGTTTGTAAAAGTATAATTTCATTTAACTCCCAAAATTCTGCCTAAGTGTAGTAAATTTACTTTGGAAGGTAAATTTCCAATCTGTTGGGGTGCAAATCTAAACCGCAACACTAGGCCCAGGGCTAAGAAAGTTTATAAATGTTGTTCAGTTCTTTCTGTGCTATCCATGACTTCTTTCCTTGTGACCGCAGTGGTATAAACACATACTTCCCTGCCCACATTCATATTTTGTGGAATCACTGCACTACTGAGTTTTGTTTGCCTTTCCCCCTCACTCCCCCACCCCGAGTCAATCTCCTAAATTATATTCTGCAGTGTACCAGGCAGTAATTGTTCAGTAAAAAATGAGCTACTATCTCAGAAACTGCCTCAGTGAAAACATGCCTGGAGCTTTTTGGTCTGGTGAAGAGAAGATTTAGAGGGAATCTAATCAATGTTTATAAATATATGAGAGATGGGTATCAAGAAGGAGCGGACAGGTTCTTTTCAGTTGTGTCCTGTGATAGGACGAGGAGCAATGGATATAAACTACAGCACAGGAATTTCCACCTCAACATGAGGAAGAACTTCTTTACTGTAAGGGTCGCAGAACACTGGCACAGGTTCCCAGAGAGGCTGTGGAGTCTCCTCTGGAGACTTTCAAGACCCATCTGGATGTGTTCCTGTGTGACCTGAGCTAGATTGTATGGCCCTGCTCTGGCAGGAGCATTGGACTTGATGATCTATGGAGGTCCCTTCCAACCTCTGCGATCCTGTGTAAGAGCAGTTACGCTGCATATCCTGGTAATGGCATAACCACCTACAGGACATGCACAGGACTATCCTGCTGGGGTAGCTGTGCCATCTACTGAGGCCCTGAAGAACATGAAACTTCTTTGCTGTCACTGCAATGTTATTATCATCTGATTATCTCCTCTCTAGAATGACTGAAGTCTTCCTTTTATCCTCACTTGTGAATGTTTCACACCAACTGCAGATGATTAATCCTTAAATATGGATATTAAGATCCACCTTCTATTTCTTAAATAGCTTTAAGGACTGGCACAGCTCTCCAGGTTTCAGAGCTTGGTTTTGTACCAGCCTTAGTGGATTCTCCATCCTCACACCTGTAATTACTTCCTAATAAACTTGATCATTGAAATAAAGAAGTTTAATACATCTCTCATACCTGTAATTACTTCCTAATAAACTTGATCATCAAAATAAAGAAGTTTAATACATCTCTTCAAATTTTCAGGCCAACTTCTGACCTGTTTATGACCTAAACCTATCAAAGGTTTATTGTACGCTTTGATCCTAATCTTTTTTCCACGAATTTTTGCTCTTCTGTGACTGCCTGAAAACTACCATTTCCCTGCCACAAACTGAACTCCCCTCTTGGTATCCAAGAGGACCACAGGAAGCTTCTTTTAAGAAGTCGGCAGGTGCAAAGTAAAACCCTTTCAAGTGGGAAAGCAGCACTTGTCCCACACATAATAGGAAGAGATAGAATGACTTTGTCAAGTCTTATTTGCTGAGCCTTGTCCTTCAGCTAGTCAATATTTGTGATGAGTAAGCCTCTGTCTTTCTCAAACTTTGTCTACAGGATTTCCAGCCAATTTGAAGTTCATGAATGTCCCATTTTCTTCACAGCTTTTCCAGAACTTTCTGGAATGCGCTGTAGCATACATTGACGCCAAGCAAGGCAAAATGTTCCCCTGATAGGACCAAGTGGGCAAGGTCTGAATGGCAATATATGCATAATTCATCTAGACACAGGTAAAATATGTACCACACAGAAAACAGAACATTGGAAAAAGTCATCTGGCACGATGAAGACCTCTTCATGGTTTTCTAGCATCTCAACTTCAAAAATACAACCATAAAAAAAAAAAAAAAAAAAGAAAATTAAGTCAAAAGTAAGGTTTCCATGTAGTTCATTGAAGTTTCTGGTTTTGTTAGATTGAAAGTCACAGAATAGTCGACTGCATAGTGTGTATTCTATGTATTATTGCATACATCAACATTAAAGCACACAATGCTGTATGAGTATTTTGTATTTGTCACTCCAATATGTCTTATTATACACTTAACATTAGTTGCTTGTGTTTTGTACATCTCTAGAAACAGGGCAAAAAGTACACTAAGATGGCAAATTGGTGATAATGAATGCCATAGAGGTAAGCAGCTGTAGATCTCCTTAAAACAATCTTCGAATCATTTAGGTATTGTAGGGGAGGAAGAGAACATGCACCAAAGCCAGTTATAGATTTGAGGCAGCAAAGATTAAATAATTCCTCATCTAAGGGTGAGAAACCTACAGAAACCTCTGGAGCTCTAGAAATCATACTAGCAATATCTCTTGGGGAAAATATTAAGGAGAAGAAACAAATTTTGCAGATTATGTGTAACAACAGGTTTTGCTCAAACAACAGCTACTGTTGGAACAAACGGTCAAGCTTTTGTGCATGCTTGAAAAGCAGCCTAATGACTAACATTACAGGAGGCATTACAAGCTCTTGGAGAAATACTACTACAAAGGAAGAAAGGAATATCACAAGTGTAGCCATTCATGGCAGTGTAGATGAAGTTGGACATGTGAAGTGTGTAAACAAAACCCTTACATTTTGTCACCAACTGCAGGAATTTCACATCATGCAGCTGTGACTCCCAACCAGAAAACATGCATCCTAATTAGCTTGTGTGTGTCTTTAAACTACACATTATACAGGCTGTTAGGCAGAGGAAAAGGAAACTAAGAATGAATCAAACTCTTTAACCTGTTACTTACCATGGTCCAATAAGTTGCAGTGCATATCTCTGAGCACAGGTGTATCTTACTGGGTTGTGATGGAGGCGGTGCTTCAGGTCAGTTTTGTTCATCACACAGTATCACCAAGGCTGGAAGAGACCTCAAAGATCATCAAGTCCAACCCATTACCACAGCCCTCAAGACTAGACCATGGCACCAAGTGCCACGTCCAAACCCGCCTTGAACACCTCCAGGGACGGTGACTCCACCACCTCCCTGGGCAGCCCATTCCAGTAGCCAATGACTCTCTCAGTCAAGAACTTTCTCCTCACCTCCAGCCTAAACTTCCCCTGGCACAGTTTGAGACTCTGTCCTCTTGTTCTGGTGCTGGTTGCCTGAGAGAAGAAAGTAACCTCCTCCTGGCTACAACCACCCTTCAGGTAGTTGTAGACAGCAAGAAGGTCTCCCCTGAGCCTCCTCTTCTCCAGGCTAACCAATCCCAGCTCCCTCAGCCTCTCTCCATAGGGCTGTGCTCAAGGCCTCTCACCAGCTTTGTTGCCCTTCTCTGGACACACTCAAGCACCTCAATGTCCTTCTTAAATTGAGGGGCCCAGAACTGGACACAGTACTCAAGGTGTGGCCTAACCAGTGCAGAGTGCAGCAGGAGAATGACCTCCCTGCTCCTCCTGGCCACACTATTCCTGATGCAGGCCAGGATGCCATTGGCCTTCTTGGCCACCTGGGCACACTGTTGGCTCATGTTTAGGCAGGTGTCAATCAGCACCCCCAGATCCCTTTCTGCTTGGGTGCTCTCCAGCCTCTCTGACCACAACCTGTAGCTCTGCATGGGGTTGTTGTGACCATGTTCCAGCAAACCCACTTGCCCACAGTTCTACACAAGCTGTGTAAACTCTGTCCCCTTACCTGACTGCTTGCTCAGTAAAAAGTCGATTATTTGAGTCTTCCTCTTCAAAGAATCATGGAATGGTAGGGGTTGAAAGGAACTTCTATAGATCATGGAGTTCAACCCTACTGCCAGAGCAGAACCACCTGGAGTAGGTCATGCAGGAATGCATCCAGGCAGGTTTTGAAGGTCTCTGGAGAAGACTACACAAGCTGTCTGGGCAGCCTGTTCTGATGCTCTGTCACTCTCGCACTGAAAAAGTTTTTTTTATGCCAACATGGAACCTGTCATGCTCCAGCTTGCATCCATTGCCCCTTGTCCTATCATTACACATCACTGCCTGGCTCCATCCTCCTGTTCCCTTGTGTCCTGTTTATGCCTCCCAAAGGCAGTCATTGAGGAAGCACATAATAGTTCTCTGGGGAAGAAATAGATAGGACTAGAAGAGGAGTATGTTCTTTCTCCCACAAATACACATACTCCTCTCTCTTACTCATGTGGTTCTCCAGAGAAAGAGAAGTTAAAGACACTCACCTCATAACTCTCCCTAATTTTCATTTTCTTTAAAGCAAAACTGAGTCAAATACACAAAAACCGTGCACATTTCAAAACTGAAGCCAGCTGCCTTGTCTCAGACTCAGCTACCTGTGTGCTGCCACTGACTATCCAGCAGGCTATCCAGAAATCCTGGGAAGAGAGAGCAGTGCCTAAGCACCACATGATGTACTGTGAGCATTCCCTATAAAAAAAAAAAAAACAAATTAACGAAAAAAACTGGAAAAAAAACCCAGGAAAATTATCTTACTGCTGCTTAGAAATCAAAGAACTTGCAGAGGCAGAGCTCCTTAAGCTGATGTAAACCACCATGTTGCTTCCCTAGCAAGAAAGGTATTTCCCTATAGTTATTCAGTCAGAAAACACTACTCAATGATTTTAGAAAGCAGTAAAACTAATCAAGCATCTTTACCACCCAGAAAATGTAGTAATAAACAAAGAAGCGCCCAGCTCAAACATGTGCTCTGCTCATGCACACTTGGCTGGAGTCAAAGTGGCTGGAGAGCAGCCAAATAGAAAGGGATCTGGGGGTGCTGATTGAC
>VWZE01013301.1:62386-93572 GCA_013396675.1 Eubucco bourcierii
CTTCTCTCAGGCAACCAGCACCAGAACAAGAGGACAGAGTCTCAAACTGTGCCAGGGGAAGTTTAGGCTGGAGGTGAGGAGAAAGTTCTTGACTGAGAGAGTCATTGGCTACTGGAATGGGCTGCCCAGGGAGGTGGTGGAGTCACCGTCCCTGGAGGTGTTCAAGGCGCGTTTGGACGTGGCACTTGGTGTCATGGTCTGGTCTTGAGGTCTGTGGTGATGGGTTGGACTTGATGATCTTTGAGGTCTCTTCCAACCCTGGTGATACTGTGATACTGTGACATTGTGGTTCCCCACCTTGAACTGTTCTTTGCAGCTCCTTTTCCCTTTCTTACTTCCCACCTTCGGAGCAGATTGAAACTTTTTCACTCAGCAGAGCCTAGCCTTACGACAATTTTAAACCAGCAGATGCAGGCACCGGCTCCTGCACTAGGAGAGCAGAAAGTCTTGCTCCCCGATGCCCTACATGATGCCGAACACTTCTCACAGGGAAGAGAAGCAGCCCTTCCTTTGAACAGAATATTCAGGAAGGTTTTTTTTCCATTTGGAGACTTAGCACAAATTTGCTTGGAGGCTGGAGTCCAAACGTTTATGCTGAAGCCCAACCCTCCTTTGTAGGAGCCCTTTCATGAGAATTTTCATCCATCTGGGAGGGCAGGAAGAGGCATTTTCTCTGCAGCTGCTCCCCATGAATCAGCTGGCAGACACATTGACCATATTGTTCCTCCAGGACTTTAAGGACGTGGCGTCCACGATTCCACAAATCTCTGATCACTCAGAGACATCTGAATCTTTGTTCCCAGCCAGCAGCCTGTCCCCTGGCATAAAGAAGTTTGGTTTATGCACTTTTGTTACATATTTACTGCAGGTCATTGCTTCTAACTTCTTAGTCCCAGTGCTCAGGCTTTGGTCCTCCACAATGTCTCACTTTTCTCATACTCCAGTGGCCTTCTGTGTATAACGTTAGGTAATCAGAAGGATGGCAGATATGACAGCAGTCTCCAGTTCAGCCTCCTGAGTGTTCTCAGCCAATATGCCAAAAATGTAATGGCTTTTCTCTCTTTGTTTTTAATAACCTTGTCTGGATGGTGACTATAGGCATCTGCTGAGCTTGCCATATGCTCCACAGTTCCATATAGAAAGATGATGATACTAATAAAATAATTATTTGAACAGCACTTTATTGCATAAAAAGAGTGCTTTGATGTGCATATACATAAGTCCAGACCTGGAGCTATTATACACAATTAAAGCATCCTTCACATGCATTACAGTTGGCACACAGGAGCAGTAGATTTATTTGTATTTCAACTCTGGTCATAAAATTGAATCACTGTTAGCCTCCAGCTTAACCCTCTTACAACTGAGTGACTGGAGCAAATCTACAGATGAATCTAACAGACTAAATCTCTTCTTTGAAGAGATTGTACATGTCCCAGCTAAATTAGATAGGACAATTTTCTGTCTCTTGTGGTTTTCTGCTTGTAGTGAGTGTATTACTGAGTGTCTCAGGGAAATAAGAGTATCTACCTTGTAAGATTACAGATGTACTGGTCACCAGCTGAGGTCTCTGAGACAAGGAGCATCTCTTTAGCCTATGTTATGACTGTGACTAGCACAGTAAAGCTTGACCCAGGGCTCAAGCAACATTGTAGCATGTACTGGATACACTAATGAAGAAAAAATATAATATTAACTTTTCTAAGGATACTGATTATTTGTTTCTAAAATTTCTAGATCTAGAATTCATAAAAACTCTAACCTGTAGCCACAACCATGACTTTGGCTAGTAGGTCTTGTCCAGGGGACTGATTCTCCAGGCTGACCTTGGACCTCCTTTGTATTTGTGGACCTGTATGGAATTCACTGGACCTGACCTGTCGATGGACTTCCTGGTTTGACCTTGGACCTGCCCCATCACCATGAGTTTGCATGGTTGTCTGAATACTTAGCTGAGTCTGTTTCTGATCTTGTGGCCTCCTTTACTCCTTGGCTGGGGGTGGTGGGATGGGCCCTGGTTGATGAGACTCTGCAGGCCCCTGTAGAGACCCCTGTGGCTCAGTGCTCCTGGGAAGTTGCTGGCCTTTGCTGCACATTAACATCATCACTTTCTAAAGCAGAGATTCAGTGTATCCATAGTTAGTAAAGAAAACAGAATTGCTTCTGGGGCTCAATGAAGGCAAGCAGAAGCCTTAACTAAGGAGAGTGAAAAAACGCCACAAAATACAAGTAAAAATGGGAACACCACCAAGCATGGAGATCATCTGCAAGCTACCAAGAACACTGGGAAGTGATCTACTAGATGACTTGGCCTCCTTAACAGCAAGTGTCCAAGTCAGAGCTCTTCAGAGTCATTCATAAAAACTGGAAAATATTTGTCACTTGATACTTGCATCCTCTCAGGGATCTCCCTGTCTCTGAAACTGGCCAGCACTTGAACAAATAAGGCAGCAGTATTAGGGAATGAGAGCCCCTTGTTGTGTGCCTTAATCTCATTAGTCAGAATGATGAAATTTGTAGCTGAATTGTGGTGGGATTTTAGCTGGATAAGGATTTAGTTTGGTTTTATTTTCCCATGTTACCATTGTGTAATCCTCTCTAGTCTCTGCAGAACCACGGAATCATTCCGGCTGGAAAAGACCTTTAAGATCACCCAGTACAACCGCTCTGTGTGATTAACCTAACATTACCAACTGCATTGCCAAACAGAATGTTTTGAGGCCTGTTGTTTCTTCTGCAGCATTTGGGGCTGGAGTGACATTAGTGAAAAATGTAGCTCAGATCACCAGTCATAAAAAGGCTCTACCACCTGATGCTTCCTTTGATCTCCTTGAAAAAAAATGGTTAGGGCTAGTGTCCATTGCAGGGGAAAAGCTAAATCTCAAGTGAAAACCCATTTTTATTGCCTTACAAAAGTAATTCTGGGAACCAGTAACAGGTTCCCTTTCCTTCAACATCTAGAGTCAGGAATCTAATCTCTCAGATCCTTTTCCTACCAACACCCTACCTTAAGTGCACCATGCTAGAGTTGTGTTCAGATGAGTTATTCATTGACCTTATTGATCCAGCCTGGGGGTCTGGGTTGATGGACAGTTCAACTTGAGCCTGTAGTGTGCACATGCAGCCCAGACAGCAACCAAGTCCTGGGCTGCATCAAGAGCAGTGTGGTCAGCAGGGCAAAGGAGGGGATTCTACGCCTTTACTCTGCTCTCATCAGACCCCACCTGGAGTACTGTGTGCAGTTCTGGAACCTCCAATACAAGAAGGACATGGAACTGTTGGAGCAAGTCCAGAGGAGGGTCACGAAGATGATCAGAGGGCCAGAGCAGCTCTGCTATGAGGACAGGCTACAAGAGTTGGGGTTCTGCAGCCTGGAGAAGAGAAGGTTTTGAGGAGACCTTGGAATAGCCTTCTAGTATCTGAAGGGGGTCTACAGGAAGGCTGGGGAGGGACTATTTACAAGGTCTTGCAATGACAGGATGAGTGGCAATTGGTTTAAACTGGAAGAGGGGAGCTTTAAACTGGATGTTGGGAGGAAGTTCTTTACAGTGGTGAAACACTGGAACAGGTTGCCCAGGGAGGTTGTGGTTGCTTTCTCCCTGGCGTTCAAGGGCAGGTTGGACAGGGCCTTGAGTGACCTGTACTAGTGGGAGGTGTTCCTGCCTAGGGGGTTGGAACTAGATGATCTTTGAGGTCCCTTCCAACCTAAACCATTCTGTGATTCTATGATTTGCCAGTAATGCACAGGGAATTAACAACAGGTATGTCCCTCATGCAGATATCCCCAGGAATCTCCGAATATCCACCTAGCAAACAAACACAATAGTGTCTTCCAGCCTGTACCCCTACTATCCCAGCTGTGAAGATGGAAGCTTTCAAGGAAGACAGCTCATACTGGGAACCTGAAATGATACAGTGTTGGTTTGGAGCCAGGGCAGCTACCAGAATAGTGCACAGGAGCACTTCCAGCATCCCAGTTTAGAGGACAGAGGACTACAGACAGTATGCTGGCAGTGGGAAAAGCTGACATACAGGCATTAACAGAGAAGGATTTGAAACTGAAGAAGTCCTTTGAACTGAGGAAGATTTACAGGATTATCAGACACTAACAGACCTGGAGGGCCATTTTGCTTTTGACTGGTTGGTTGTTGCATTCATGTGAGGAACCAGGACCCTTGTTTGCTGCTACTAATATGAAAGTTTTCATGGAGAAAAATACTAAATTTGAATTGTTGAGTAGTTTGGAGATTCACTGTCAATACATTGATCTGAATGCAGATTGCTTATAGTTTGCTTTCCTTACTTATATCAGTTTAAGGCTATACCTAAAGGTTCAGTGTTTAGGACAAGAAATGTCTATATTTTTGCTAACCACTGCAAGTTAAGTCACGGGGCACGGTGCCCATTTTTACGTTTTCCTAGTATGCTGCAGTTCTTAGTGTGCTGCATTAAGGCATTGCTCAGTTTTATAATGCCTAACTTCCAAAGTTAACACAGTCTCACAAATCCCTTTGGCTTCAAAGGCATTTATGAGTTCTCAGCATCTCTGGACATTTGGTCATCCTGAATGTCTGTAAATACACTTTAATCAGCTGTTTAGGTTTTATGGTCAGTGCACACACCACCTTACCCACCTCCCAGAAGATCCATCAGCAGATTTCTCCTGACTTCCTGTTTCTGAGGCAAGGAAGAATTATAATGAGATTGCCTACCCTCTCTCTTTCCTTCTAATACTTTTCATAAAAGGGAAAAATTCTTCAGTGACAAGCAAGTGTCAAGTGGCTGAGGGCAATCACTTTTTGGTGGTCAGCAGCAATAACACAAGGAGCAACAGCTACAAACTGCATCGTAGAAGGTTTCACCTCAACATGAGGAGAAATTTCTTTACAGTGAGGGTGATAGAGCGCTGGAACAGGGAGGTTGTGGAGTCTCCTTCTCTGGAGACCTTCCAAACCTTCTGGGATGCATTCCTGTGTGGACTACCCTAGGGGATTCTGCCTCAATAGGGAGCTTGGACTCGATGATCTCTGGAGGTCCCTTCCAACCTCTCGTGCTGTGTGATTCTGTGACAAGTTTTGTTGAAGGCCATTCTGTCAGAGAGCATGCATGTTTTCCTCTGCTATAGGATAACTTTGTATCTCCAGTTCCTCACTTGTGCTGCCAGGAGTGCAGTAACCATCTGCCTGAACGCAGCCCTACAGCAGCTAAACCTGTCAAATGCAAGTGGGAAATGCAGCAAAGCCTTCCAGAGAAGAGATGTTGTAGGAGGTGTGGTAATGTGGAAGCTCCTGCAATGGGGATACAGGTCTCCAGTTGAGTCACCAACCTTGGATGTGTTTAAAACTCATTTGGATGTGGTGCTTGGGGATATGGTTTATGGTGCACCTTGTAGAGTAGGTTTGTCAGTTGGACTTGGTGATCCTGAGGGTGTTTTCCAACCTGAATGCTTCTGTGATTCTGTGCAATGGTCTTGTGGGATCTGCTCTGCCCAGACCTCATTTTAGGCCTAAGCATGCAACTCACCTGTGAGAACCTCTTATGTGGTCTCTTCTGTTGTGTTATGTTTAAAAAGATGGGTAGGGACAACACAGATACAGAGGAGCACTGCCCTTGGTTCTCATACACCTCTCAGCTCCCAAGAGCCCCAGTTCAAACTCTGTATGGATAGTAAGATAGCACCTGGAGAACTTGAGACTCCACAGGTATGTAGAGGTGACACAGCAATAGGCCATCTGTCTCTGTTCAATCTGTCATGGCAGCCACTGCAATCTGTCCCATCTGTGTCATTAGGGGCATAAAATCCCAGTCTCAGTCTCTCATTTAGTAACAGGAGTTTACGTTTCCACAGACTGGTCCATCCTTTGCTTCCCCAGGCATGGTGCATTTCCCAGCTGTCAATACTCAGTACAAAGCTATTCCTCAAGACCTGAAGACGTGTTAAAAATATATCTTTAGCCACACCTTTTAGTAGCCATTGGCATGGATCTATACTCTACTTACTTCATACAGGTTTTTTAAACAATACCCGAGGATTATATGCTGCATTTCTAAAATGTCCATAATGAACTAGATGATGAAACAGAAAACTAGAGGAGGAAAATCAGAGAAATTCTACAATTGGCATCTAGGCTTCTACACATGCACTAGGCATAGTTTTGGTTAACTCTGACAAAAACTGATTTAGAAGATGACACTCTTCTGGGAAGGACTGAGGCTATTTTCCAGGGCAGGGGGGCATTTAACATTTTTGCTAATATATTGGTTCGACAATAAAATGGAAATATTTGAAAGATAGAAGTTAAGTCACAGCTGGTTTCTAAAGTGGTTTGGTACACTCTGCATGAGGATCAGCTTTTGGCTCAGTACTATAGTCCCTCATCCAACTGGGAAGATGACTTTCCCTCAAAAGCAACATGATACTTGGACCGCAGGCAGACAGCACACTCAGGAGCCTCCTGGGCACATAACAGTGAGGCTGCTGGAGAAGACTGGCTTGAAAGATTGACTTCACCCAGACTGACCTAGAAACTTGGGTAAATCATGTAAAGCAGTTGTTTGCCCAGCCAAGCATGCTTTTGACTTCTCTGATATAGTTAGCTCTGTGCAAGATGTGTCTGCACTTTTGTTGACTCAAGGAGTGAGAAAGCAGGCATTCATTAAAAAAAACAGTAACTTAGACTTATTTTAAATTCAACTCATACGTCCAGAGTGAAGTCTTGAGTTGGAAATACAGAATCAGCATTTGTGACATAAAACCAAAGAGATTTATTTACCATTAGGAGCAGAGATGATGTTATACTTTTGCTTCTTCCCTGCATCTATCAATATTGAAATGTCTGAGAGTCCACAGTCCACTAACAGATTGAGCTCAGAAATGGTTCATTTCTCTGTAGACCTGTAGCTATATATAGTAACATTCTCAATATCATATCAGGGTTTTGTTGGGTTGTTTTTTTTTTTCTTTTTTGTAGCATTTGAAAAAATTCCTGAGTCACCAGATGACTCCCTTTAAACAAGGAGAGTTTTATTAATCAGTAATGTAAAAATGTGGCCAAAGCTCATAAAATAACACTGCACAGAAATTAGCTGCAAAGGCAATAAACCATCTTTGCAATACATTTCCTTGACTGTCTTTGTTTTTACACACTTCAAGACAAAACTTTTTTACATGCAGGTTGCACTATTTTGGTCTCCATGTCTGATGGCACTTGAGCTTTGTGGGTTTGCTTCAATCCTATACAGACAGAAAGGCTGACACGATCACAGGATCACAGAATGGTAGGGGTTGGAAGGGATCTCTGGAGATCACCTAGGCCAAGCCCCTGATAAAGCAGACTTACCTAGATCAGGTTGCACAGGAATGCATCCAGATGGGTTTTGAAAGTCTCCAGAAAAGGAGACTCCACAATCTCTCTGAGCAGTCTGTTCCTATGTTCCACCAGTCTCAAAGCAAGTAAGTTTTCGCTTATGTGGAATTTCCTTTTCTAGTCTATTCCCTTTGCCCCTTGTCCTGTCACTGAGTACCATTGAAAAGAGACTGACCCTGTCCTCTTGACACTTGCCCTTTAGCTGTTTATAAGACCTGTCATGATGGTTGATATGGGTTTGGACTCCCAACTCCCACCATACTTTATGATGTGGTGGAGTCACAGTTTTGATTCAAGTCCATCTCTATCACACTGCATTTTTCAGCTGTTAGTTGTATTTGTTTTCTCATTACACTGCCTTCCCCTCAAAATTCCCAAAGCTGATGTCATAAAAAATTCAGTCAGTGCATATAAATCTCTCCCAAGTCATGGCGACCACAAGTGGGAGTTGTGCTGCAAACATTAAAGGGGTAATGAGGCACTGTTAGCATTTATGTTTTCATTGTGGCAGCAAGGACAAACCATGGTTTAGAGATTTCACAATCTTTCAATGAGGTCAAGCAGACAAACAGATTACTATGCAAAATATTCCACAAAATCTAAAAACAACTCACTTCAAACTTGTGGTGGGTTGAAAAATAGCCGCAAATAAAATCACCGGAGTAGCTCAGAAGGTTTGGAAGCAAAATAAACCTATACTTACAAGCAGGTTAAAATCTGGAAGCATAAAAGTACAATGTATATGTACAAAATGTATTTATATATATTTTCAGTTCAGAAATAACACAAGGCCCCCCCCCCCTCAAATTGTTCCCCCACACCTCTGGACAAAGGAACAAGGGAATAGCTCTCTCCCCAGAGATAAGACAGAGGCCTGTTGATAGTATTTAGTCATGAGAAGAGTCTCAGTCAAGGCCAGTGTAGCAAAAAAAACACCAGCCCAAGCAAAGAAAAGAAAAGGAAGGGAAGGACAGTTTGTGCAGCACACTATATACTAATTAACAATCCAGTGGAATGGTATAGACCTACCCATTATTTTTCTTTTGCATCCAATCTCTTGCTTTATTTACCTTGACTATTTTTTTTTCTTTTCAATGTCTCTGGATTTTTCCTGTTCTTTTTATAATAGAGAATTAAGCTAGTCTGTTAGCCCTAAACCACCATAAATGTTCAAGTAGATGACCCAGCTGGAAAAATCAAAGCTAAAGATGGGAAAGGGGAGTTGGGGAACAGCAATGTATTTCCTCCTCAGTTGTGTCAGTTTGATTTCTGACATTTATCAGACAAGTTTAGTCTTTTATTGCATATTTTAATACCCTCAAGCATTGGGACATTTTGCTTTGCTATTTATCTACATTTATCATAATACTATCAGATAAACCTCCCCAATAGCTGGAGGTCTGGAAACCAGCTGGCCCTACCCCTTAGAGAAGCTCTCACTCCCCACATCTCCAGCCAAACCCAATCTTTCTCAGCAATGCTTTTTTCCCCCCACTGGAATTAGACATATATCACATTAGTTGGTTTGAGCAATCATCCTATTCTGGATGAAGAGGCTGGGAATAGAAGGATGATAGACAAGATTCTGGTCCCTTTGGAGTCAGTGGGAATGGTGTCATTGACTTCACCAGGACCAGGATTTTAGCTAGAGTTTTCCTCCAAGATAAGAATTTGTGTCACACCTCTAACATGGACATTACAGAGAAGAATCAAAAGGAACGAGATGCTGTTCCCACAGCAGTGGCTCCCTCTCAAGCAAACAATTCCTGTGTCAAAACATAGCACTGAAAGGGGAGAAATTCCTGTTTACTAAAGTCATTGTCAAAGGAGGCCCCTGATTCCAGAGCTGCACAAATCACAGCTCTGAAGAGCAAGTAGCAGTGCTGGTTGGTGGTGTGGCCACCAAGAGTTATTTCAGAGCCTGGGACAAGCATGACATTGCAGTCCTCTCCCACCCTGGCAGCCTTCAACCAACACCACAAATCCCCCCAGCCTTACTCTTTGCAGGGCAGCCCTGACTCCATGGCTTTGGCCACAAGGAGTCACAGCAGCAGGGAGTATCTATAGGTCCCACTAACCACTGCAGGTAACCACAATCTTCTTGGCAGCAGGGCACAAACCTTTGCTACATGGCAAAGGTTATCACTGTACCCATAGCCACTAAACCACTCCAAGACTTAATTACTAAGCACCCAAACAGCAAGTCAGAAAGTGACTGTGGAAAATCAGAGACTCTAGACACTCTTCTACAACTAGGAGATTTTTGAGTTAGCTTCAAAACCTCTAGTCCATCTTCAGCTTCACTCTGATGCAATCGTTTCATCAGTGAGCTTTCGAATGTTCCCACAAAACAAAACCATGAGCCTGCAGAACAAACCAGTCAAGTGCATTAACTGAATAGCAGCAACTGGCATTAGAAAACGTGTAGGTGTCAAACAACAAACACCACTAAATCCACAAATAGCTTTTATCCTATTTGCTGTACCTCATATGCACAAAGAAGTGTCTGCTTATTTGTTGGGTGTCTTATATTCTGCTTGATTTTGTCTTTGTAAAGGGCTAAAACTAAATTGTCAGCTTTAGCTCCCTGGCAAAATAGAGTTGGTATCTTCATTAATCACCATTCACAGCCTGGTCCCCCTTTGACCATAGCCACAAGACTCAGAAGGTTTGCTACAACACACCTGTTAATGACATTACCTTTCAGATTAGCAATCTGGTGCAAAGCGAAATGTACCTCAGATTAAATACTGCTCTCAAATCACAAAATTCATTGAGAATCATAGAATCAACCAGGTTGGAAGAGACCTCCAAGACCATCCAGTCCAAGCTACCACCCAGCCCTATTCAATCAACTAGACCACGGCACTAAGTGCCTCACCTAGTGTTTTCTTGAACATCTCCAGGGATGGTGACTGTGCCACCTCCCTGGGTAGCCCTTTCCAATGGCAAATCACTCCTAATATCCAGCCTGTACCTCCCCTGGCACAACTTGAGACTGTGTCCCCTCATTCTGTTGCTGGTTTCTTGGCAGAAGAGAACAACTCCCACCTGGCTATAATTTCCCTACAATTCTGGGTTCACAAGCTATTGAAACACATGTTTGTATTTGTCAAATTCACTTGTTAAACCACTTTCTGATCTGCGTGGCTTCAAACTCATTTAATATGGTTGTGGAGGCTTTCGTTTCATATCTCCTGTCAGTGTCTTCGTAGTTGAAGCTAACATTCTTCCAAGATTCAGTTATCCAGCTCCACCTCCTCCAAAATCCCTCAGCCTCTGGCAATAGCACCTCTCCAGTACTAGCACTACAGATGGCCAGGCATTTTCCTTAGAACATTTTTCCTGTTAATCTCATCATGAATGATGATGTCATGCAGAATACTCAATCTGACTTGACTGCACTTCTGCAAGCATTTTTTTTTTAATAGGCAGGAACAGGAAAGGGAAAAGAGAACAATTGTCACTGTCTTCTCTAACACCAGGGAGCACACTAAGTGAAACTTGCAGGTAGCAGGTTCATAAAGAAAACCAGAGATGGCAATTCACAGAATTAAGCTTTGGAGTCCTTTCTTGTGGGACATGGGAGCTGCCTAAAACTTATGTGAATTTTACAAAAAGGTATTAACTCTATTCACTAGGGAAAAAACAATCCATGAAGAAACGTCAAACAAGATGTTCTCTTTATCAAGTGACTGCTAATTTGAGTATGCTAGTTTTCAGAGAAAGAAGAAAAGATTATGCTAATAGCAAGCAGGTTTTCCTAAGAATCTTAGTAGGTATTAGAGAAAAAATACCCAGGATGTACCCCAAATTTAACAGTATTTCAGGTCTCTGTAAGAGGTACAAAAATAATTTTATCTGCATGATTAACTGTATTAGCTGTGGGAGTAGTTTAAGAGACTATTGTTAGGATTAGCTTCTTGCATTTTTGTAACCTCTCACTCTGCTCATTTTGATTACCCTTTTATTCTATAAAATGCCAAGAGAGCCCTTTCTCAGGACAATCAGTCTGTGAGTGCTTGTTGGTGTCAGCAGTAGGATGGAAGCTGGTAACCAGAGGGCACACCACAAGTATTTCAGCCAACTTTACCTTTGCTGCCTGCAGTCTTCATATGTTCAGAATCACAGAGTCACAGAATGGTAGGAGTTGGAGGGGACCTCTGGAGATCATCTAGTCCAACCCCCATATTTTGTCTTGGAGGAAAGCAAAACCCTAGGTAAAATTCCTTCAAATACTTTTGTGGTTAACTCATAAACATTTGCTGCCTGTATCTGGTGAGGCTTTCTCCAACCGGTAACTTTGCCCTTTGGAGTGGCTCATTTGAAATGGGAAAGCCTCATACCACTCTACCCATCCTGCAGGATCCCTCTAACTCAGGACAATACACACATTAAAGGGATGTGCAAACCATCAACCAAACTTCAGAAACACTTTCTAACCAACACTGGAAGAGTTTGCTCACACCTCAGTTCTGACACACATATTTCTTCACCTCTTTCTTTTGGTTGCTCTGTTTCACATAAGCAGATCCCATGGATTTTGGATGAGGCCTTGAGTAACCTGTATTAGTGGGAGGTGTCCCTGCCTATGGCAGGGGGTTGGAACTAGATGATCCTTGAGGTCCCTTCCAACCTTACCATTCTATGATTCTATGATTCTATGGCATATGTGTCTTTCTCCACAAAGCTGATCAGGTTCCAGCTCTCTGCCTGCAAGCTGTGAAGACTCACTTCCCCAGGACACAAAATCCAGCCCTCACTGCCCAGCAGCGTGATGAAGTCTTTGCCTGCATGTAGTTAGCAACCCAACATCACACACGCCCTGCGGAGAGCTGAGGCTTTTTGGTACACTAGATGTAAACGGCAACAATTTCACAGTACCAACAGCTCTTAAAAGTTTCATGACCAGTTAGGAGTCTTATTAATTAAACATGCTCCATGTTATTACAGCACTTGTAGCAATTAAGCACTGAATTGGTGCCCTGCTATACCAAGTGACAATGCCGTTGTCCTTTGGATCTCACATGGGTGTTTTGACTTATTAGTTTGGTTGCTTAATCCTGATTTTCAAACACGTAATTAATAAAAACTGAAGGTTTCTATTACGTAGCCATAGCAGTGGCCATACTCCCTAATTCAATCACTTCTCATGGGCTTCTACTAATTATATCACTTTGATTTTATTTAAATGGTTTTGAAACCTTTTGATTCAAAGGAGAAAAAAAAAAAAGAAATAACTTTATATTCAGCTTGGGAACCTACCAGGCTCTCACTCTGACCACCACCCTCACTGCCCGCTTTGAAATTAGGAAAGCTAAAAATTCAGATTCCCTTTACCAAAAAATCATTTGCCAGATATCTAATGTTTCTTTATCCCCACAGGAGGCAGTGGGTTGGATTTAGTATATTAGATCTCATTGATGCAACAATAGCATCAGTTTCAGCTGAATACAGAAATCTGAAGTAAAAAGAAAAATACACTTCTTACTACCTGTGATTAAAATTCCACGACTGGATCCTGGGCTTTAGGTAGGAGTAGCATCCATAGACCTGGTCTCCTATTTCCCCTCTGAAGTTATGACACCTTTTGTGTTTGGGAAGAAAATAATTTATTTTCCCAGTGAGTTTCTTCTCAATATCTTTCACTGCCCCCACAGTTTTTTTCTCTGTGAGATAGGAGAGGTGTGCTGCTGGAGCGATGTTCATGAAAAACATAATTTGAAGGACCCTTGAGACTCAGAGACCAACAAACTCTCCTGAGTCACCCTGAAAGCGAGGAAGGGCCAAAGCTAAGCAATGAAGGTTGAAGCTCTCCCTCATCTGGCAGGTTGTGTGCTGTTGATGCAGGACAGCATGCTGCATGGTGACAGCATGCATCCAGGGACAGTAAAAGGCAGTCAAAAACCAAAAGATGTCCAAAAACAGCTCCTGGAGTGTCTGTCACAGCTACCCACGCTCTAGCTTGTGATGTGTGGAAATAAGATGTAGAAGCAATCTGTGCTTTATGCCAGCCTTCTGAGGTGGAGGGCTGTCCCCCAAAATGTGATCCCTTTGCTTCACAGAGGAGAGGAATAGGCAAACCATATCTTCTCACTGCCGCTTCACCTAGGCAGTAGAGATCTTCTGTTTGGAAAATCAGTGATCCCTGGTGGAGCAGATTGCTGTGACACCAAGTGAGGATGGCAAACCACAAACATCCAGACCAGAAGCACTGAGGTTGTCCTCTTCTCCCACTCCAGGTTTTTCTGCACGAGGCGGAGACAAAAGGAGACTCTGGGGCAGTTTGTCTCCCACAAGGGGTTGGAAGCAACAAGAACATGAGGCCTTGGATGAGGCCTTGAGCGACCTGTTCTAGTGGGAGTTATCCCTGCCAATGGCAAAGGGTTGGAAGTAGATGATGGAAGTCCCTTCCAACCTAAACCATTCTATGATTCTAGCATCTCTCTGCTTCTGAGAGCAGAAGGCAGTCAGTTTCTGCCCCCTTTCCCGGTGTTTTCTTTAGAGCAGTTACAATTCAGCTACGCTGTCAGTTTCAAATCAACATGAAACTTTTCTTATCAGAGGAATAGTTTTTAGGTTTTTGCAAAGAACATCACATCTGAAGTGTCTCTTTCCACAACTTCCATAGCAACACCAGGTGCTATCCCATGATGAGGGAGACAGAAGAGCAGAAGGACTGATTCTTCTTGCTCCAAAGGTACAAACCCAGGATTAAAAACACTTGTTCTTGTTTAGACAGGTAATTTGCATGCCATATAAAGGGGTACCCACTGAAAGAAAATTCTCTTTACTTCCCACTCTCTCCAGCTCCTACAGGGCACACAGCTCAGCCAAAGAACAGAGTTGGCTTTTCTTTTTCATGGAGCTGGCAGCCTGCCTCATAGAAGGTACATACTACCAAAAGAGATGCTGCTATACTGGACAATATTTTACCTTATGATTATATATCTGCTTCTCTGCTCAGGTAGAGGGAACCCCTCCCATTGAGTATTCATACCAAGCCTGCCACAGCTCCTGACCTAGTCTTCAGAAAAAAGTCCTAACTAGTGTATCTATTAGTCATTTTATGTGGTACACAAAATGTTATCTCTTTAGGAGACACAGCAACTCCCACCTTTGAACCTGCATTTGCTATGGCCAGCACAACCTCGAATCATCCACCCATCTGTGCTCATGAGAGATGACATGTCCTAAGGATGCGTAGCATGCCCTGCATGACACTTATGGCAGACAAAGCATCACAGGGACACAATGGGACCACCAGCAACAGCAAGGATGGTGTATTTCCTGAGACTGCAATAAACACCTGGCCTGAACACCAGGAAGGAATCAAGATTTATACAACCTCAAGAGATGGACTAGTCCAGTCATAATCCACTCCTTCAAATCACAGAATCACAGAAACATTCAGCTTGGAAAAGACCCTCAGGATCACCAAGCCCAACTGATATCCCTACTCTACAAGGTGCACCCTTAAAACACATTCCCAAGCACCACACCCAAACGACCTTTAAACACATCCAGGATTGGTGACTCAGCCATCTCCCTGGGCAAACCATTCCACACCTGACCACTCCTTCTGTGATTTTTTTTCCCCTAATGTCCAGCCTAAACCTACCCAGTTGCAGTTTGAGGCCATTCTCTCTTGTTCTATCGCTATTTACCTGTGAGAAGAGACCAGCACCAACCTCTCCACAACGTCCTTTTGGGTATCTGTAGACAGTGATGAGGTCTCCCCTCAGCCTCCTCTTCGTCAAGCTGAACAGCCCCAGTTCCTTCAGTTGCTCTTCATAAGATTTATTCACCAGGCCCTTCTCCCATTCTGTTGCCTTCAAATCCAAGGATTCTGGTCTGAAAATAATTACCAGGACACCTTGCACAGAGCCATCACAGCCAGTCATTAACTTATGACCATTAAAGGTTATCTAAAACTCTGAACATTTATTAATTACTTTTCTGTGATGTGTTCATTTGGCACAGGTGAGGAAATGTCCACATATTTTTCGCTGGTCAGTTTGCTTTCTTTACAACCATTCTCACAGGGTGCAGGTGGAGAAGTTCTTGTCCAATCCAGCTGGACTGCAAGATGGAGTTAGCTGTACTTACGCAATCCCTGGCAGCAGTTTTTCTGCAGCACCAAAAAAAGATGCCGCAAGGAACAGCATGAGCTCTCAGATTAGAAGGATTCCATGCTCCACTATTCAAGAGATGAGAAGTTGTAATTGGTATTTTGGGGAGGGATCCCATTGTCTAACACAGGACTTGAGGTACAATAACCAGGAGATTTTAATTTAAAGAAATAAAAAGGAGGAAGACTGTTTCCTACCACAAAGATAAAAGATATAAAAAAGACAATTTCACGTCTGGATGATTGACTCCAATTTACAACAATCTTGTAACAATAATCACTTCAATAATGTGGCTGGCTGAGGGTTTTAGGGCAGCTAACTGAATTATAGCAAATCTTTACAATTACAATGTTTGTAATGAAAGCAGTTAGTGAAGCCTCAGCGGCCTTCCCTTATCATTTACCATTGACTGATTACTCGTTGGAGGAGCAGGCCACCCGTCAGCAAAGAGCAGCAGAGCAGCACACAAACCAGCCAAGCCTCCTGCAGCTTCAAAGAGACAAGACTACACGGATGGAGAGCACAGGCAATGTGCAGATGCTCCCTCTACCCTTCTTCATCATTTTTGTTAAGGACTGTCTGGATTTATTTATCCTTGTTCTTGTCTTCCTTTCTTCCACACCCCCAACCACCTCTATGCATCCAGCAAAGAAGTAGCTGGTAGTGTTCCTGTGGCTTTGCTCAGGGCTTCCTTGGGAAGCAAGACTGCTGCTGGCCAGTGGGTCTGTGAGTCATAGCTATGGGGAGGGCATACTTGGCATTATTTTGGGGGTAAAAAGCATCATGAGAAGGGGAAAGGGCAAGGCTGCTATTTCCTTCTGGCCTGGGTTAGCTGAAGGCCTTCTTAAGGAAGTAAAACTTCTCTTTTCCCTCTATGTTCTGTATACTTGCATGATACCCTAAAGGGCAATTAAATACCCTAAAGGGCAATTCCCTGCCCTTGGGGGATGCAGACATCCTCCTTAAAGCTGAGGCATCACAGGTCTACTGCATGCTCATGGACACTGGTTCATGGAAAGCACAGGAGTGCCCATGGAATTCATCTTCCTTCTGCTTCCCTGCAGTTGTATCACCACCAGCAGACACATGGGTGTCAGGAAATCTCTGTTCACCAGCTGGAGCAGAATAAAGATAAACAGTCCCAGGCTGCTGGGAGGTTAGAGGACACAGTTCCTCTCATGGTTCAAGCGATGTGCCTTCATACAGCACTGACACTACCTGAAGAGAAGAACAGTCCTAACTGAGATCCAGGGGGGCATTCAGATTACATTGTTTGGAAGTGAAATAATTTCTTCCATTTGTAGGAGTAAGCATCCCCCAACAGGTCCAGTGTCTTCACAAGCTCAGTTAATTCCAGCTCATGATCAAAACAGAAAAAACAAAAATGACCCAGAAATGTATTTTGCCCAAATCAAAAGTCATCACAGGAGACTCAAATGGCTCTTCCTTCCTGCCCTCCATCAATTCCAAGTTATATAACCAGTGTTCTCATCATGAGGCCAAGTCTCCTCTGTGAGAGGCCAGCACACCCATAGGTGGCCAGCCTTGGCCAGTCTACCTCACTCAGGCTGGTCACTAAGGTTCTTCTGAATGCAGAGACAAGACCTATTGTGGAAATCACCAAACCAAATATGTATATGTTGTTGATATCCACACTGGAGCTTGCTGTGGAGGTTTCTTCATATTTTACAGATATAAGTAACTTCCTCGTCTTGTTCAGAGTTGACTCCTAAAACAGTTAAGAGATATTATACACAAGAACTGCCTGTTTCTCAAGGTCGCCATAAAAGGAGCCCAGAAGTGATTAGGGTCTGGGGTCAATACCTACAGTGTGACAGTAAAATTATGTGAAACTCAACCCAGCATCCAAAATAGTCCCTTGGCTGGCTCCCAAAATCTGCTCAGGCAATGTACCATAAGGTACGTGCTTGGCACCTTGCAGCTGCCCTGGGTAGCTCTTAACAGGTCTATAAATTAACTTGGCTACAAATGGACACCAAGGTATTACTGCAGCAATAAATCACCCTCGGGGCTTAACATGTCTGGAGTACATATGTTAATGTTGATTTCTCCAAGCTTCTTCAAGCTCCAAGTAGAAGTGCAACTTAATAGAGCCTCAAATTCACATCACAAGATCAAACATCTTGTGGCTTCATACAACCTTCAGTAGTGGCAGCAGCAGCAGCAAAGTTCACACATTCTCAGTTGGCTTTCTTTATTAGCCTAATATCGATAGGAATTTTTCATACCATTAATAGTGACCTGTGACTGTGCCTGAGACCTGGCAGTCTGATGAAGTCCTCACTGACTGGAAAAGGGGAAACATAACCCCCATTTTCAAAAAGGCTAAGAAGGAAGAAGCAAGGAACTATAGGCCAGTCAGTCTCACCTCTGTGCCTGGTAAGATCATGGAGCAGATCCTCCTGGAGGCACAACTGAGACAGGAGAATAGTGAAGAGTTGATTTGGTACAGTCAATGCGGCCTCACCAAGGGCAAATCCTGCCTGACAAACTTGGTGGCCTTCTATGAACAGCTCACAACATTAATTGATGAGGTGCGAGCAACTGATGTCATTTACCTGGACCTGAGCAAACCCTTCCGCTCTGTGCCACACCACATCCTGATCTCCAAACTGGTGAAACAAGGGTTTGATGGGTGGACCACTATATGGATAAAGAACTGGCTCAATGGCCACAACCAAATGGTGGCTGTCAATGGTTCCATGTCCCCATGGAGGTCAGTGACAAGCGGAGTCCCTCAGGGATCAGTACTGGGACCAGTCTTGTTTAACATATTTGTCAGCAACGTGGACAGTGGATTTGAGTGCACCCTCAGCAAGTTTGCCAATGAAACCAAGCTGTGTGGTACAGTTGACACATTGGAGGAAAGGAATCCATCCAGAGAGACCTTGACAGGCTGGAGAGGTGTGCCCAAGCAAATGTCATGAGCTTCAACAAGACCAAGTGGAAGGTCCTGCATCTGGGTCAAGGCAATCCCAAGCACCGTATAGGTGGAGCAGTGACTGGCTTGAGAGTAAACCTAAGAAAAAGGACTTGGGGGTGCTGGTGGAGTAGAAGCTCAACATGAACCATCACTATGCTCTTTCAGCCCAGAAAGCCAACCAGACCCTGGGCTGCATCAAGAGAAGTGTGGCCAGCAGGTCAAGGGAAGTGATCTTCCCCTTCTACTCCACACTGATGAGGCCCCACGTGGAGTACTGTGCCAAGTTCTGGGGCCCCTGTTACAAGAGGGCTATGGATGTGCTAGAATGTGTCCAGAGAAGGGCCATGAGGATGATCAGTGGGCTGGAGCACCTCTTCTATGAGTAGAATCTGAGGGATTTGGGAATGTTCAGTCTGGAGATGAGAAGGCTCAGAGGAGACCTTATTGTGCTCTTCCAGTATCTGAAGGGGGCCTACAGGAAAGGTGGGGAGGGACTTTTTAGGATGTCAGGTAGTGATAGGACTGGGGGGAATAGAACAAAGCTAGAAGCTGGTAGATGCAGACTGAATGTTAAGAAGTTCTTCACCATGAGGGTGATGAGACCCTGGAACAGGTTACCCACGGAGGTGGTCAAAGTCTCATCCCTGGAGGTGTTTAAGGCCAGGCTGGATGAGGCTCCAGAGAGCCTGATCTATTGTAACATGTCCCTGCCCATGGCAGGGGGGGTTGGAACTGGATGATCCTTGAGGTCCCTTCCAACCCTAACTGATTCTATGATTCTTTGATTTCTGAAACTGTCACTTGTGATCACATAAATAAATAAGCATTAACCAGAGCAAGCTGCAACCTAAGTAGGCTTTAGTGAGCCCTCTCTAGCAGTATTGCACCAGGTCATCTCTGTGCATCTGTGTTTAAAAGCACGAGTTAACTCCTTTTGAAGTCAATGTAATTTTGTAACTCATCATCTTTTTCACCACCAGAAGTGACAGACAGTGGTTCAAAAATTCCTGGTACTCTGGCATCATCATTTCTCCTGCTGATAAATAGTCTTTCACTCTTCCATTGTGTTGCTTTATCTCCTGACTGGCTCTGACAGCTGCCTCTCATTCTGCTAGCAAACATCTCCTGGGAAAGTGGGCGTCTTTCTAGGTTTCTGCAGCACCTGACACAGTAATAAGATTTTAATACGGATTCACCTATTTCCAAAGGAGATACATAGTGACATGGCAGATTTTGACAAAATAAAGTAATAAACATTCTCCCCTAAGGAGCTGAGCTAAAAGGCCTGAGTGCTTGAAGCTCCCAGCTCCAGAATTTGCTTTATCATTTTGCAGCATTGATCATTATAAGTGTGGGATATCTACAGTGCTTTTCTGGTTTCTTTGCCAACAAGACTCTGCTAGAAAAAACAAAAGCCCACCTTAAAACTCTTCTGCCCTCACGATTTAACTCCCATCATTCTTGCCAGACCACTTCTTGCAGCCACTCTGTCTGCAGACAAAGTTTGGTTTTCTTACTGTCAGTACAATGAACCAAGGCAGTTCTGCATTGCATGGATGCACAGCACCCTCGGCAGAAAGAGCAAAGATCTCCCTCACATTCACAGCCATGGATAGAAACAAAAACCACATCCCCAATAAAAAATTAGGAGGTCTTTTTTGTTTGAATTATTCAAACATGAGTTTGCTTTTAAGCCTCAAGCTCAAGGTAGATTTCTCCCACACCGTGGTTTACATTCAGGATATTGAATATATAACTAAATATACAAGTGGATATGTAACTGTGCTGAACAAAGGAGAGAATCGGCAAAGACGTGCCACTGAATCTCTTGTCTCAATTAACATTGCTGCTGGGTCTACTAGAATTGACTTCTGCTCTTATTAAATGCAGAAGCACTTAGTACATTGCTTCTTCTCACTGAGTTTAGTGAGCTACCAGCTGAGCCTTTGCTTAACCCAATCACAGAAACAATAAGGAAACAGTGTGAGCTTCAGCTGCAGCCTACGCCCTGCTCTTCACTGTGGACTATGCACAGTTTGAAGAGAAGGTAAGATCTGCATGAGGTGTGCTCTCAGAAAGCAGAACCAACACTACTAGCTTCCCTCTCCTAGTCAGAAATCACAGAATATATCTGGTTGGAAGAGACTTTAAGGATCATCCAGTCCAACCCTTGACCCAGCACTAAGGATCAACACTAAACCATGTCCTGAAGTGCCAGGTCCACACACTGCTTGAATACCTCCACCACTGCCCTGGAATCAGTGTTTGATAATCCTTTCAGTGAAGAAATATTTCATAATATCCAGTCTAATTCTGATACAGCTTTGTAATCATTTTCTCTAGTCCTGTTATTTGTTATCAAAGAGAAGAGCCTGGCCCCTTTCTGGCTCCAACCTCTCTTTGGGTTTTCGTGTATTTCTTTTACTAGTTTGGTGTGGAAAATATCTCAGTCACCGGAAGAGCAGGTATGTACTTATTACTTCACTAAAAACAGAATCAAAATTATGATTCTAAAATTTTTTAAAATCTTATTCCCTCCCCTTCTTGCTGTTAAAAACAGCTGCACCATTTCAACCATTTCTGCTTCAGACTTCAGGCTTGAAAGGACAGAAACCTCACTGGGTTTTGCGAGCTCACAAGCCCTCAGCAAATTGAAGGAAACAAAATTTCCTTCTTTCAAGGACTCGGTTCATGCACACAGGGCTGAGTAGCAACTTTTTGGTTGGGGCTGGGGGGAGGCTACATGCTGTGAAGAGTAGTGCTCTATAGCTGTCAGAGGAACCATTAAAGGCATTCCTAGCAGGCAAGTGGGCAGAAGGCAGGCAGAGAAAATGCTAGACCTTTTTTGTCCCTGCCAGAACAAGGGTTTTATCTACTCCAGGGAAAATGAGAGGAAATACTAGCATCTTCCACAACCTGACCTCACACAGAAACAGGGGTTAGCCAAATCCTGCCCTTAAAATACCAAGTTGAGACACTAGAATAGTTGTCAAGTCTCTGATTTGTGTTTAGAGAACAGGAGCTGTCAACAACTCAGCTATGCAGAGGTTAATGCAAGCCAGAAGCCAATGCCAGAGGATACAAGGGAAAAAAGAGGGAGTCATCAAAAGAACTTGTTCCTGTAGTGCCTTAGTTACTGATTTGGGGTTAGAAACTAAGAACAGATGAATGTTTACTGGTCTGATTTTTGTTGTGGGGTTTTGGGTTTTTGGGGTTTTTTTGTTCCTTTGTTTGTTTGGTTGGGTTTTTTTTGTTTTGTTTTTTTGTTTTGGTTTTTTTTTTATTAGCCCTGATTTTGTGACTGAGCTGTGTCATCCTATGGGGGAAAAGAGAGACAAAGTTGTTCTGCCTTGTGACTTTGAGCACCAGCTCTTCTAGCCAGCCTGCATGGATGTTCCATCAAAGCTGTTACAACAAGTGGTATTTTTAAGTTGGTCATGCTTGGATACCCAAAGAGTTAGATAGCTGTTGCCAGCCCATGAACCCAGTGAAATAATGTGGTTCTTCTCCAGCTCTCAAATGTATCAAAATTACCTGAAATATTTTGTAAAAGGATCACCTCCTTTCCTTCCATGGATGGATATTATTTTTTTTATTTCCCCCAAGGAAAATCTGAACCATATTAATTGACAGAGAGGGTAGAAAAGAGATTCAAAGGCAATGAAAAAAGCAAGCCTCATTTTTTTTAGTACTGCCTGCCATCAAACATTACAAACCTTGCCACTTTACTCTCTTTTGATGAGTACTGGCTTCAGAGAGACAACTGCTCACACACCTGCCTAAGGAGCAGTGCAGGTAACTCCACAGGATTCATTTGAAGTATTATCACCTCCCATCACTCACAAAGTTACCTGTTTGGTCACTGTATTCAGAAGAAAAGCCTAAATAAGGCCAAACTAGATGCAAGAGGATCTTCAGAATTTTTGTGCATGTCTTAAGTGTCTTTTTACTCAGCAAGTTGTGTTTTATCAATATGTGAAGTATTTCAATACATGAAATTCAGTTCAGAACTCCTATGCAAAAAGGAACACTCTGGGATGAAAGCTCATTAAAACCCTCAAGTATCACTTCTCTAGTACTCTAGTTATTCTACAGATAGTTTTCTCGGTTTCATGCTGGAAAAAAAAAAGGGGGGAAAAAATGAATGTATTATTTATTCTTCTATCAAAGAGAAATGCTGATATTCCCAATAGTCAGGTCTGAAATATTCTCCTGCCCATTTTGTCAACATACTGATTTTCAGTATTTGCTTATGATCAGTAATACTGAAAGCAGAGAAAGTGGAGAGTAACTCCTCAGAGGCCTTTTTTTTTTTCCTAGTGCAATGGAAGACATCAAAGTATTTAACTTTATCTCATACTCCACTAAATAAAAAGAATGTGTAAAGTGAGACTGAGTAGGTTTTTTCCCCCCAAGACCTCCTAAGTAACAATATTTGAAGCATTCCTAGAACATTTTGGCTATTTGTTGTATGATTTCAGGTGACCCACAAGAAGTTTGTCTCTCCCAAGCTGATCTGTTGTGTGCTGCTTATTTGTTTACCCTTGCAAACTTGGGCTCTGCTTTACCTCCAGTTGCGACCTCTCCTAAGATGTGATCTCTACAGGAGCCCCTCTCAAAGGCTTAGCTCCTCAACCTCCAGGGCTTAGAAGTGAATATTGCTGCTGTCTAATTCCCAATTAGGCAGCCAGATGTCATACAAGTGTTGGAATTGTTGTATACATTATGGAGACCATAAGACAGCTATACAAGCATGAAAACTTTCAGCTGAGAGAGCCTTTGTACCCACTATTCACAGTACTCTCTTTGAAGCTGTGGTTAGGACTTCCAACATAGACGCCTGTTATGACAGACAGCCACACACTTGACCTCCACAGTTCTAGACTTTTTAACTGATCACAAAGCAGTTGAATGGGTCACATCAACTGGGCTGAAGTTAAGGTCTTAAGGCAGACTTGAGAACAGAAAGACTGTTTTCCATTAGGAAAGCCATAAGGCTTATTTGAGAACATATTGACACTAAAAGGTAGGTTATTAACAGCATTTTAAATTTTGAGTCATAGAATGGTTTGGGTTGGAAGGAACCTCCAAAGGTCATCTAGTCTAACCTCCAACATTTAGCCTGACCTGTGAAGGATATGCTTGTAACAATGAAGTGAAATGAAGAATGTCCTTGTTATTATTTTTAACTCAAAATTTCTTATATAGAACTCACATTATAAATGTTTTACCTTACCATTCAGGTCTTAGATTCCTAGAGTAGATCTAGGAGTAATTATTAAAAAGATGCTCTTAAAAGTAGTTTTCTGTAAACTGAATAAATGTTACATAATTGAATTTTGTGCAATGATGAAGCAAGAAATAGTCAAATTGACATTAAGAATTGCCAAATAATTTCATCCCATATAGCTGACAATTTTGTCTTGGAAAGACAATGTATAGACTGGCACATACTCCTTGTATAAACTAGCCTTATGTTTACACACAGAGGTAACTCCAACCTAAAGACTAATGCTGGAGGCCAAAGAGAATAGTTACAAGTCTGAAGTTTTTGGACTGTAAGGCAATGGTCTCTCGTGTAAAACTTCCAGACAGGCAGACAAAAGAAGCAGAAGCTAAAGATAGAAATGTGTCAACATGCATCTTTGGGAAATCATTTAACCTATTCACAGCTACCAACTGGAGTGAAAAACTCATTACTGTTCACCAGTTACAAAACGGAGAACAAAGGTTTGGAATGAAATCCAACAGCTTTAAGGACACAGTAGTTTAAAATGCTTATGAGGTTATTTCCTCTGTAGATTTTAACTAAGGCACTGGTGACACTGATGGGTTGATTTGGCATATCTGAACCAGCACCCATGGTAAGGCAACACTGGAATAAAAGACACAAACCAGACAAATCAGCTACCTTGACTGAAAAACAGCCTCCATCAAATGTACATTCAGTGTCACCGATGTGATATCATGATGTTAATAACAGGGAGGGATCTTCTCAGGCTACAGAATGTAGCAGCCTGGCAGGATAGCAGAGCCCCGTTTGAATTTCAGAAACCAATGCTTAACAATGAGAGATAAAAGAAGTGGCATGCAGCTTAGCCCAAGAGTATGTATCATTTCACACCCAACTTACAGAAAGTGTTTGCACAGACTGCTGCGAGGATCTTAGGCTTGCTTTTAAATTGTATTAGAATATTTTAAGAGGACATAAATTAAAGAATACAGATTCCTGAAAACTAGAGGTTCATTTCCTCGCAGATGCATGAAATAATTGCTGAATAAACAAGCAGGAAAGAGAAGCTGATGCTATAAAACAAAACAAACAAAAAAAAAACCCCAACCAAACAAAAAAAACAAACCACCAAAAAAGAAAAACAAGCCATGTATGAAAAATTCAGGTAAGAGTTATCATCTTGTCAAAGCAATGAATACACTCTGCTGCCTAAGAGCAAACAGGCAGTGGCTGTGCCACAACATTCAACTCCTTCCTACCAGCAGCGAAGGTAACTTCATCGTGGTGCTCTGCAGAGGCTGGGGGTGGTTTTACTTGCTGCTTTCCAGAAAAAGCAAAACAAACAAATAAATAAATAATATTAATAAGAGCACCCCACAGAAAAATTGAACCATTTGGGAGTTCTACCAACTCTGCCCCTGAGGTGTGGAAAACTGTGGCAATGATAGACAGGAAATATTGTATATAGTTGATGCTGTTAAAGTAGATCAGTTCCTAATCGTCTACCCTGTTATATAAACCTCAAATCTAATTGAATAATACCTAATTAACAGCCTAAAAAAATATTTCTGTGTAAGAGAAGAGTATCTCCTTTGATACCAGCAACACTGCATTAGGTTAAACTTGGAGAATATCAGAGTCACTGTCAAAACTACTGTTTAGGATAAAGCTGTTTCCTCTCCTGTTAATTCATCTTTAGTCTGAGGCCAGGCTAATTGCGGAAAATCATCTTCCTTGTAGAGCAGACTGCTGGTGAATTTCCACCAATTTGATTGAAGGGTGAATTTTAAGCTGATGCAATCAAGCTACAGTGAACTATAAGGTGCTTCTTGTGAAACTTCTTTCCAAAGAGAACCTTACATTGGTTTAAGAGTGCTTCACGGTCATTTATTTTAAGAGGCAAAAAGCTTGCACACATCTTTACAAGGTTTGTCCTCAGCCAGAGATTGCAGTCCATGGGTTGAGAGGCAGGAATTAATTGAGTTGCCCACACTTAGTCCTTTAAGCAGAAAGGGGCAGCAGCCCAGATCAAACATGAGCACCTGTCTTATTTTGGCTGGAGTCAATTCATTCCTCATTTGACCTAACCTAAAATAATCCATTAACCCTCAGAATTACAAATGTCTGTGCTATCTTTGGTGTTCACTGGCCAGATCAAATACAAATTGATTCAAGTGGCATCGATACAATTTACTTAAGTTCCCTATCTCTTACCATGCTCCATACCCAAAGCTGTGGTATTTTGCCCATGATCTCAACAAAGAATTAAATACCCTTCTGTTAACCAAGATACATATATGCTCTACCTTACAGTGTCTCCCAGAAACACTCTTACCCCTGCTTTGATTGGACCTTATCCTCAGCCTGTTAGCCATTTCTTTCTGCTGCAGTGACTGTGGTGTCTGGTATCACTAGGGGCACTGAGCAGCTTGCAGCATCAGACTTCAAACTGATGATTATAATGGATACTGAGAGGAGACTCACCCTTCCATCAAGAGCACCACAGCCCCATGATGCTCAGTACTTCTCCCAGCCTCAGAGAGAAGGCACTTACCTGGTTCAGTGTGTACCTTTGACTCTTTCCCTACAGTTACACTTGCCCTTTGCCCTATGCCTAAAACCCAGGCTGCACTTGCATGCTGAATTTCAACATGTGCAGATGTCTGGTTACTCCTCCTTCACATATCACTCCACTTGATCCACTGACATTTTTCTTCAAACTCTCCTTTTCAGTCTGTGGCTGTCTGAAATCAGCATCGTTTAGCATTCTCATTCTGGCCTCTAATTTTCCCATCATAGCAACTTTATCTTTTGCATGGCACACTCCAGGAACAGTTGCTGCTCTTCCACCAGGATCCTCCCTCCTTCCTAGGTCTGGCTGTCAGGAGGTTGCATATGTGCTTGAGCTCCCCCATTCCTGCCCGTCTGTGCCAATGGTTGACTCCAAACTTCCTGGTGATTGTCCTCATTCAAGTGTGCCACTCACCTGCCAGGGAGGTGTTTCTGCAGCCCACAGCACCTAAAAGCACAGAAAATAGGCTATTTTCCCAACACTTAGAGGGTTTCTAAGAAGCCTCTCTCTTTTAAAATTTTGGGGAACTTAGCCACAGCAATAATACAGAGTTTTGGGTTTTACTACCTACTCTTCCCTGTACCTGACTGTTACATATTTGAGGAGACCCTGCATGAAGCCCACCCAGTGCCCCACCAAATCACAGGGTATACTGGCTAGAGCTTGTCTCCAGGAGTCAAGCTAGTCCTTGTGTTTCAGAAAGGAAACACCCCCAGCCCTCTTTCCACAGGCTCCACAGGAGGGACAAGATTTTAGGATCACCCATTTCCATTTCCTCAAGAGTGGAATGGTTTGCCAGTCAGACTGAAACTCTCCTGAAAACTAGACCAGTATTCTGCAGAGAAAGAATCCGCTTAATAAAACAGTCTTGGAACAAATGTATGAGAAGGAAGCTCTATCTCTCAGCTAACTGCATCCTGGCTTGGCTCCAATTGTTCCTCTCTATTTCATCTAGCTGAAGTGTGGTTAGGGCCTGTCTCAGCTTCAGGAGCCACTGTCAGAACCTTAAGAGTTTGGAACACCTGAGTGGTTAATGTTGGACACATTCATTGTTTTTCATCTCCTTAGGTAAGGCATAAAACAGGGAAGCCACTCTGGAGATGCTCCCATTCCTACAGACCCCTTCTCTCTTTGCAGATTGTTCAAGTCCAAAGATCACATCAAGTGTTACCTGCAGCGGCTAACTTACTGCTTACTCTTTAATCAAAAGCTGTTGGTTGGTGTTTGTTTTTTTTCCATGCAACCTATGGGATCGTTATGTCTTACAACCTGTCTTTAGAACTGTGGATATTCACTAGGTATAGGCCAGACACAGCCTGGTACCATCAATCAGGCTTCCCTGAACATAAACACAGAGAATTACAACCAGGTTAGTGGTTTTTTTTTCCCTGCAAGCAGCCCAAGCACCCACTGCAGGTGAGATGTTCCCTGCACTCCAGCAGGGAGACATTTAGTCCTAAACCCACTGTGATGAAATATCTTTGCTGACAAAAAGGATATATCTGAACTCCTTCTCATCAACAACACTTCCTCACTTCTTTCCCTACAGCCAGAACTATGTAAGCAGCCAAGTCAGGCCAAACAGCTCTTCAGTGTGTGTTTTGCTTGCTGAACTCCCTGAACTAGCACATTGTGGAGTCAAACATACAGTGGTGCTGGTGCAAATGAAGCAGCTGGAGTGATTTTGCTCTTTGAATGGGGGAAATGGAGCAGGGCCACTCATTTCAGCAACAGCCCACAGTTAGATCACCTTAATCACTCCATACCCAGACCTTACAACCTGAAAGCTACATTTTATGCAAACATTGTCATACGCTGTGAAAGCAGAAGGTGTGTCAAGAGAAATTATTAACAGTGGGGACTAACAGCAGAAGAGTAGAGGACAAGTTTCTACTTGGCTGACCAAATGATGGTGCCAGGCTTTGACACCTTCATTGGTGAGTGCAAGGAGATTTGGCATGCCGATACTAAAGGCTTACAAATCTCAGCATGTGCACAGATTAGGCATTTATTTGTTTTCCATACTAAATGCTGAATTGGGCAATCCTACAGGTCCTTGGAGGTGCATCTTTGTTCTGTCACACCACAATGTCACGCCACCACTCAACATAGCTTTCTTGAAAGCTGCAGAGAGACTGCTTCCTCCAGTGGCAGTTAGGAGCAGACTCCAAGTTTCTAAACCCACACATGGCAGTTGTTACAGTAGGTCATGAAAGATCTCCACTAGGCGACCTCCAGATGTCAGTTCCAACCCCTGCCGCTGCGATGCTGTGAACTCCTGTGCCTGACTTCAGTAATTTCATGTTTGCCTTCGGTGAGAACAACTGCTTTCTTGAGCAGATGTTCTGTTACAGGATTTTGTAATGGAGGGGTAATTAATTGATTGTGAGGTGGTATTTTCAAAATTAATATTGTTTATTAATTTTTATGTTCAAAACTCTCACCACCTCCGACCACTAATTTTAATAATAATCAGGTTCTTCTGCAAGGGTCATAAAAACATTATACAGAAGAAGAATACAGGATCTAGAATGTTTAAGATATAACTAGCAAACATATAAACATTAATTGAACTGGAAGAGAAGGTTCTTGTGGTCAGTATACTGCTTGTGGTTGATTATATCATTTGTCCACTAGATGGACTCAAATATCTCCTTTCTGCTTATGGTAGAAGGCCATTAGTGAATTACAAGAGGCTTTAAGTAATTACTCAGAAAATTATTAGTCTCCCAACCTGCAGAGCAAGCTACAGCTTCATACAGTACCCAAAGGCTTTCAGGGAATTCTCTTGGTGTCTTGTCAGCCACTGAGGCTTCTGACTCTTCCCAGGGTGCTGGGGAAAGGAAGCAGACGATCTCTGACCTGGTCCTAATTTCCCTGAATGATCTGTGTACCTCCGGGTCTTCCCATCTTGGTGGGAGACTTTCAGGTGTAGACAGGATGTCTTGTGATGTGCAATTTCAGCACAACGTCACTCTGGCTTTGCAGGCAGATCGTGTGGAGGCGTTTAAAGCCTGTTCCTGGTAAATTCGAGGTAGGCAGTTTCCAGGCAGTTCAGGAGAGCTAACTTATAGTTTAGCAAAGCATAAAGCTGCAGAAGACAATGGCAGAATCACTGCCATAAATAGAGAGCAACGGCAGCAGGCAGCAGAGCAGCAAGCAAGCACAAATACAATGGCAGAGCACGTTGTGATGCCTTCTCTTCTCTTTTTATCAGTACAGCCTGAGACTAATCGGCCTTTGGATACAGAATAGCCAATCAGAATGGCATTAGCTAAGCTTGACCACATTAGGTGAAGCCATAGGCTNAGCTGCAGAAGACAATGGCAGAATCACTGCCATAAATAGAGAGCAACGGCAGCAGGCAGCAGAGCAGCAAGCAAGCACAAATACAATGGCAGAGCACGTTGTGATGCCTTCTCTTCTCTTTTTATCAGTACAGCCTGAGACTAATCGGCCTTTGGATACAGAATAGCCAATCAGAATGGCATTAGCTAAGCTTGACCACATTAGGTGAAGCCATAGGCTTGCTTTACCCAACTTTGGGGAAAACATAGGCCTTGCATGAGTCAGGCAGAAGCCAAGTGTATGTACCTTGTTTACCAAAGAATGTAAACAGGAGCAAAACAAGTCTGGGCTAGCCAGAGTCCTTAGACTCAGTGGCTCCAGGTTCTTTGTCCTCTTTCCCATGGTTGTTTCTCCCCAAAACAGAGAGAGGGAGAGCAGAAAAACATGTTTGGGCAAGCCAGTACATGTTCAGATCTATTTTGTCCTAGTCAGGCCTACCACAACAGATTTGATAAGAAGCAAGTAGCAAATGTCACTTGCATCTTCATTTACCAGCCAGCTGAAGCTTGGCCTGATGCTTTTGGACTTTCACTTTTAAGTGCTTGTTACTCGACTTTTTCAACAACTTTGATAAGCTGGAAAAACACAAGGACACACACCAGCCTTCTGGTAATGAATGCACTTCAAGCTACAAGGTATATGAAGAATACCTTGGAGCAGCTAAATCCGGCAATGACTTATGCTGAAAGCTACTACCAGTGATGAAGACCTGTACTCACCACAGTATATCATGATTAAAAGGAGACCTGAAAGCTGCTGGCAAGACAGTGAGTAAAATGTTGGCATTTTGCTTTAAGAACCATAATCGGAGTAGAAGATGCTGTCTCCTATGAAGACAGACTGAGAGAGTTGGGGCTGTTCAGTCAGGAGAGGAGGAGGCTCCAAGAACGCCTTATTGTGGCCTTCCAGTATCTGAAGGGGCCTACAGGAAAGCTGATGGGGGGCTTGTTAGGGTGTCAGGTAATGATAGGACTTGGGGGAATGGAGCAAAAATAGAAGTGGATAGATGCAGACTGGATGTTATAAAGAAGTTCTTCAACATGAGGGTGGTGAGACACTGGAACAGGTTGCCCAGAGAGGTGGTGGAAGCCTCATCCACGGAGGTGTTTAAGGCCAGGCTGGATGTGGCTCTGAGCAACCTGATCTAGTGTGAGGTGTCCCTGCCCATGGCAGTGGGGGTTGGAACTAGGTGGACCTTTGATGTCACTTCCAGTCCTGACAATTCTATGATTCTATGATTAATAGTATATACTTTGTACCTACTCATAGTAAATCACAGATAAATTGGCAATCTATACAGGAGAGGAAGGTTAGAGTTCAGCTTGCAAGGAGACTGGATTAGTTCTCACTACAGATTAGAGGTTATTGGCAGGCAGCCCATGTTGCCATTTAGTCCTCATAGCAAACATCTTTTTAAAAGTATTTTCCATGTAGACAGACAAACTGTAGCCACTGAGACTCCGGAGAGCTGCCAGATAGCCCTTACTGACCTTTGGAGGCTTTGGGTTGTTTTCCAGGTAATACAAATTAAAACTGAAATTGAGATAATACCGGTACCAAAAAAAAAAACAAAAAAAAGAAATCTTGTTT
>VWZE01013301.1:93626-156460 GCA_013396675.1 Eubucco bourcierii
AAAAAAAAAAAAAAGAATTCTGGTTCTCTACATGGCAAACAACAAGGAGAAGGGCAAAATGTTCCCAAAGAATGAGGAAAATCGCATTGCTTTCTTTCCTTCCAATAGCTACAAACCTGTTCCTGTCTCTGAATAAGTGGAAGATTTCTGACAAAGTACCACATCCTGACCACTCTAGGGCCCCATGGTTTTGTCACAGGTGGTGGTGACACCCACACTCCACAATCACCATATCTGCATCCTCACACACAAGGCAAAAGTTTGAAATGACATTTTCATGATTCAGTACTGCCATGTAATAGCCTGCTAAGTCTTGGTGACAGCTGGTGACCAGTTGCACTCCTAAAATGGCATCTCTGCTCTTTGCTGCTGCTCTTGCAAGTACGGGTCTATAACTGGAATTGTTTCAGTTGGAAAAGGCCTCTAAGATCATTGAACCCCACCATTATGCTCATAAATCTACAAATTGGCATGGCAAGCACACACCTGCCCATAGTAGAGTTGTACATAAGAAATGAGTAAACTCAAATGTATGATGTTTGTGAGGAACACATCAATACTAAAGAGCCCAAATAACAGGCAATGAACTCCATTGGCCCACAGATCCATTGCTTCTTGTGGCTCCCTGGCTGGTGCTGGCTTTTTAAAGCAATGTATAGAAATAACCCAAACTGTCAGTCCACCCTTGGGCCAAAAAGGCACAAGAAGGGAGCAAGCATTTGCAGGGTGCATTTTGGTTAGCCAATGTCTAAAAACAAGGTAGCCAAGTGGTGGAAAGCTATGGTCAGGTCTATTACCTCTCACAGTCCTAAAGTTTGCTTTGAATAGAGATTCACAGTATCACAGAACTTTGGAGGTTGGAAGGAACCTCAAGACCATTGAGGCCAACCTCCCTGCCAAGGCAGGATCCCCTAGGGTAGTTCGCAGAGGAATGCATTCAGGTGGGTTTTGAAAGTCTCCACAGAAGGAGACTCCACAACCTCTCCGGGCAGCCTGTTCCAGTGCTCTGTCACTCTCGTTGTAAAGAAGTTTCTCCTCATGTTGAGGTGAAACCTTCTATGTTCCAGTCCATTCCACTCTGTACCTGTTGCTCCTTGTCTTATTGCTGCTGACCAGCAAGAAGAGGTTGACCCCATCCACTTGACACCCACCCCTCAGATATTTGTACACATTCATGTGTCATTATCTGAAAAACGCCCTCAGCTACCACTTGGGAAATGCTAGGCAGAAAAAAATATGATAATTTTAGTGTCTGCTTATACTTGATTATATATAGAGAGAGAGAATTCTTGTCCTGCTCCTTGTTATATTATAGACAAGAATGTCCTCATATTTAAATGCCTCTTAGATTGCAACTGACATAAACAATGAAACACATTCCAAAATCACACACACGCGGATTTAGTCATTAAGATATCTTCTTTAGCTTTCTCCTCAGGGAGCAGGAGATCTCTATGGCCCACACAGAAATGTGCACCTACGAGGTATTTTTAGCTCTGTATTACAGCTGCGTATTAGTACCCCTTTAGAGGGACCCTTAGGCTATTGCTTTTTAGCATGATCAAAATAGAATTGCACCTTCTGGATGACTAATTGATGCAAATTACACTGACATAGCTGGTGATTTTCCTGCTTTAAATTGGCAACCATTTCAATGTAAAAGTCATTTTTAAAAAAGCAAAGAGCTAAGTAAATAAAAATGCTGTTTGTTGTGTTATTGGCTGGTCTAAATCCACTCATGCTTTTAAAGTGCTTTTAAAACTATCTTCTTTTAATCAACTCAGCCAAAATTCAAAGGCTGATGTTTTAAGACTACTGTGTCATTGTCTGGTTGGCTCTAATTTGAAACTGTGGTTGGGGAAGAATTTGCAGAGTTTCAAGAACTGTGGTGTTTTCAGTACTCAGGATGGAGGGAAAGAGGGAAAAGGAGAGAAGGAAGGAAACAGGGATGGCAGGAAACAAGGTTTAGTGTTACAGAAGGATAGCATATCCACTTTCAGCTCTAGGATTAGACAGAACTTCCTTCTTGCAATTTTTCCACATCATTAATGGACTCCATTTCAGAAACTAAAAATTCACTGAGAATATCCAGAAAAATTTATCTTTCCCAAAACCTCCTCTTTTCAATTTGCCAAGAAGACTTAATAACAGCCTCCCTTCCCCACACTTCATCAAACCAACCCCTTTATTTCCAAAGCCATTTTGGCAAAGCAGCCATTTGAATTTTTGTAAAGGTTGTGAATGAAGGTCTCATTACTCTCCCTTTACCCAAACCCACTTTTCCTCTCAAGTTCACACATGACATACCAACACATTGAGTATCTTCTAATCTAATGTTAGCAGAAAAAAAAAATCATAAATCTTGTAATGCAATTAAGATTACCCTGCAAAAGCAGGCAGTCTGGTAGCTGTAACCTTCCTCTTCACTAGGCTCATGTTGTCCCCTTACTCTCTTAGCTCTTTAATCTCAGTAACAGACTTCTGACTAACCTAACATTTTAAGAGCTTTGGAGTAGACATCACAGCATTTTCCTGGAGCTAGGACATGATTACAACATTCAAAGATAATTTTATAAAAATAAATTATCTTCTACCACACAAGGAATATATTGAAGCCTATTTATTAATTCCATAGGGATTATATAAACTGCACAGATCCTTAGGAGTTTCTTGCATTGTGCTATAATTTATGCCGCTGTGCTAGGGAGACCAGATCTGGTACCAGCCTGTTTATTTGTCTGTGAACAGGTAAAGGATTATGTCTTATCAGAGTATTAATAGACTTGCCTGGAGAGAATAAGAGTAAATGTACCATCGATAAAGCCAACTTTGATGTATTTCAAAATCATTGAGTTTCTGTGCAGAGTACGTTTGGTACATTGGCTCTCAGCGTTGTGTACCTCTGAAAAGAGAAAGCGTAGCTCCACAGTGACTTCCAAAGTGAAACTGTGGTGGACTGAGAGCACTGGGGCATCTGCAGGAAATCCACACTGCTGCTGAGTCCATGGGCAGCTGGGCCAGAGTATCTCACATCAATGGGAGGGCAGCAGACAGGAAGCCTGTGCCTGACAAGGCCAATAGAGAGGCCAACGCTTGGAATGTCAGAGTCTATTTACCTCTTGGACATTCCTGGGGTTTGGTGGCAAGAAATCAAATAAAACTGCTCAGTGAACGTCCTACAAGGAGATTTCCACCAGAGTTGCATTGATATCAAGACCTTTATGGCTTAAGAAATTATTTGCGTTGGACTGTTTGAAGTCTTCTCTGCTCTGTTGTCTGAGGAGGGCAGCTCCCCAAGACACTGCTTGGCCTCTTGCGACCACATTGCAGAGCAGATGCTGTTAGCACCTGTGACCACCCACGTTAGGATTCCAATCCCAGGGGAATGGCTGTACTTAATGCTTCATTAGGCTGTTGCTTCATTTATCCCTTCTTTATATGTGACAACAATATGTTGTCTATGTGCCCTGTGCTGTGTGTTTTTACAAAGGTATCACCAGTTAAACTTGGAGAGTTGAGTGCTGATTAATATTCAAGCATGCCGAATATCTATCTATATCTATCTGTGCAAAGTCTCATGACTTGCTCACCAGACACAAAAAGCTTTATTCCACTCAGAAAAAGGTTTGCTTAACCTGAATAGTGTCAGGTTTATAACTTAATGCTGACACTGGAAAGTTGGAAACCTGCACATCAGCAGGTTTCTTTTATAATCTCTTGAGGTTCTACTTCAGCTGTTCTCTGCCCAGCTTGAATGTCTATTTGCCTCATCACAAATGATTGCCAATTTATTGTCAAGGGTAAAATTACCTACTCTAAGTCCCTGCTAACTACTGCACTTATGAAAAAAAATGATGAAGAAAAAGAGTATGTGGAGAGTTTTTTGTTCCACGGTGATTTTACTGGGCTAATGTCCCTCAACCCTAAATTGAGGCTAAGGCAAATTATATGACAAAAGCCTACATTACAATAATATTAAGAATTTGAATTGAAGTTACAAGAGTGAAAAATTTCAGGGATGAATCTGAAATTCCCATCTAGCAGCATCTCCTTATTGCATCCCATAAATACAGAGGCTTTACAAAATAAAAGCATGCTGGCGACAGGTTGGAGACCCTATGAACTACCTCAGTACTAGCTAACCAAACAAGGCTGAGGGAGCTGGGGTCCTTAGCTTGGAGAGGAGACTGAGAGGTGATCTCATTAATGAGTGCCAAGAGGATGGAGCCAGGCTCTGCTCAGTGATGCCCAACAACAGGACAAGGGGTGATGGGTGGAAACTGAGGCATAGGAAGTTTCATGTAAATATGAGGCAAAATTTTTTCACAGTGAGGGTGACAGAACACTGGAACAGGTTGCCCAAGGAGGTTGTGGAGTCTCCCTCTCTGGAGCTATCCAAGACCTGCCTGGATGCGATCCTGTGTGATCTGGTCTAGGTGATCCTGCTCTGGCAGGGTGGTTGGACTAGATGATCATTCGAGGTCCCTTCCAGCCCCTGACATTCTGTGATTCTGTAAACCACACCCTGGTATGGTTTAAGTTTACACCCATCAGCACTCTGCCACACAAGGTCCATGCAGTGTCCAAAAGCAGAATTAAGCCGTGGTTGCCCTCATTTGGCTATATGGGCAAGAATGCAAGCTCCATGGGAGAAGAAAATGCAGCAATATGGGAGCAAATGATGCTACCTCACATCCCTTAGTGAGAAAGAGCTTGCTCCTGCCCATTTTACTTCCTGAAACAAACATAGATATTTAGTATTTTTGTAACCATAATCCACAGAGCAATAATTTAGGTTTTGCCTCTACAATTCTTTTCCTTTTTTCCCCCCTTCTCTCCTTTCTGCTTTGGATTGATCCATATCCTCAGTGCATTCTTCCATTCCCATTGGCATGTCAAGAATCTTAACTGTGTCTGACTGCACTCAGCTCAAGCACAGCTCCTCAAGGGACTTGCACAACCCAAATAAAATTAAATGTAGGGATTAAGATGAATGGGGAAGGATGTGATTAACGCAATCAATTAGCACAAGTTCTCCTGTGTGGAATGAGACCTACCACGTCTCTCATAAGTTCTCTTGAAGTTACTAAAATTGTTGTGGCTGAATATACAGATAATGCATCACAGCTCCTTTTTGTCGTAGGTGTTCACAATACACAGAGAAATAAAAACAAGTACAGCCATGTTCAGGGCTTGCTGCCTGGCACAGGCACGGCCAAGTGCCCTGGCAGACAAGGATTTGTCCTGTGACAGGACCAGCACCTAAATTCAGGTACTTTCATTTCCAGACCTGGAGAGGTCTGTCTGTGCAGGCTGAGTATCCTTGTAGGGAAAGAAGGGGCAGGAAATGCTGGTTTAAATATACAGCAGTCCCTGTATGAAGAGTCAGATTAGCAGACACCAAGTGTGGAGCCACAGTGCAACCTTTGGTCCAGATCTCTGCTTCCGGGACCTGAGGGTGGTTAGCAAGGACAGCAAAGTGTTTTGTTCAACGTGTACCTAGTTTAGAGAGGACTATAACAAACACTTAACTAAGGCATCCGCAGACCTTCTCTGGAAGCAGTGGAACACAGAAACAGAAGAATTTAAGAATGACAGGAGACAGCCTCAGATGCCTTTCCAGCTCTATACATCCCTGGGCTCTTGCACTTCACTGCCTTGTACAACCACCTCATTCTTATAGACTGTTCCTCCAAATCCCAGGTTTTGCTGTTGTCTCTGCTCAGAGTGCTGGTTTTGTTCCTCTTTTCTAAGTCCCAGCTCTCCTGGTCTCCTCACTGAGTCACTTTTCACTCTGAAGCTCACAGTCCAGTCTCAGCATGGTGCTCCAACACTGCCTTAGCACCTGGAAATGTGTGTGCACACAGACGTGTATCTGCTATGTGCGGTAGTATCTGCTTTGTAATTCAGCAGCCTGCCTTACACTAAATGCTTCCACAACTGACAGAATTGACAACATCAACAAAATGTGTTTTCACTCTTTAATAAAGGTGAGAGAGAATTTAATTTCTTCTCTCATTTACACTTACAGAGTGATAGAGTGGTGTTATTCTAGGGCTTTTAAAGTTCTATGACAGTTACCACCCTACACAAGTGGCACTTAACTGTAATGGCAGGTTCCTGAGGAGCCTCCCCAAGCTCACCCCTTGGAACACCCAAAAATAAGCAAATTCCTTCTTGACGGAGTAAAGGTTGCTCTGGAGGTCGCCATCATCGGCTGAGGTGTATGACCAGGACCTGGGTTTTAGCCCTGACTGATGGAGGCCCTTTATAAGGGCTATTTCTGAATTATGACAAGGAGTAAAGGATGTAAGCTAGAACATGGGAAATTCCACCTCCACATGAGGAGAAACTTCTGTACTGTGAAGGTGAAGGAACACTGGAACAGGCTGCCCAGAGAGGTTGTGGAGTCTCCTTCTCTGGAGATTTTCAAAGCCAGGCGGAATGTGCTCCTGTGTGGCCTGCCCTAGGTGATCCTGCTTTGGCAGGGGGTTGGACCCAATGGTCTCTGGAGGTCCATTCCAACCCCTAACCTTCTGTGATTTTGTAATTCTGTGACAGTTCCTGCCCAGCCAGGGGCTTTCTACCTTAAAATATTTCAGCTACATAAAATCCAGTGCTGGCACTTAAAATTAATGCTGGTTCCAGAGTTATTCACAGGGTTAGCCATATTTACCTTTGCAAATTTTGATTTTACTGAAACCTGAATGCCTCAGGAAATACCCAAGCACATGCTCTTATAGAGTAAGCCTCTTCAGAGGGATTAAAGGGAGGGGGAAAGCCAGAGAAATATTCTTGCATGAAAGCATGTAGAGATATCAAAGGGGGATGAGGTTGTTTTTCTGTGCCTTTTGTTTGTACAAAACCAACTGATTGGCATCTACATTGTACACGTTTGTTTAGCAATAGTCTGCTGTGTAACTTTTGTCTTCCAACTGTAGCTCTATGCTTTCTAAGAAGCATAAATCAGAATGACAATTGAAATAAGTCTTTTGTCAGAAATGTATGCACCTCTAGTGTTTTAAGAGCATGTTGATTTGGTATGTGTATGTTGTGCTCTGGAGGGAGTCTGGAGAGAGACAAATTCCCATCCATGATTCCTATGTACTGGAATGCATTGTTGTCCTTCCCATCAGCACGCTAAAACCTCTTTTTTGTACCCAGGTGTGCTGGTTTGAGGCAAATTGGAATATTTTAATGAGAAAAATTTGATCATTGGTTAAAAAAAAAAAAAAAAAAGATGATGTCTATATCATTCATTTGTTTGCTGAGAGGGATAAAAAGTCAAAACACAAATAATGTAATCTCACTTTCTCCTGGGACATTGTCCTGTTCACTTCTCTGTCTGGTCTCTGTGTCATTTGATCTAATCACTTTCTTTTAACCTCAACCTGTTTTGGCACCTCACTGTAGAGAAACGTAGCCAGACTCCACCAGGGCAAAGCAGAATCCCCCTTTATTACAGACAGAGCTAGTTTTTATATTATAACACAGACAGAGCATTAAAACAATACTAATTATGTACAACCTTGGTTTTTAAACAGAATTTTCATTTTCATCTCCTGTTTTCTCCAGCCACCTGGCCTGTTATCTTAGCCTCTGCTTCTCTCCTGCAGGGGAGGCATCCTGTATCTTCTAGGAACCAAGGCTGTTCACTCTCTACACAGATCATTAGTTTTCTTTCTTACATTTCTCCTTATTACTTTCCCACATCCCACCTCCAATTTCAGCAATTGACACGTAAGCTTTGCCAGTTGCTACTGGCTTCCCCTTTGTTTTTGTGGGGGTTTCTGAGATAAAGGGAGGAGGAGACAGACAGAGGGGTAGCTTTGAGCCCTTCTGGGCAGTTTGTTTTGTCCAGGAGGGAATCAGGATTTCTGTATTATTTTTCTACTTTGTATATAATTGTAAATATTTGTAAATATATTGTGCATATATACCTGTAAATTTTTAAGTGCTGTAAATAGAGCTTCATCTTGCTTCCAAACTGGCTGAGTGAGCCTGGGTAATTTCAAGCTGGGGAGGTGGGGGGAAGGGTGAAGGTTCCTAACCCATCACACCAGGTGCAGGTTTTTTTCTTTTTTTCACTTCCTTTCCTTCTGAAATGTCAGTCTTTTAGATACATACCCAATGCACCAACAGTCAACTCATCTGAGAAAGGTTAGTTCAAAGACACTGTGAAAATCACACTGTCTCCCTTTTTTTGTGTTCTGTTTGGTTGGTTTGATTTGGGCGGTTTCCCTCAAAAGAAGCCAACTTTCCTCTTACAGCCATTCCTCTTTACAAAACCAGCTGAAAATATTTACCTCAGTGAAACCTGGACACCTGCCTTATTTCAACAGTCTCTCAGTGCTCTAACTGAAGCAGATGCTGTTGAGTCAGAGCAACAGGAACTATACTGTCTCTAGTCACTTTTATCTAGATTCCTCCTCCCCTTCCCACCCCCTCCCCACTGTTTTTTTTTTCCACAAAGGCAACAACAAGAGAAAAAAAACCCTTTAATCTGTATATTATCTTGTCTCCAACAGGGTTGCAAAAGGCCACTGAAAGAAAATAGTGCACAACATCTGGAGGCAGCAGTTTGCTCTACCCAACGTCCTCCCTAGGCTCGAGTCAGCTGTGTATCCTGCTGACTCAGACCCACCAGGCTTCCAGAGAAGTAAAATACGACTAAAAAAGTGCTAAAGTAAGTGTTCATCTATAATTAAAATTTGCCTGCTATGTCTAAATGAGTTCAAAATACCTTTTACTTAAAAGGCTATTTCTATAAAGTGAGACTTTGCTTTTCAGATCAAAGAATGGCTTTAATAAACGAGGAGAAAATTATCTGCCACAGCATTTTTTACAAAAGACTGTGATTAAGTTTCTTTAATTTCTAACCCAATCCCTCTAACTTCTCAGAAACATTTCCAGACAGCAGTCCATTTTTCGTAGGGTTTCCCTGTTGTGCATGGATCTGAGGAACAACTCCCAGCTGCTGCACAGCTGTCACAGGTGAATGACCAAAGGTTGAGATCCCTGCGATCGGCTTGAGAAAACAGCAGACAAAATCAGAGACTGCTTCATACCTGTCTGCTGGACTATTTATATCGAAGAGAAGGTCATACAGAAAATACTGAAACGTGGCATTCCTGCTACTTCAGAGCTCTCAGCCATCTCCCTCAGCTGCCACACTCCCAGAGCTGCCAGGAGAAGGTGATGGTGGAGCACAGCAGTAGTTTTGCTCCAAAGGTTGTATGCATCACCTGCATGGCAACAATCAAGGCCTAGACTGCAGGCTAAGAAGGATTTCTGGGGAGGTTTCAAAGAGCTACTGTCTGCTATGTACAGGGACCGACATCTCTCTGGTATGACTGTCTTACCCAGCCAGTTTTACAGTGCTGGTTTGTAAAATTATTTAAATGTTTATTGATCTCTAGCAACAGAAATGATTTTCTTCTGTTTCATCATGTTTATCATGTGCTAAACAGCATCAAAATCATTCAAAAGTTTACAAAGGGAATCTCTGTACTTCTGGCATCATTTCAGCACAGTCTGAAGAAAATCTCAGTGTAAGCATTTTCTCAGGTGTCCAAAAAGCTGTATTACGACTAAGGCCTTGGAGGGATACAAAAATAGCTCTGTTTTATTTAAAACATGACAAACTTGTCTTACAATTGTTCTTATTGCCTATTACTGACCCAAAAATCATGCCAGATTAAAAAATCAAGAGATGAGTCCATATGGCGAATGTTCATTGTCACGCTAAGCATTAAGTGGATGGATGAGCAGATGAAAAAAAGGATAGCTACAGATCCTAACACTGAAAAAGGCATTTAAGCATATTCTCTGAGCCAAGAGGAGGGAGGAATGCTATGAAAAGAGTGGATTGGGAGCGGGAGGCAAGGGCTCAGCTGGAACCTTCTCTTATTTCTTCTATTTTGTAATGTGGAAGACGGGTCTGGGAGAGAGCCTCTGCAAAGAGACAGAGCAGATGAACAAAAAGAGATCAGAAGAGCATAGCTGAAGTAAGCCTTCAGCTGCAGAAAATAAACCAGTACATTTTCAAGACAGAGAAATCTAAGAATAAAGCTCCTTGAAGGCTGAGGTCCTGGGCTCCTGTGTCCAGCATTCCTCCCATGCCCACCTTGGGGCGGGTGGGAGCACCGAACCAGAGGATACTCCACCTTGCACAACTTCAGCACATTTTCCAGCCCAGATACAGACAGGCAGCAGGCTCCTTAGGGCATGCACAGATTTCTTCATCTCTCAACAGCAAGAACCTGAAAGGATTTTAAATGGTTAAGCTACATTTTTTCACCTTTGAATCACGCTCAGTTTCTCCATGTTTTATGGTAATGATGAAGTGACTGGCCAGTAACACAACCCTGCTCATGCAAACTCCTAAAAACACGTGGTCATATTTGCTTGGCTTGTAAAGATAAAATAATAGAATAATAAATCATCATCATCCTCATGAGTAGCTTCATTTTTCCAAAATTAAATAAGTTGGTGGACTATGGCAGCACACAGTTTACCATTTCAGCGTGTGCGTCACAATCTGCTTTAATTACTTGAGTCATTTGGTCTCTGAGCCCCACTTACAGCGGGCACCATTGCACTGTTTGGCATACAGCTTGTGATTTGTAGCTGTATCTGAATCTCCCACATGCGTGCGGTGCTCCCCTACATAAAACTTTATATATTCCTCTACTCCTTCCAGGAGTCATATTTTATTTAGATCATCTGTATTGCAAACATACCAGAAGCACGCCACAGTTTTCTCTGGAGCTCAGTTGGCTTTTCATGTTTCCCGTGTCTGAATGTATATTAAACATTCCTGCTTCATCCTGTATCTCCACTTAGTCCTGACTACACAGCCTCTTTTATGCAGAGCAGTTCTCACCCTGTAAGTAGGTGAAGGTTTGTTTACTCACGTAACACAGGATGGTTCCTAAGCTAGTAGTTCTGAAAAAGCAGCTGTAACAGCAATGAGAAACAAGAGAGAGGCAAGCAGCAGTATTTCCTCCTCTGGATGTTTGAACTGTTTTGGCTAGAAGTGAAGGAGAACTTTGCGGGGGGGGGAACGACGACTTTGGGAGAGAGAGAGAAAATAGCTATGTGAGATCACCAGGAAGAAAACAAAGTCTCTGCAGTTATGATAACTGTTAGGAGAATTTGGGGAAAGCCAGCATGGAGAAGGAGAAAGGCAGCTGGGCAGTGTCTCTGTGTGCACGCCTGGGCTGCAAGCTACCCCTCCTGCAACCACCCTGAGTTCTGGGAAACCACTTACAAGACTTTTGCAGTCTTTGTTCTCAAATGGATCCTTTGTTGCTTCAGCTTACAAGCCGTTCTGGGCAAACACAAGAGGAAAGATATTGCTTAGGAGAAAAGTGGAATATGGCAGAAAATAACATTTCTAGAGTACACATTAGAACCAGATGTTCCACTCAAAAGTATTTGTGGTCAGAGACTACGTGGAGAAACTAACTGCTATAAGGGGAAAACCCCAGAATTACAGCACGCTGGATACAAGAAAAAGCTACATCGAGAGGAAAAAAAAGGAGACTGAAGAAGGATATATTAGGTGCCTTGCACTAACAGCTGTAATTACAAGTTACTATCCAAGCAAAAAATGGGTTGGATCCAGTTCCCACCTCTTCCACAGATGTGCTGCTGGATGTTGACCAAACCATGTAGGCTTCATTTCAGTGTTGACTAAGGACTTCAGGGCTCTGCCACACCGAAGGTTTGTTTTTTCCCTCTCACTGTACTTTAGTCATAAGTACTGGATGCGGCCCAGAGGCAGCCAGTTCCGAGAGGGCTGGCAGGGGAAAGGCTGGTACGGCAAGGTGTTGAACGATCATTTCTTCAGGGCATCACATGGTATGTGAAGAGGAATAAGGTGGCTGTCAGCCCTCCAAGGCCCTTTCCAGCCAGGGAAGATCTTGAAAATGAGGACTGAGCTGTTACTCTGCCATTTTGAGGAGCTGTGAGGGGCAAATTCACCAATACCTTTAGGAGACACACATGTTACAGTGATGTAAGATGTGGAAAATCATAAAAATACATATAAATAAACAATTCAGTCACAAACACTCATGACAGAAAAAGGTAACAGAAGAATAGCTGTACTGTCATCATACAGAAAAGCAAAGGTTTGTACGGCTGTAAACCCCAAGTGTGGTCAAAAGGAAGCACTCAACAAGCGAAGCATTCGAGGAGTAATGTAGACACGTTGAGCAACCCTTCCCTGCCTCCCAGCTTCTGGTCATCAGCAGCACAGTGACTTCTGAGCTGGAGATTTCATCCTGAATATCATGTTGAACAAAAACTGGTGGCCCTATTTTCTGCAAATTTGCTCTGTTAGCTTTTGAATCCATTTATTATTTCGGTCTCCATTATAACCCATGGTCATGAGTTGCACAACCACATGCTGGGTGATGAAGTGCTCCATTTTAAATGCCTGGATGATTATTTTATCAGCTCATATTCATACATTGTCAGGAATTATAATCTCTTTCCTTAACTACCCATTACCATTCATGATGTTATCAGGCTTCACCTCTTCTCCAAGCTGAAAATTCCCAGTGTATTTTGCTTTCCCTCACACAAACCCTCTCTGTTCATAGAGCCTGCCACTTCTTTTTTTCTGGGCCACTTTCAGCTCTCTGTTCTGAGCTGCGGTGATGAATTCACTGCATAATATCCAGGATGCAGATGCATTATGAATTAATGTGGTAGCATAAGGCCTTTTCTTTTTCTTTTTTTTTTTTTTCCTTTTGCTCTCTATTCTTTTCCTAATAATTCCCAACAATCTTTCTGACCCCCACTGAGCAGTGAACTGCTTTTCACAGGGGCTTACTAGTAATGACTGCAAAATCTCTTTTCTAAAGATTAGAAGCTAATTTAGAAATGGTCATTCTGTATGTAGCTAGGGTGCTTTTTTCCCATAGGTATTACTTTGTATCTATTGAAATTGAATTTCTTCAGTCATTCAATTGCCCAATCACTAAGTATTGTGAGATCCTTCTCCAAAGGTGAAAATGAGAAAATTGATGGTGAATTCTGGCCAATTTCATGTTAAATGTATTTGTAATTTCATAGGAGGCACAGTCAATACATGAAGAATACAACTCAGCAAAAAAACACACCTCTTACTGACAAGAGAAGTTCGTGTCAGAGAGGATCTGATTTCCAGAGAAAATAAATTCTTTACTTGTATGTGGCTGAGGGAGTTAGAGCTTTCCAGTCTAAACTTAAATCTGGGGTAACTACAGTGCAAGAAAGGCTGAATTTGGCAATCAGGCAGACAGCATCTCTTCGTTGTCTCAGGGGCACTAACTAAGCCTATACACTTCAGAGAGTATCGACACCTGTCAGGATAGCTATGTCCTGACAAGACTATCTCAGGTCTGATAAGGGTGTGAACTGATGTTCTTCATCATCTTGACACCCTGATGCAGGGTGCACTGTATGCGTTGTTGCTCACATCCCTATCCTTTGCCACGGGCTCCTGCTGTTCACATGCTGCATCTTCCTGAAAATACACTTTGGGATTTTTTTTCTCACCAGTACCTTCTTACAGTGATTTTTAGCCACTTGTATAGGCTATCCACATCAAAAAGCAGGTAGCTGTATCACAGAAGAAGAAAAATGTTCTGTCTGTGCAACAGGAGAGCTAAGCAGAACTTGTTGTCACTGTAATGAGCAAGTTGAGGGGTGCGTAAGGCAAACCAGACAGGACACTCTACATGAATGTTTGCATATGCCCAGAGGAAAATGGCTATGGATTTGCAAGCATAGATCCTGCTCATGAAAAAGGTGTGGTAGAGAGATTTGGGAGAGATTTGATGCCACATCCTGTCATCAGGCAAAGTACATCGAGTTGCCCCAGGTTTCCCTCCTTCCCTCCCACTCTCTCTTCCTCCCCGCCACTTCAACTCTAGGAGCTTTAGTTATGTAACTGCACAGGTTTGTGCCTTAGAACACAGTCTTTTACTGTTTTGCTGGATTTAGTGTCATCACAATTCTGAAATTTCACATGGAGTACTTTTCACTGGGTTGCATTCAAATATATATCCAGGTTCTGATGGGTTCTGTCCCCATTGAATGGAAGAGCACTGACTTCAACACAAGAACTAGCACACAAGTAGTTGGAAAGGGAAAAAACGTGAATTAAATGCCACTTAATCTCATTTAATCACATTTCCTTTCTTCCTTGCCCAAAAGATTAAGATTTACAAAATAAATAAACTGTCTGAAAATTAAAACTCTAAAGTAAGTTTCAAAGTCAATATCATGCCAACTAGTATTATCTATTTCAGGACTTCCTGCCTCACTCATCTCCTTTTAATTAACCTATTTCTGACCTGGACCATGTGTGCCTGGCACACACAGTCCCATTTAGGAACAGCTCTTGGTTAAATGAAAGAGTCTGTAGTAGTGTTTGTGGTCAACACCACTGCTACGTGTTTCCTGTAGCAAAGCTAAGAACAGCATGTGAGTGAGGCCAGGAAGCAGCTGTGGAACATAAGCAACATGGCAGGGAGCTAAGGTTTTTACTCAAAATACTGCACATTAAAGTGGTTCACCTGCTTCTAGCTCCCTGTTTCTACAGCTCAGACGTCTGGACATAATCTTTCAGCCAAAGGCAGGACAATCAGCAGAATTTCTATTCGTTCTTATCTTCTAAAGTGCAGATTTAAATCCTCTTGTGCACACTAACAAACAGGCCATTGCTGTGTGACAATAAACTTGCTTCCTACGTGAAGTGGAGCCTGTTCCTTTATTATAACTCTGAAAATAAACCTGATAAAATTCTCAAAGTTGAGATTGCACCTAGAGGTCCCAAATGTGTGCTATGCAAAGGATGGCAGACCCAGGAATACGCTGTTTTAAATGCCAAATATTTTATCTCTTATGATTTTAGTAGCAATTTGACTCAGCCCTGGACAGTAAAGAGACACTAATACACTTACTCAACAAATCCTGTCCTCCAAAAAGTACAGAGGGTCAGGTTGGGGCAGAACTGAGTTTCAACAGTTCTTCCAATGCAGTAAATTACCACAGGAAAGTTATATAAATAGAAGAGTTGAAGGAAGGAAGGAAAACAGGGTCCCAATGCAAGAAAATAAACAAGAATAAATAGGATAAAATATCTTTATCTAGGCAAGCGAAAAACCCGTTGGCAAATACAGGAAACTGATGCTATGAATAGACAATTTCACAAATGATTCCTTTTCTCCTCGATTCTTTTCCTTATTGTGTTCCAATACTTAATATAAAGCAGTGGTTATTCAGAGCAGGAAAGCTATATAAATGCCAGCTAAACACAGCCAACTATGAACAATTGCAACAGTGATTTAGGAAGAGAAAATCAGATAAAAGGCTGTTTAGAAGAAATTCCTCCAAGGAAGGCAATCAATGGCAAGGTCAAACCTCAGGCTGTGGAAAAGAGCACATCTGAGTTGCCTTGGAGGTGGTGCTCTTAAACTGTGGCATGGTCTGCCTGTGACCTCACAGGGATGTGACTCCCTGGAAGTCCTTTGGTGGACCCCAACACCTTCCAGCCTGGTCCGGCTGCAAGCACTACAGTGTCTTGGATTGCAAACAACCAGCGATGTGAAAACCAAAGAGAAAAGATAACCACAAGCTTTTCTCTTCTGTCACAGGCTCAACTGAAACATAACACAGTCCCAAGCACAGAGGAGATTATCTTAGATGCTGTTGCAAATCTGTTTACTTACTGTCAGATGACAAATGCTGGCAAGTCTTCAGCTCTTCCTGTTTTACTGCTGGAAACATCGTTTTACAGAGTTCCTTCTGCCAAAGACAGGCTGAAGGAGATATAAACTAAGGTGGATGCACAAAGTCAAGCTATACACAGCTGGAGCAGGCAAGGCTGATACTGCACCATGCCCCCAAGCTGCAATGAGGTTGAGTATGATTTCCTCACACATTCTTTTCTTGTTGTTCAAGGTAACTCTATTTCCCAAGGATGTTATAATCTGGCAGGCAGGGTTGTGAACAGGCTAGGCTTGAACACAGCCATCACATCTTTCACCTTTAAACAGGGCAATCACAAACGTAATGCTAAAGCCCTTAAAGGAAAAACACATGTCTCTGGTAACAAATAACTGTGTCATCTTGCTACACCAATTAGCACCACAGCTCTTTTTGCACCCCCCCTGAGATCTGAATGGTAAGAAACACGAGCAGCTAAGAGTGGAATATAGAAGAGCACCATTCAGCATCACTTAAAGACCATTTAATCAGCTGCTTCCCTCCAGCACTGGTCAAGAAAGAAAGATTTGTTTCTCAAAATACTGTTTTGTCTCTAATTCTGTTAGGAAGGATTTTCTGCTTATCTTCTTTACCTGATCCTGACTAACCCTTGCCTCAACTGGGTAAAATAGCCCTGGGAACTAAAATATTTGTTCTGAAAGCAAGCTTTAAAAGTACTTGTTAATATCACATCAATACAGCGTATTTGGATGCTGCTTAGTGTGTTTCATTTCAGAAATACCTACATGTTCTGTCTGACATCAAAACAAATAATTCCCCTGAAATGACATTATTTTCCTAAACAAAATCTAAGACAGAGAAAGGTTAGAAGGATTAAATAGTTCCCAAATAAAGTTTTTTGGGGAAAAAAATTCTACTTTTAGTTTCAATTAAGCATTTGAGTTTAACAAAAGAATCCTGAAAAATGCTGTTTCTGGCTCAGCATCAGGTGAACATTTTTCCATTCTTCTGGTTCAGTTGGCATTCTGACAAAACTAATATTCATTCTCTTTCTTCCACAGCACAAATTCAAAGCAGGAGTACCCCTATCTTCCCAGACAATGGTGCATTCTTTCCTAAGAAGAATTTCTTTTGAGGCTGAGATGTCTTGAGCATAAAATCTATGAATAGAAACTGAGGAAGGTGACTTGGGACAGCTGTGAGCTGTATAAAGGACAATTTTCCTACTGAATGGGAGTAGCAAAATTGGATTCAATTTATTTCTATGCCAAAGATATATAGACATATATCCAGATGTCTTCAATTTTCCAGAAAAGGAACCAGCAAACCTCTCTCAGCAGGAAAGAAAGACTACTGCACAGGCCAGTCTAGGGCTGTTGGCTTGCAGGCTCACAAAGGTGACCAACAGGGCAAAGTCAGGCACATATCCCTTCCAACTTGATGCAATCTATGAATCTATGAGCCCAAAGATACAGTTTCATATGTCAAATAGCTGAACCTCAAGTAGACTGAAAGGTTCAAGAGAATGGTGAAAGTGTGATAGGAGCTTCCCTGGAGCTCATCTCAGTGGCCAGGCACTACTTTTTCTGAGCTGCCTTTGGGATATTGAGGCCCTTGTTCAACTCATACCTGACAGCACAAGTCTGCTATTACAAATACTGCCAGAGTTAGACATCTTCATAGGTGCCAAAGGTGAGAAATGCATCCAGCTGTAATTACTTTCCCACAACAAGAAGGAGATGTCCTGTAAGTCAAGGCTTAGAGACATTCATAGAAAAGAGAAGGAAAATGTTAGTGCCACTACAGTAGCTGTACCTCTATCAGTGGGTTGTTAAAAGTCTGTCTAAGTATCCAGGTATGACAAGAAATAGTTTTAGAGAAGAGTAGATTTAGATTAGATGTTAGGAGGAAGCTCTTTACCATGAGGGTGGTAGAACACTGGAACAGGTTTCCCAGGGAGGTAATTGAGGCCCCATCCTTGCAGACATTGAAGGTTAGGCTCAACAGGGCTTTGGGCAACCTGATCTAATGGAGGATGTCCATGCTCACTGCAGGGGGGTTGGACTAGATGACCTTTGGAGGTCCCTTCCAACTCAAACCATTCTATGATTCTATGATTTAAAATCATACCTTTATCTTATTACCAACAGTAATTCTTCTCATCTATGTAAAGATCTTCCACTTAGACATCATGTCCTCACTGTAATTTCAAATAAACTGTAACTTTAAACTGTGGTTTAAAACTGTAGCTAACAAGGTTTGAAGTTAAAAGCCTGACAATTAATCCATCACTTCACCTGTCTTCCCAAATTAGGCATGTTTGGCCAAATAAAGTATTAGCATTTTCCATTCCACATACAGCAGCACTGAATAAAGTAATCTANTGTTGGAGAGTTCATCAGCAAAAGGCTGAGCTTTCTGAACACCACTGCGCAGGTATTTTCTGAATGCACTCACACTCGCCATGAATTACAGCACTGTGCCCTTGGCTTTGTTGTCACTGGCGAGGAATGTCAGGCAGGGCCAGCGGGGCGACGGCTGCGCGCTTTCCCGTAACAGAGGGCTGTACATGGTGCTGCAAAAACACGTAGCTAGAGACAGAAAAGGTGAAAATGGAAAAGGAGAGAAGGCTGAAAATCACGCTCCCTCAAGAAGCGTGATGTGGGGCTGAGAGAAGCTGTCCAGCATAACTGCAGAGTCTCAGAAAAGCAGCCTGAGAACATGCAGAACAACTGATTCAGAGCAGAGCAGGAGTGAGTGTATTAAAAGCAATGCCAGCTTGTGAAATACAACTAGAATAGCACTGAGTGCTGTGACAAATAGCCTGGGAAACAGGCTCATTACCTAATGCATGTGTTTGGAAACTGTTCCCGAGAGAGATTTTCTGGTGATAGGTGCTGTTTCTTCCTCTTTCTCATTTAGCTAGTTAACTTTTTCACTGATTAAGGAGAAACACAAACCAGTCAGAGCAAGACTGTGACACATCCTGGCTCATGTCTAGGCTTGAATTGGAAGGTTTAGACTGTGTCACTAGACCTGTAAGCTCTCTCTGGAGTGTTACGTGATAGAGTCAGGTTGCCCACTGAGGAGGATATGAGAACTATATGTAACTCAAGATGTACTTCTCACACATTGACACAGCACGTCTTGCACTGCTGTCACAATACACTTCTATATAAAAATCATAAAACCTAGGAGGGATGCTTTACAAGAGCATGACAGAGAGGCACAAAGGGAAAGATAGAGTTTGGTGATGAAAGGCTGCTCCGTGGGCAGGCTGTGTAAGTCATTCCTTGGCTGTGCTTATGCTTCTTGCCTACTGTCATGATGTAATGCTTAAGAAAATCCCAAGTTGTCACTGACTTTCCTCCAATGTCCTGTTAGTAAGCACCTTCACTAGCATATTACAGCAAGTTTAGACTATGCCTAGAAAACAGATGGAACATGCCATGCTCCTCATGCCATCTCTTTGCTGTGGCAGGCCTAAACAGGCCAAAATAGCCTTACACATGTCCTGGCTTGTCCATACATGGCAAAGAACTTGGAGCCACTGAGTCTAAGGACTGTGGCTTGCCCAGACACGTTCCCCTGCTCCCCCTCCTTCTGTGCTGGGGGAAGCAACAACAGGAAAGAAAAATAAAAGCCCTGGCTTCACGTAATATAGTCAAGCTTGGCAAAGTGCCATCCTGATTGGCTAATCTATGTCCAAAGGCCCATTAGTCTCGGGCTATATTGATACAAAGGGATGAGCAGGTAACACAAAGTGCTCTCTGCTGTTGTATTCATGGTTGCTGCTACTGCCTCACTGCATCCTGAACTGCCTGGAAACTTCACTGCCTCAAGTTTTTACCAGGATCAGGCTCTAAATGCCTGCAGGTGATTGGCCTGCACAGCCACTGTGGCATTGTACCAAGACTGCACATGGCATTGCACCCTGTCTGCCCCTCTGCAAGGCTTCTGCTGAATCAGGAATCAAGAGGAACCAGGTCAGAGACTGTGCCAGACTCCCAGTTTCCTGAGAAAAAAGCCTGGGAGAGCTCCAAAGCCTTTAATGACTTTAATGACTTTAATGACTTTGAGACCACCAACAGCAACCCCTCCTCATGCTTTGGGTACTGTCCAATAATATTTTGTAAATACTTAAAGTCTCTTGTAATTCCCTAATTGCCTTCTGCCATAAGTAGAAAGGAGCTTCCTGTGTCCATCTAGTGGCTAAGTGGGATAACTGACTGCAAGCAGTGTATTGACCACCACCAGAACCTTCTCTTCCAGTATAATGTTTGTGTTAGCTGGTTAACCTCTTCAAGTGTTCCAGTTTGGCCTGTTTCCTGTGTGTGTAAATTTCCCAACTGTGCGTATCGAACCTTGTAAGTAAGTTTCCTGGAGAGATTTAATGTTAATGAACAATTTTCATAGTTACTGACAATCTTCACCTGGATATCAAAATTAATACTGATTGTTCATTTTGCATCATTCACAACACCCTTTAACTCTTTAACTGACCACTCACTGACCACTAAGACCTCAGAGACAAAAAGTCTACTAAAATGACAGCCTATGAAGGCATCAGTAATCCAGTTTTCCAGTTTATTCTGCTGCTGGTCTTTTGAGTCTGTCATAAGGCTTAATAATTTCAAAGTCCAAGTTCTAGTGCCAACACCATGTAGAATTTGCACTGCAAAAGGAGCCAGAAGTGCTGTCACTGTATTGCAGTGCTATTCATGGAACTTTTTTTTTTTTTCCATGTTTTCAAACACCTTTTAAGACCCAGATATAATTTGAGCATCCCCCAGAAAGTTCTACCATTCAGCTACATATTGGGTAGAAAAATAGCTCCTGGGTTTTTCTGAACTTGCCAGCTGCCACTTCTCATTTGTTGTCCCCCTTCAGTTTTTGTATTGGAGGAACAATCTCTTCTGGGTAGCTATGAGTAGTCCCTGCTCACCATCTGTGTACAGCTCACGAACCCACATTGTGTCGTAAGTCTTGCTTGTTCCTCTCCCTTCTAGGTTGAAGAGTCCTCTTCATGCATCGAAGCAGGACAGCCACCCCTACATGTCAGAGCTGTAACAACGGGCACAGAGGAGCAGCATTTGTCAGGCTGGGCACAATGTGGTGCATTTAGTACACTTCTGCTAATGCAGTCACTGTTTTACATAACACAGACATGCCTCAGACACTTAGAAATCCCTGACCCGTTGTCAGAATATTTCAGTGAGTTGTCATCTGGCATGTCCTTGCCCCAGAACACTATGTTTCAATGGGAAGTGACACTGGCTGTAGCTTTCCATCCAGCCCCTTTCACAACTTTGGCTTTTCTCAGGCGTGTTTGTTTTGACTGCTCCAAAGTTTCCTCTCCCTTTAACAGATAGCAAATATATTAACCAGCACAAGCAGGGACCACATATGATAGCGTAGAGGGACAAAACAGATGGTAAATGAGTCACTCTTATTTGCAAAGTAAGTGATGAAAACATGCTCTTGCTTTAGCATCCTGCTGGAGTCTCTTTTCAAAAGACAACTAAAGAGCTGCACTTGGCACTGAGTCCCTACAGCCTTGCAGGTGAGAAAGGCATCCTCACTCAAATCCTTTCTTCATACATCAAAAGCGAGCTGAGAAAAAGCTTGGAGACTGCAGAAAGCCCCTTATAAAAGTGCTGTTTAACAACAGTTAACTCCACAGCAATGATGTGTGGAGCCTGAATGATGCCACCATGACACTGATTGCAGTGCTTCCCCAAGGCCACAGGCTTTCAGCACTTCTTTGGTGTATTAAGCTTCCTTGTCAGACTTTTTTTCCACCTACTTTGCTATTTGATTTTAATTCCCTATGCCTCACAGCACTAGGCATATTCCCTGTTTTCTGTTCTCTTCTTTCTTTTTTTTTTTCTTCTTTTCTCTTTCTTCCCCCTCACAATCCTTTTATGGGTAATGAATTTTATATACTAATTCACATCACTGAAATATCATGAATGACACAAGTAGGAATAGAAGACATTGGCTATGCTCCTGCCAGGAGATATCCCCAGCCTATTGGAAATAACGATTATTTGCACTGTCTAAATTGGATTTCTGCCACGAACAATATTAGAAGGAAAAGGCAGTGAGCAGTATTACTCTGCTGCTGAGTATTCATTATGTTAAAACAAAAATAGACATAATATAGATAGCAACCACCTGGAAATTGCATTATGTGTTTGGGTGAGATTACAGTCCCAAACCGCAAACACATTTGCACATGATTGCTTTTACACATTGAAAGACATTTCCTTGAAATTCAGTGAACACGCTGCTGCTAATGGTCTTTATTCATGTCTGTGGATGACAGTCCTGGTTTACAGGTATAGGCACAAAGTAGTTGTTACCAGCAAACAAGTTTAGTTAATTTTCTTTCATAACTCAGGAAGGCAGGATTGTTGGAATTGAAAACATAGAATCAATTTAATAGCAAAAGACAGAATGGTCTCAAGCTGAGACTGTGTAAGTTTGGATTGGACATTAGGAAAAAGTTTTTCACAGAGAGAGTGGTCAGACACTGGAATGAGCTGCCCAGGGAGGGGGTGGAGTCACCAACCCTGGATGTGTTTAAGGATCATTTGGATGCGGTGTTTAGGGATATGATTTAGGGTGAATCTTGTAGAGTAGGGTTATTGGGTGTTCCTGTGATTCTGTGACATTTCACTCCTTATCTAGAAGGGACTCTTTTTTGTTTGTTTGTTTCAAAAATCAAGGCAGCTTTATTCTCAGAACTCTCTGAAAATTCAGACTTTTATATCAAATATAAACTGCTATTACTACAAATCGGAATCTTTCACTAGAAGAAATTGAATGTGAAACCTGCTGATATCAAAATGCATAGAGAGCAACATTCTTTTCCTCTTCCCATTTCACACTGACACCGTAAAATTAATATAAAAATTGATCCAGTTTTTCTATTAATTTTTCCTTTTTAAGGTCTTCAATAATGTTGACATTTTCTCACCTCTGAAAAACAAAAATGAAAGAGTCCATCCTTTGTATCACACTTCAAGCACTAGAAAAACTTTTTCAAAGCGTCAATAGAGACAGCAGCAGAAATACTCGAAAATGAGTAAGATTTGCTTGTGTGGGCAGAGATGCCTGTTTCAGATCCAGAGAAATACTTGACACCATTAAAATTTCCAAGCAATCAGGCTGCAGTGCTGTAAGAGTTTACAAAACTTCATTTTGATAGAACTATGTGGTATGAGGCAGAACAACATTCAGAGAGATCCCGGCTGTGGCAGATGCTTGTTGTTTGCATCGCAGTCCTAAGAGTAATGAGCATTCGTAAGAAAAATGCCTCCCAAATACTCAAAACCCGCAGTGTTCGGGTAAAGAAAAATAATGTACGTAAACCCCATAATTTCTCTTTTATGGTGTCTTCACCTCATCTTCAGAGGCTTGATCCAGGCATAACTGTCAATGGGTCCATGAGGCCAGTGGCAAGTGGAATCCCTCAAAGACCAGTACCGGGACCAGTCTTGTTCAACATCTTCATCGGTGACACGGACAGCAGCACTGAGTGCATCGCCAGCAGGTTTGCCAACAACACCGAGCTGTGTGGTGCAGCTGACTTGCTGGTGGGAAGGGATCCATCCAGAGGGACCTTGACAAGCTGGAGAGGTGGGCCCATGCCAACCTCATGAAGTTCAACAAGACCAAGTGTAGGGTCCTTTATCTGGGTAGGGGCAATCTCAAGCACCAATACAGGTTGGGCAGACACTAGCTTGAAAGCAGCCCATGAGGAAAAGGACTTGTGGGTGCTGGTGGATGAGAAGTTCAGTGCGAGTTCCCAGTGTGTGCCAGAGAGCCAGCTGTATTCTGGGCTGCATCAAGAGAAGTGTGGCCAGCAGGTCGAGGGAGGTGATTCTCCCCCTCTACTCCACTCTGGTGAGACCCCACCTGGACTACTGTGTTCTGGAGCCCCTATTACAGGAAAGATCTGGATGTGTTGGAGTGTATCCAGAGAAGGGCCACAAGGATGGTCAGAGGGCTGGAACTCCTCTCCTATGAGGACAGACTGAGAAAGTTGGGGCTGTTCAGTCTGGAGAACAGAAGACTTCGAGGAGACCTTATTGTGGCCCTCCGGTATCTGAAGACGGTCTACAAAAGAGCTGGGGAGGGACTTCTTAGGATGTCAGGTAGTGATAGGACTAGGGGGAATGGATCCAAGCTAGAGGAAGGGAGATGTAGATTAGACATTAGGAAGAAGTTCTTCACCGTGAGGGTGGTGCAACATTGGAACAGGTTGCCCAGGGAAGTGGTTGAAGTCCCATCCCTGGAGGGTTTTAAGGCCAGGCTGGATGGGGCTCTGGGCAATCTCATCTAGTGGAATGTGTCCCTGCCTATGGCAGGAGGGTTGGAACTAGATAATCCTTGATATCCCTTCCAAGCCTGACAACTCTGTGATTAGCAGAGGGGTTGGGCTAGATTATTTCTAGAGGTCCCTTTCCAACCCCTACCATTCTCTGATTCTGTGATTTAATGTGTGGGACTTTACAGGGCTCTGATTTTCACACATTATGCAAGCTCAGGTCTTTGTGACATCTTCTGGTTGAAGTCTTCCAACAGCATATTTCTTGCACTATGCAACATAGTATATGCAAACTATGCCATGCATACAGATATCAAAGACCAATAAACAGAATGAAAAATTTCAGGAATTCACAACATTGAGAGAAGAAATAATTTAAATGTAAAGTCACAGATACATTAAAAAAAAAAAAGAGCCTGTAACACAACCATCCACCCTATTTTATTGCTATTGATGCAATCCAACTTTACATCAGTTAATTGACTTTGATCTTTGTGTTACCCTCTTGTGCACACAAATACAATAGCTGATTTCTGCTGTGGTAGCAGTTTCCACTGCAAGCAGAAAAGGATTCACAGTCTTTCAGGTTTGGGTTGGTGCCAAGTCATGGATCCATTGTCAGACTCTTTGTAAGCAGGGGGGGGCCACCTTGGTCTTCTGCGTTGATGTAGTCCATCACTTCTCTACTCCCTTCTGCCTCTGGTCAGCCTGGGAGAGGGAGCTGCAGGAGGTCACTGACAGTCCCTGCCAAAAGAAGGACTTCGCTTACGTGATTCAGGTGACTCAAGTAGAAGTGAATGCACTTTCCCACTTTCACATACAAACAACTTCCCACAGAGAACCAAGAGGAGGCCTGAGTCTTGCAACCTGTGCTGATTAAGTGAAATAGTGGAATTCTGAAGTGGAGAATGTAAAATATAATCCTCCTCCAGGTCACATGTGAATGTTTGTGAGCAGGTATAAGTGCATCACTTCAGTCAGCCTGCCACCCAAAAACTGTAAGACAGAAAAGGTAGAAGCAGAAATGAGAGAATACGTCAGGTTTAAGCAGACCTGATTAAGCTTATGTCAAACAGCACTATGATTGGTGAATCTGATCAAAGCTTTTTTTTAAAAAAAAAAAAAAAAAACCAAAAAACCAACAACCACACGAAAATTTAGCTGCGCATTGTTTAATGGGCATGATTGTGTTGGGTTGACAGTTGAACTTGATGACCTTGGAGGTCTTTATCAACCTTGATGATTCTATTATTCTAAATCAATTGGGAAGGCCACAGAGCTGCCAGCATGCCTAACGTGCCACTGGAGCAGCCCTTGCCCTCTGTCCTCTGCATCCTAACTGGACACCTCTCAGAAGGGCATGTGAGGAGATGATGTCAATTGGGAAAGGTACCTACAGGTCCCAGGATTGAAGTGGTGGTGAGTATGCTGTATTGCACAGGGGCGAAGGCAGGGACATAACCCACAGGAGAGCACTTGCAGGAAAGTCAAGTGCTTTGCACACCTCCCACGCATACACCTCATTTGGCCAAGGTTCTGTATCCTCTGTATAGCTCCCTGTGCACCCCATTCCTTTGTTTTAGTTTCAATCCTGTTTCAGTTTTTTTGGGAAGAAGACGAAGGTCACAGACACCACCTTGGTTTCTTGATGATGTCCCCTCATGGAAGTGTTCACGTGTGCCTAGGCTAACAGCAAATTCAGCAGGCTTGCCCATACACAAATCCCGCGGTCGCCTACAGAAGTGATGTTGGAGAAGGGTAAAGTCCAAATATGGTTTAGATGCAAAAAAATTGCACTTGTTATTCCAGAACCACCTCTCACTGATAGGTTAATGTAACATTGAATTTGCATATCCAATGCACGTTTTAGTTTTGCCATTCACTTTCAGTACATGGTCATGATCCAGAAAAAAAGATGTGAGCTTTGTAAAACATCTCTGATTCTCAGGATTTACTTAGCTCTCTGCAGCTCTACAGCACAGTGCAACATGAAACAGATCGAAAGATCCCTGAACTCAGGACAAGACTCTTACTGATTAGAACCATCTGGCAAAAGTTATTTCCTTGTGTCCAGGGCATGCATCCCACAAATCACTATAAACAATAAAAACGTACAGCCTACAGGAACACAGTGAAATATGATAACAAACTCAAGCTGTTAGATGAGCAGTTTAGCCAACAGCCCCCAGAATGGTTCGTTGATTAGTCAACACCAATGCAGAAGAGTTTCACGTGGATAATTTATGGGTCACATAAAGAACGCATTATTGTAACATTTTCCTGTTCACTCAGAGATAATAAAAGACATACTCCAAATCAATATTTATTATTTTAGTTTTCCTTCCTCCCTACTGCTAAGCTTGACGTCCTTCTCCTTCCCATTTATAGTCTGCCATTGCTAACTGAACCTCTTCACAGCCCTGGAGATAACTATTTGTAAAAGATTCATATATCTTGATAGCAATAAACCAATCTCTCCAGACACTTTTAACCACGATGGAATATTGTCAAGCTCTGAAGACAAGTTGCTCCCTGAGGAGCAGAACCACTGAACCTTGATTTCCTGCAGTTCAATGTCCCACAGCTTTCCTCTTCCACTCCACATAAACCTTCTCTGTTTACTGCATCTTAAGTTCACCACATGTCCCCTAAGTACTTTCATAGTATCTTCCATATTCCTGTAACATTTTCCCTTAAAATATCTCCAATTTCCTTTTCATCTCCCAGGCTTTCTGGTGACTCCATCCATTGCTGACTTTTCTGTCTTGCTACTGGAGCATGAAATAACAGGTACTGGGACTAGGGTGACCATACACACTGATGAGCTGGGCTGCCAGAAGATGCCTGCCTCTCTGCCAGCAGAGGGACTGCCAAAAACAACACGGAGCACTAAACTGTCCAGACGAGTCATGAAGAAAACCTCCATCCTTTTCCTGGCTGCCAGGACTTTGTCAAAACTGGACTGGTAAATCAGGATTGTTGGAAACACTGCTCCTTCTCAGATTTGGTGTGAAGCAGCTGAGAATGTCACAAGTTACCTGAGGGCCATCAGATGGGCAACATAACCCCCCTCACCTCCTTCTCCCAATGCTACAAATCCAACTCCGTACCAACCCACTTCACGCTCCCACTTTTCAGTCAGTCAACCAACTGACATGGTTCAGTGTGACCTTCATGAGGATGACCAAACTCTTCTTGAGGCAATTTCATCAACCACCAATCATCAGTTTTTAGACACCTGGTGTTAAATTTACATTAAAAAATATCTGTTGCTTACTATTTTCAACACTGCTGTGGTGGGTTAGGAACTTCCCCCTGCTACACTATTGAGATTTATCAGACTAGTTCAGTGTGCTAGTTTGAGGTTAATTGGAACACTTTAATGAGAGAAATTAGATCATTGGCTATGAAAAGAAAATAATAGTGATGTATAAGGCATCTGACTCTGTCCCACATGACATCCTGGTCACCAAACTGGAAAAACATGGACTTGATGGATGGACCACTCACTGGATAAGGAATTGGCTGGATGGTCGAACCCAGAGAGTGGTGATCAATGGCACAATGTCCACCTGGAGACCAGTGACAAGTGGTGTCCCTCAGGGGTCAGTGCTGGGACCAGTGCTGTTTAACATCTTTGTCAGTGACATGGACAGAGGAATCAGTGCACCCTCAGCAAGTTTGCAGATGACACCAAGCTGTGTGGCACAGTCGACTTGCTAGAGGGCAGGGATGCCATCCAGAGGGACCTGGACAGGCTGGAGAGTTGGGCCCAGGCCAACCTGATGAAATTCAATAAGGCCAAGTGTAAGGTCCTGCACCTGGGTAGGCACAATCCCAAGCACAAATACAGGCTGGGTGGTGAATGGCTGGAGAGCAGCCCTGAGGAAAAGGACCTTGGAGTCTGGGTTGATGAAAAGCTCAACATGAGCCTGCAGTGTGCACATGCAGCCCAGACAGCCAACCGAGTCCTAGGCTGCATCAAGAGAAGCGTGGCCAGCAGGGCAAGGGAGGTGATTCTGCCCCTTTACTCTGCTCTCGTCAGACCCCACCTGGAGTACTGTGTGCAGTTCTGGAACCCTCAGCACAGGAAGGACATGGAAGTGTTGGAGCGGGTCCAGAGGAGGGCCACAAAGATGATCAGAGGGCTGGAGCAGCTCTCCTATGAGGACAGGCTGAGGGAGTTGGGGCTCTTCAGCCTGGAGAAGAGAAGGCTTCGAGGGGACCTGATAGTAGCCTTCCAGTATCTGAAGGGGGCCTACAGGAAGGCTGGGGAAGGATTATTTACAAGGTCCTGCAATGACAGGACAAGGGGCAATGGGCTTAAACTGGCAGAGGGGAGATTTAGACTAGATGTTAGGAGGAAGTTCTTTACAGTAAGGGTGGTGAGGCACTGGAACAGGTTGCCCAGGGAGGTTGTGGATGCTCCCTCCCTGGATGTGTTCAAGGCCAGATTGGATGAGGCCTTGAGTAACCTGTACTAGTGGGAGGTGTCCCTGCCTATGGCAGGGGGTTGGAACTAGATGATCCTTGAGGTCCCTTCCAACCTTACCATTCTATGATTCTATGATTCTATGATTCTATGATTCTAGAATCATAGAATCATTGAATCAAAAACCATTGGTTTTGCCTAGAGATATAAAAATCAAACCACAAAGATTCTCAGTCTCTGGTTGGCTGCTGCTTGCTTTGTTAACTCCTTTACCTGTATAAATCTAATCGTTCTCCTTCTAACCCCTTGTCTAGCATCTCACTCCCTCACTTATTCTGAAATAACGGAAGCAGTGGGAAGAGGGAGGGGAGTCAGTTTCCAGCCCTCCTGGGTGCTTCTGCTGTTAGGGAGAGGTTTTTAATTTCTGCATTACTTTCAACTTGTATATAATTGTATATAGTTGTAAATATCTGCATATATTGTGTAGATATTCTTGTAAATTTGTGCTATGCTATAAAATATGGCTTCAACCTTAACTTCCAGATGGTTGAGTTACTCTGGTGAATCTCAAGGTGGAGGGTGGTAACGGGGGGATGGAGGAAGAACTTCTAAACCACCACACTCAGACAGCTTGGAAGTGATATGAAGCTATATTTACAGCAAAGCAAAACTTACCAACATATATACAATATATTTACAAGTATTCACAACTATATACAAATCAGAAATAACACAGAAATCCAAACTCCCTCCTGGACAAGGAAAGCTGACCAGAAGGGGCTCAAAGCTACCCTCTCTTTCTCCCTCTACTTTCCAGACAGACAAAACAACCAGCAACGACTACATTGTTTTCTGTTAGCCAAGATTAGTACAAAATATATTAGAGCAGAACAAGGAGGAAGTGAATAGATCCAGTGTCACAGACTGGAGTGGGACAAATTGTTGACATATCACAGAATCACAGAAATTTAGAGGTTGGAAGGGACTTCCAGAGATCATTGAGTCCAACCTCCCTGACAAGGCAGTATTACCTAGGGTAGTCCACACAGAAATGCATCCAGGTAGGTTTTGAAAGTCTTCACAGAAGGAGACTCCACAACCTCTCTGGGCAGCCTTTTGCAGTGATTTGTCACCCTCACTGTAAAGAAGTTTCTCCTCATGTGGAGGTGAAAGCTTCTTGCTCCAGTTTGTAGCTATTGCTCCCTGTCTTTTTGCTGCTGGCCAGCAAAAAGAGATTGGCCCCATCCACTTGACACCCACCCCTCAGACATTTATAGACATTGATCAGATTTCATCTCAGCCTTCTCTTCTCTAGATTAAACACTCCCAGGTCTCTCAGTCTCTCTTCAGAGGGGAGATGCTCAATTTCATGTTGGCTTTTTACGTCTCTCAGCAAACCAACGAATGATATAGATTTCATCATTATTTTCATCATTATTTTCTTTTTACAACTAATGATCTCATTTCTCTCATTAAAACATTCCAATTATCCTCAATCCAGCACAGTTGCCAACACAAAACTATGACAATGTCAAATCTGTTTATGCTGTTTCTGAGGTGGAGCATTTCTTTCATTATTTTAAGTGTTACTTACACAATTTCCTTGTTCAAAGAGAAGGAAAAGAACACCAAAAAAAAATTACTTGGAGTATAGAGAAAGCCTAGGAATTGGATAGTTAAGACCAAAAAAAAAGGCTGAAGCGTACACATTTCCTTGTGTTGTTCTTCTAAACAAATTTTAGCCTGAATTTTAGTGGTTTATACTCTCTGGGCAAATATTGAGCTAATACCATGATTCATGTCCCAAGTCATACTCCAAAGCAGCACTGTGTTCCCTCCACTGTGTTTTAGATGTGTGCAACAGAATGTTACTGTTTGATCCAAAATATGCTTTATGGTTTGCTTTCTTTTCCTTTGGTATATTAGCAGAGAGTTCTGGTGAGCCTGACTCCTCTTCCAAAGTTCCTGACTCCTCTTCCAAAGTTATTAGAAGAAAAGAGTCAGGTTCTATTTCCAATGACTTAGAAGAAATTGAGTGAGTGGGGAAAATACATTTATATACCTCTGAGACCCAATGGCTGCCTCCCATGGGAAGTCTCTGGCCCTCTCTTTCCTTCTACTGCCAAGGTTTCACCTCTGAGTCTTGGATTTCACCAGCAAGAAGTATATAACCTTAAAGCCACTTTGACATCAGCTGATCATTTTGCTTGCCTGTGACTACCGTTCACACAGAAACAGCAAGTTCAAGGCTGCTATTCAACTGCCAGCTAGTCCCTAGATAGGTACTGAAGTTTTCTTGGGTCACTTCTGCAATTAACAGTGATTCAAGACTGATGAATGAGTAAGGGCTCCTGTCATGACTGGGGCTTCTGGGAGCTAAGGAGCAGACTGATCTCACCAGTCATCTCCAGTGCAGCAATCAAGCTTAAAGAATGACAAAGAGCAGCTTTTTGCCACCTTAGGAGAGCCACAACCCTGCTTCTGCCTGTGGTGGGGACTGACAGCTACCAGCACAGGACACATGCTAGTGCAAAATTTACATTTAAAAAGATCTGTTGCTTATTATTGTCAATGTTGCCAACGCAAAACTATGAGAATTTCAAATTTGTTTATGCTGCCAATGTTTTGCTCATTCTGAGGTGGAGCATTTATTTCATTATTTTAAGAGTTTAAATGTTTCCCTGTTCAAAGGAAAAGAAATAACAAAGGAAGGACACAAAAGAAGAGGAGAGGTAGGGCAGAGGATGTCCACAGGAAAAACTTTTCTTCCAGATATTGTTCAAAATTGGGCATCTTGCAGAACAGAATAGAAAGAAGGACTGCTTGGGTCAAGCTCTGTCTTTGACTGATGACCCCAAGATGTAGCACTGACACAACATTTTACCAGCTTGAGTCAGTGCTGGCTGAGAGATCTTCACATCATGTGATAGCTGTGTAGATGTACTCCAGCTTACTTTGCATATCCATTTTGCCAGAAGATGCCTGGTGTAGCAGTTTAAGAACTAAGGCTCTATTTTGGTTCTAAGTTATAAACAAGAGAAATGAACTTTCTGGACATTGTTTTGAATTTAGATTGAATGAGCAGAGCATTGGTTGTAAAAAGAATAATAATGATAAGGTCTATATCGTTCATTGGTTTTCTAAGAAGGATAAAACAGCATAGTATAAAGTACTTCACTCTCTTGGCCCTTGGACTCTGGCTCTGTTACTGTTCCTTCACCTTTCTGACTCCTCTACACCCCGTACTAACCTTTTACTGATAACACATGAGATCTTGCTGGTTTTCTATCTGGGGGGAGAGAAGAAGGTGGCATTGGCCCCTTCTGGGCTCTCTTTGTCCAGTGAGAGAAGATTGGATTTCTGTATTATTTCTAAATTGTACATAATTGTAAATAGATGTAGCTATATTTTGTATATATGCTTGTTAACTGAGCTTGCTATGTAATATAGCTTTATCTTACTTCCAAGCTGTCTGAGCTGGTGTGGTGATTCTTTTTTTCCATCTGCATCTGTTCTCTGATGTGCCTTGGCCCCTTCTGGGCTTTCCTTGTCCAGGGGAGAGGATTGGATTTCTGTATTGTTTCTAAATTGTACATAATTGTAAATATATTTTGTAATTATGCTTGTAAATTTATCTTGCTGTAAAATGTAGCTTTATCTTACTTCAAAGATGTCTGAGCTGGTCTGGTAAATTTTATTTGGGGGGTAATTTTCTCAACGCACCGCACCTGGCTCAGCTGTCATTGTACTCAATGTGTTGCTCCCCTGCTTCACAGGGGAGGTCCTCTATGTAGTCACACAGCATAGAGAGAAGCAGCTGTCTGAAAGTAAAAGATCAAGAAAGGACCACAGTCTTGTGGGAAGGACCATAAAACCTTAAACTGCATATGAAGCAAAACAAGCACAGGGAGAGCTGAGGCAGTACAGACTTTTCCAGTCCATAACCAAGATTACAAACCACCACAAACCGTGAGAAGAGAAATGTTGCTGCCCATGATACAGAGAAATGCAGCACTGATATTCACTATTCTACACAAATATTTCCACTCATGCCCCTCATGGTCAAACCTCCTTCACAGTGTACAACAGCTGTGACTCTTTACACCATGAGAGACTTTGTGCTGCTTGAAATGGCCAAAACGGACTGCCTGCTCCTGTGAGAGCTGATTGGCAGCAGTTTCCTGACTCCAAGTAAGAGGTTCAGACTCAGGATCACAAAATCACAGTTGGAAAAGACCTTCAAGATCATCAGCTCCAATCTATCAACCAACACCTTCTAATCAATTAACCATGGCACCAAGTGCCACATCCAGTCACTTTTTAAACATCTCCATGGATGGTGACTCCATCACCTCTCTGGGCAGCCCATTCCAATGCCAATCACTCTTTTTGTGAAGAACTTCCTTCTAACATCCAGTCTAAACCTCCTCTGGCTTTGTCCCCTTGTTCTGTCGCTGGTTGCCTGGGAGAAGAGACCAACCCCTACCTGGCCACAACCTCCCTGTTGAGCAATGAGGTCTCCTCTGTGCCTCCTCTTCTCCAGGCTCTCCTCATAGAGCTGTGCTCCAGCCCCCTCACCAGCCTTGGTGCCCTTCTCTGGACATATTCAAGCACTGAGGTGCTGAAAGCTTCTCAATAAAAGAGGAGATGTGTTGTCAGTATCTGCTGAGGTAAGTCTTGGACTGATATTAAGATGAAAAATGGAAGAAATGACTGAAGTCTCACATGCAGTGGCAAATCTACTTCACCCTGCTCCTACCTCTGCAGCAGAAGCTGTGTGGTCACACAGGGAAACACATCAGGGAACAGAAGTAGATGGAAAAAAAAAAAAAGTTATTTTTCAGATAATCAGACATAATTTTTGTTGGCCACAGGACAGAGAGTGACAGAAGAGAAGGGACAAAGGAAGGTCAGTGAGTGGGAGACGGAGTGGAAGCTGTTTAAATGACATTCCACTCGGATGAGGCCACACAGGTCAGAGAAACCTGAATCTTGTCTTTAAGTCATTTGGCATTTCACAAATCTCCCTAGAAAAGATCTGTATTTCACAGAGGGACAGGATTTATTTTGTCAATGTTGCCCAGAGTCCATGCCCTTACATTATTGTCACTTCATTTTAGTTTTTGGTCTGAGGACTATAGATATAGAGATAGAGATACATATTCATGAGAGATGAAAAGAGTAAAAATACTGGGCTTGACCAAAGCTTGCATCTTCTGTGCATTTCCTCAATAAATATCTCTATTTTCCTGATAGGGGCAATCAGTTGACTGAAATTTTTATCACAGTATTTACCATATGGCAGATGTTTGGGTATGTGTTGAGCAAGGTACAAAATACATGAGTTTATATAGCACTTATATCCCTACATTAGCAGGAAGAGAGAAAGAGGGCAAAGAAGGATCTGTACTTCCCTTAGCATTACGGAGTACTTTTGAACAGTGAACCTTCCCTGTGCCTTGTAAGGAGACTTTTTGAAAACTGCAGTTAACAACCTATAAATGTCCTCCTTTAATTTTAAATAAAAATAAACCCAAGTCTCACTCTCTGCGAGAACAAAATGTGAGAGAACACATATTGTGCAGATACATATCGTACAGTACTGCCAACATCTACTGCCATAATTAAAGAGATCAACAGTCAAAGCAGCCACGAAAATCAGAATGAAATGTTTAAAATACGACTTTTCACTGTTTTCATTCTCATAGGCAGCCTCACATAGCACACCTGAAGAGTAAAAGACAGCTGCTTATCTTTTCGTGCTGACGTTCTGGCATTCTGCATTTCAGCCACTCTCTCATTATCTTCATCGTCAGACTCTTACTATCCTTTATCTTTAGGTGTTTTAGAAATAGATTGAATTACTATCACAGAAATATGTCTTCGTGTTCTGATAAAACAGCACTGCCTCTGTGCTAGATAATACATGTTGCTGATGTGTGTTAGTAATCACTTATTCTTTTATATCAGATTTTAAGTAGAAGTGTATTTATTTAGCTATTGGATGAATAGGTTGAGTAGGTTTGTCAAAACAAAACAACAGCATTTACATTAACAAATAAAAGGTGCAGAAAGTTCTGAGAGGCATTTGGGTTAAACTGATCGTGGATATTTTCCTAGCATGGGATCACAATAATGTTTTTATTGCTAGAATGTTAATTGCTGTGTAAAATCTGACATAACTATGCCTAGGAAGCAAAATTGCAGACTGGATTTCTTATGCAGCCTATAATTTGAAAATGATTGGTGTTCAGTTATTGCTCGTAGACTACATCATCACGTAGGTCTGAACGACAGATTACAAACACAAGCATAAAAGTCTTTGCCCCACGGCATCGAGTATACTACATGAGTTATCATATAAATGCTGAAGTAATACAAGCAGCAAGGGCTTTTCTCTCCCCTTATTCTTACTTTTTAGCAATAAAACATCACGACTCCAATGGTAACTTCCTAAATTGTCATGACAACTAGGCAAACATCTAACTACACCATCTGAGAAATGGTTACCAGCAAAAAAATAGATCTAGTAATTAAAAGGTATGATTAGCTCAGAAAGGTGAATTTGGCAGGGTCAGCTAGCTCCGTCTGAATTTGAAATTGCTCATTTTAGATACTCATTTTCAGATGGAGTGTCCTCAGTTACCAAGGGATAATAGACTTCTCACTGAAAACCTACACAAATTCTCTCACCTGGGAGTTCTAAATGAATCTATACACAGTTTGTACCTTGTATATAGCAGCCAATATGTATTATTCAACAAGAACCAAGGGCAATTTTCCAGTGCCTGAGAGTTACGGAGACTTAACATGTCAATTTCTCTCAGTGCTTTACAATACAATCTCATTGCTGTAAAAATCATTGATAAATAATAACCCCCTTAACACCACCTTCACCTTCCATTAACCCAAATATCCTTAATTTTAAAATGTAAAATTACATAAAGGAATATTGCTCTGCCACATAGTACATACACAGTTCATCATTTTACCATTTCTCTGCCACATAGTACGTACACAGTTCATCATTTTACCATTGAGTAAAGAATGTAACAACAGGATCCAACCTGTAGGTTCACTGCTACAGAATTTTTATCAACTTCTATGCTGCACCATTTCAGCTAGAAACAGGGGCAGATGAAGGTCTACAGATCAAGCTTGTATTTGAAAAAATATTTCTAGATACAACTACAATTTTGTTTGGTTAATTATTTGGGAAATGCTCATTAGAAGTGTGAATCAGCAGTAGCTTTACTATTGCTATTTACATTTCTATTACCAGTAGTAACTCTCCATCTATTTCACATATGCCAATTATATGTAGCATGGGCATATTTTCAACAAATTATAATCCAATTTAAAACCAAATTATAATCACATTTCCAGATACTAACATAGCAAAATAGCCACTCAGCGTTAACACAGGTGACAGTAGCACACCTGTTGCAAGGACAGCTTCCAATCTCATGCTTGGTATTCTCATTCTGAGCTGGAGCAAATATTCTTCATACAACTGAAGTTAACCAGAGCTTATTTTACCCTATTTTTCACAGCAGAGTTGCTAACAGCAGTCTTTGATATCAACCATTGCAATTTCAGGGGCACATATATGACTCAAATGTTCCTATGATGTTTGAAAGCTGTGATGAAAACTGCTGTTTGCCCCAGCTCAGCAAAATTCTGTTAAGTGCACTTCTGTTGCACAGATTTTAAATTCCCAGAATCCTTCTGTTTTCAAAAACATCAACATGATTGCTCCTCTAAAAGGCATGCAGACAATCAGTGGCTCAGATAAATAGATAGCTAGGTAGGCAGGTAGGTAGGTAGGTAGGCAGGTTGGTAGATAGGTAGACAGACAGACAGACAGATGTCATGGATGCAGGAAATTAACATGGCTGAGTCAGTAATTATAAGAACAGAATTATTTCATTTTCCTGAAACCCCCACCCCAAAACTATATACAAAAGGGTGTGGGGTGCAGCAGAGGTTTGGTTTTCTGCCTCACAGCATGGTACACAGCTATAGACCTAGAGCAGCCCTTCCCTCTCCAGCTGCAGATGACACAACTCTTTCCCGATTCAGTGGAGCAGGCAGCGCCAGCCTCCTTGCTCCACTGGTTGTTGCTACAAAACAGGACAGTGACAAGACAGTTCCTTAGGCTTACCCCCTGCAACTGCTCCTGTGAAATTATGCCAAGTCATGCACTTGCATTCACTTGTAGCCCAGGCACCGGTGTTGAATTGTTAAAGACTTTCAGAGGTTACAGAAAGATGCAAACAGATGGCATAAGGCTCTGAGCACTGTTGATATGCAGAGCTGTCATAAGAACTGGGAAGTGCCTTCTCTTTACGGTGTGGTAGGACAGGGTGGCTGCATGGCACAGGTGCATGGCATTGCACCTTCCTGCTGGTGCAGACTGCAGTGCTGAGTTCTCAGGGAGCTTCTTTACGTATCAAGTGAGGGGTATCACCTAGTAAGTGAAAGGAGTGGGGAGGGGGAAGAATCACTTTTCTTAGCAATTGGCCTCACTCCAAAGCTGCAATCTGATCACAGGACTCTGTTTCTAGCTCAAGCATAGAGAAGTATTATAACTGCCCTGGGTTCTGTATTAAATGGAGCATGTATAGAAAATCCTGTACACATCTGTGAAACTGCAAGTCCAGGCATTAAGAAACCACTTCCCTAAACTTTACAAAACAATTAAAGGATATTTGGCTTTGCGCTCCCGATTAAGAGTGTTCAGGGGACAATAGAGCTGTGCAATTTGTACGCAATTTGTAATTGATTTCATTTATTAGGTTCTTTCTCTGCTGCAACTTATATGCATTTACTTGTCCAAATGCATCTGATTAACAGTATTCAGATTTTTTTTTTTTAACAAGGTGGTTTGATCATGAATAACCAAAAATTTGAATAGTGTTACTGACCTGTAATTTGTTAGGGAAAAAGAAATAGTTTAGCAAACTAGCAAAGGACAGAAGTAACTGTAGGTAGAAGTTGATTCCTATGTTTATTTCTTTCTGTGGCTTTGAAATTGACTCTTAGCCAATATTTGTGCCAGGATAACTACTGCTCATACAGGTACAGCATGCAAACACTAGAATTTGTAAGCATATTCACTTGAACTGAATTAATTTAAAAACTCAGCCACTGTTTGCATACTTTTAATCATGGCAGTGCAAGCAATGTGGAAAAAAAATTGCAGAAGGAAAAGTCAGACATGCCTTAAAAATTAAGCTACTCATTCAAGCCCCAGCAGCAAATGTCAGAGCTAACCCTGAAGAATAAAATCTGGAAAAAAAGAAAACCAGAAAATAGTTCTCATTTTACCAGCTTCCCAAGCTGCATCCAGTGAATTTCCTCTGCTTTGTCCTTGCTTTGTGCAGACCACCACTGTGTTAGCAAAGTCATTTTCTTCGCCCAGAAAATGTGAATATTCCCTCTGAAGAGCACTTCAAGTGTAGCGGTGGGAAATACTGTGGTGGAGAGAGATTCCTCTGAAACTAACCATAATGGATTCCTTTTCATTCCTGCATTAAGGGACTCATTTCAGAGTCCCAGGCTCCTTGAGAGATAATCTCCTCCTTTCCTTTTGCCCAGTATCAAGTGGAGACTGAAAGGGGAAATAATTTTTCCTTAGGCTTGGCCCTGGGGTACCCACATCTGTTGGTAGATTTGTGGTCTAAGAGTCAAAGCAGGAGGAAAGAGAGATAGGACCCTTGGATTATAGTCTTTGCTCTGAGATAGAGGTAAATAGTCACTTACATTCAAATACAAAACCTGCCCTTTGAATTATTTTTTCCATTCCCTACCAATTCCAGCTTATCTCCCCCAAACGGTCTTCACTTTTAAAATCAATATATAACCGATCAGACAGCTAAAATAGCTTCTTACAGTACGTGTCTCTAGTCAATGACTGATTTGCATTAAGAAAGAGATGACAGCCAAGTGTGAAGAGAAAAGAATGATAGTTTAATTTTAGAAAAACTCCACATTCATCTGAGAAATGATTACTAAGCACTGTGTATGTTCATACATAAATTATTTCTAAAAATGTGAAAAGATATTAAAATGCTAAATATTTTCTTGCAGCAGGAGAAGGGAAGCTCCAGATCAGATGCTGTGGCCTTTCGTGGGAAAGGATGGAGCAAACTCACGTCCCAGGGAGGCACCCAGTGGTCCTGTGACACTGAGCAAAGACAGGAGTGAACAGCTTAGGGGGAAAGGGGTACAAGGACTCCAGAGAGAAGGGAGGCTGAGACAGAAACCAAAATACCTTCCAGCCCCTTAGGGGACTGTGGAGGATCCTCCCCCCACTCTGTGTTTGAGTGCTGGAACACCCATTCTGCCAGCACAGCAGGCTCTGCTGGTTGTTAGGCAGGCCTGGGGGCAGCAATGCACAGATGTACAATCATACCAATAAATAATGAGGTTCCCATAAAGGCAAGCTGGGGAGCACAGGGCAGACTGCTCAGGCTGTAACCAAAGGCAGCTCCAAGAACTGTGACATCTGTCAGGGAACGTGCCAGGAAGCCAGGTGCCAGCTCCCGAAGTAACTCCTACAGCTCTGTCACCTCCATCCAGAAAAAGACTAATTGTGGGCTGATGCCTGACACAATTCACCAGGTTACTGGAATCAGGATTTAGATTCATTGATGAGTTTTGTTTTCATTTTTTAAAAAGTATATCATTGTTCTACCAAGACAAACTCCTTTCTTTGTCTTCTTATGGTCCAAGCTGGCAAAAAGGAGCCTGAGATCTCTCACAGAGAAAGCCCAGACCATGCCTGCCAGGGGCCTGTGTGTACATACAGCACATGCTCTGAGGAGGGGGGAACTTGTTACAAGATAAATTGTAGGTTCAGAGACTACAAAGTAAGGAAGATAAAGAGTCAAGAAGTGAGAACCGTGTGTACAGAGAAAGACAATGAGGAGGGTGTTGCAAGACTGTTAGGGAATATACTGTGTTTTTCAGTAGATGTGTCTCATTTTTCAGTGTCAAGAGGAGGATGTGTACACAGTGTTTGTCCCACAATAACACACACCGGGAGAACAGACATCAGTCACCAGTTGTGCCATGTTTTTATTACCTAAGTTCCATAGAAGCGTCCCTCCAAGTGGGGAATAACTCCATGCATCACAGCTCAAGTTTGACAGGAACATTAAAGGTAATAGGTATTTTGATATATCAGTCCAAATTTGTAGGCAGCAGAGGTCAGACTCAATATTAAAAAAAACCCTTATTAAGATTAGTTTTTATGAAAAAGTTCACAGCCTTCTAGATCTCATTATCTTAAATAAAGATCTGTTTCAAACAATCTAAACTTGTATTATCTGACATTTTAATTAGTTGCTTCTTATTGCCTTGGAAACATCCTAGAACATTTGACACTCTAATGCACAAGACTCTTTTATTAAGACAGCGAACTTTTATTAGTGTTGACTTCATTATTTTGTGGTAGAATTCCTTTGCTTGTGATACTCCCTGAAATACAACAGAAAAGTCTTCCCTGGTTTATTCAGAAGAAGATTATTGTGTAAGTAAATTATATCATATTAGGGATTTTTGTTCTTAGAAGAAAACATAGAATGGGAACTTCTCTTTCCAGAAGAGTATACCCACAAGTACCAGCAGAAAGACTCTAAGTTCTCTCATGCAGACTTCTCAATGGACCTCCTACCAGAGGAACAATAAAATAATTATTTTATATACATTCTGATCCAAAGACTTAAAGGCACTGTAAACCTTCTCAGAAGACTTAAGACTGTGAAGAGAGAAAGTATGCCCAGCTCTATAAACACTTACCAATCTTTGCCCTTAATTTAAACCTTCTCTCCCAATCTTAGAGTTTGGGAAAAGCAGAGCACTTCAAAAAATCATAGAACCACAGAATCACCCATGTCAGAAGGGACCTCTAAAGGCCGTCTAGTCCAGCTCCCCTGTAGTGAGCAGGGAGATTCTCAACTAGGTCAGGTCACCCAGAGACCCATCGAGCCTCACTGTGAATACCTCCAGTTATAGGGCCTCAACCACTGTAGTTCTTCACAGAAAGAGTGATTGGCATTGGAATGGACTGCCTGTGGAGGTCGTGTAGTCACCATCCCTGGAGGTGTCTAAAAAGAGGCTGGATGAGGCACTTATTCTCGTGGTTTAGTTAATTAGAAGGTGTTAGGTGGTAGGTTGGACTCAATGACCTTGAGGGTCTTTTCCAACCTGATTAATTCTGATTCTGCTGACCAATAATTGTCAAAAATACATTCCACTGTTTCTGAAAACAGTTCAGATGGCTGCAGTCTAATAGGAGCCATGTACCAGAAAATACCTCAAAGGTTTTCTTTCTGTCTGGATGAAGCTTACAGAAAGAACAATTCTCCTTTCTGCCCTCCAATCAAATCTTCTTCATTGACCCTGTGGAGAGGATATTGAATGATGTTTTTTATTTCCAGATAGCTTGCTGTTTTTCAGGACTGCAGCAGGACTGCTTTGCTCTGGACCCCTTGCCCCATTTTCTGAAGCAAGCCAACAGTGCCAATTTGATGGACTATGCTTGTGTGAAAAACAAATGATGCCACCATGGGATAGATTCTTGCCACTAGGAGAAGCAGACTGAAACAGAGAAACTAAACCACCGGTCTCCATGTAGATGCCCTGGGACTTTAAAGTGCTTTTACTCTTCAGTGTTTTGCCACTGGTCAGAAGGATCTGTGTAAAAACACACAGAAACTACCTTAAAGGACTGGGTGATACATTTTTTTCCTCATTTGAGCACACAGAAACAAAGCAAGACCAGCTCAGGCCTAAATCCCAACAGAAGGTACCCAAAGGTTTCCACAGGACATTCACACTTCAGAGAAATCAAATAAATCACAAGAAAATCTGGGCAGCCACAATCCACATCCCTGGGTTGACCAGAACTCCTTAGCCAGTGACAAAGGGCTATCAGACAGCAGTTTTCCCACCCCTTGCAGACACTGCAGGACTGCTTGCAGGCTCAGGGAGGACATCTCCACCATCATTGAAGGGTAGTCCTGTAAGGACATAAAAATGTCACACATTCTTAGCTCTACTTCATGTGTTACTATCCAGAACAAAAAAAAAAAGCAGTCCCTTCGTATTGCACTACCAAGACCTCAGCCACAGGGTGGGTTCTGCTCAGTGGGCACTTCACTGCTTTGGAAGACATCTCCTCTCCTCCCTGGGGCTTCACTTACCCGGTGTATGGACTGCAGATCTGGTCCTGAACATTGTCTGTGGTCATTGACTGAAATGACTGGCACAGTACAAAAAAACTTATTTTCTAGGCACATCTGAGCAAAGCCATGCATTTTTCCAACACAAGGTGACATTCTGCTATTAGTATGTGATTCCAGGAGCCAAAGACCTGCAGAAGCCCCACTGAGAGCATGCATGGCACCCAGCTGGATGACAGCTGGGTATAGAGTAGCGATCTTTTCTCATTTGCACAGCTAAAACCCAAATATTTACTCCCAAATCGAGCAGAGCTGCAGTTAGTCTGTACCAGCTGGCTATCCCATTGAGCAAAGAAAGGAGGGAAATGGATTTCTTCCTGTTTTCCTTACTGGTCAAAAGATTAAAAGCAATATACTGGTGTCAGTCCCTAGGTATTGCCTGATTAATATCCTGTTAGACAGTTGGCAAATTGCCAAATCCACTTCTCTTTAAATGAGAAAGAGACTGTTCCATGAGTTCAAATGGACTTTATTAGCATAACACTCGTAATTCAGCACCCAGAGAAAATATTATAAGTAAATACAGGCATGCATTGCCAATCAAGGTTCATTTTTGCTTTCCTTGTTAGTAGACAAAGAACTACAATGCATCAGATACTTCACCACCACATTCAGATCAGAAGGATCAAATGTTTACGGGAGAGATGTTATGAAGCAAAAAAGGTAGAAGCCCTGAGACATTACTTTCTCTAAGCAGTGTCTAGAAACTTGTCTCTACCGGCTTTTAATAGTATTGATCAAGTAAGATGTAACAGAGAACTCTTCCTCCTTACTGCCAGGCTTCTTGTCTAGTTAGGATGGCCTTTCCTAGCTGCTAGGCATGTGGACTGGCACTTAGGAACATGGTTTAGTGTTAACCCTTCAGCTCTGGGTCAAAGGTTGGATCGAGTGATCTTTGAGGTCTCTTCCAATTAGATATATTCTGTGTCTGATGGTCCATAATGTTCTCTCTTGCCTAACTCTTCTAGTACATGTCACATTAATAACCATTCTGAATTCTCCAGGGCATCTTGTCCTTTGGCTTTCTTCATAGCAGAAGTCTACAGCCAAGTTCAGTTTAGAAATGACCAGTATGAGGCTGGAGTCAGCAGCCCACAAGTTACCGGAGACTGCTTCAGTCATTTGATGCTATTCATACGTTCAGGGGTGCAGTTATGATATCCATATCTTTTGCATGCTGTCTGCATGAGCCACCAATGTCAACAGGGATTTCAGCAGAGATAACTCCTTCCTGTCACCTCCAGCAGCACTTGCTTCCCAAATAGGGCTCCCTGAGGGAATGACACACCATAAAAGAAGATAAATGTTCTGAGGACACTCACTAAAAATATCATGTGTTAATTCCCCAATTAAAAGTCTCAGGAGGAGAATAATGAGTGATCTGTTAGCAGTTCTGTAGGTTTGCAGTTGTCTGATATCCCACATCTGGGAGCGGCTGCCCTCGGGTAGCAGCTAATTGGCCCCAGTTACAATAATGTCTCACAGACCTTAATGTATGTATCCTCACTGCTGATCCATAAAGCAAATAGGGACTGATTTCAGCTCAACAGACTGGGAGCTGAGCTTCAGAGAAAGCAGGGAACTGACTTCGCAATATTTTACCCCATGTGTAAATCACAAAGAGAGACAAAATCCAGGTTCTGACAAAAGCTTTCCACCCAGGGCAGAAACAGGCCAGATAAGATGTTTCTTTGGTTCAGACCCACTTATAAATAAGGACTACAAAAATGCTGCTTCCCTGGTCCAAGTCAAACAATCAGCAACTCCTTTGCCTAGCCTCTTTGTCAGCTATGCAACCAAAAGAAGCTGTTGCTAGGCCTTTTGTTTTTGAGAGAAGATCCACTGATTGCTCCATCTCGGTTTTGTGTTACTTTCTACCTTTGTCTGCAAAAGCCCTGTTCCTTTTCCCACACAGGCAGGCATGCAAAGCTTATTACCTCTCCCACCAGAGCTTGTTCTTTTATTCTCCCAGGCCGATGTAATTCAGCTTTTGTGGGAGCTTAAGAACTAAGAACTTGCTCCTATGGTTTTGGAGACTTGGTCCAACCAGAGAGGTGTTACTTGTAAGGCTTCTGTTGAACAAAACGTGACTTTAAGCCCACTCAGCCCTTTCAAATGCACTCACACTGTAACAGTGCTGAGATATTTCAAGATGTTTTTTTTTAATTTTTTTTAATGCTCCATCAGCATTGATTTCAATGGGAGCTGGATGCCTAATCTGCTTATGCACTTCTGAAAATCCTATTAAGTGGCTCTTTACTTCTCTAGGTGCCTAAATATACTTTTCTTAATTTGGCTCTAAGTGATTTGCATCCGTCATCAAGATTTTTGAGAGCGTAGCTGGAGGGGAGACGCCTCCCTGTCACAGCCCTTCCATGCAGTCTGTCACTTGTTCCGATACCTAAACCGGGAACCAAGCTCTCGCAAAGACGCTGTGACAGTGTGAGATGTGTCTATTAAACTGTGAATGGGTTTTTTTAGTGCTGTTGCCTTCTTGTCTCATTACACCTCCCATCCCGTGCTGAGCACGCGTGCCTTCTCACCCAAGGAGCCCTCACCACAGGGTTATCAGTCTCCTTTTCCACCATCACTCCAGACTTAGGCAATTTTCTACAGTGGGCTCTAGGTGCAAGGGTTCTTCTGTGAGAAGAGGTAGATGTATTTTTGGAGGAGGAAGACATGGTCAGTTTGAGTGTCTGGGGCAGTAGTCAGAGTAGCAGCAGTGTCTCGCCTTGGTTCCCAGTTCTGGGCCCCCCAGTTCAAGAGGGACATAAGCTGCTTGAGAGAGTCCAGCACAGAGCCACAAAGATGATGAAGGGAATGGAACATCTCTCTTACGAAGAGAGACTGAGGGAGTTGGGGCCCTGCTGCTTGGAGAGGAGGAAACTGAGAGGTGACCTCATCAATGTTTATAAATATGTAAAAGGTGAGTACGAGGAGGATGGAATCAGCCTCTGCTCTGTGATGTCAAATGACAGGACAAGGGGCAAGGGGTGGAAGTTGAGGCATAGGAAGCTTCATGGAAACACGAGAAGGAATTTTTTCACAGTGAGGGTGACAGAACACTGGAACAGGCTGCCCAGGGGTGTCACAAAGTCTCCCTCTCTGGAGATATTCAAAACCTGCCTGGATGTGTTCCTGTGTGATCTGGTATAGGTGATCCTGCTCTGACAGGGGAGGTGGAATGGATGAGCTTTCAAGGTTCCTGACACTGTGATTCTGTGATAACATATATGGTGCTTCAGAGAAGTATCCCCAAAGTAGGCAGCACATATAAACATTTACTTCTAAGGACATCCTGGAGGATTAAATGCCTGTGGCTCAGCAATATCTTTGCTCAGTTTTTCTTATCTTACTAAAAGGCAGTCAGTGGCAAGAAAAACTGTGAAGGCATATCCCTCTGAGAGGCTCAAGACTGCTGAGGCTCAGCCCCAGGGTCTGCATTAACAGGATAGCCAGTCACACACTCCTTGATCTGGAGAAAGGGCACTAAAAAATGGTCTGTTGCATTGATTGCAACAACTGTTTCCTGCAGCCTGTGCATGTAGAAGTGGGGCTGTGATGGTTTGGGAGTTCCCCACAGCCCCACACTTTGTAGAATGATCCAGACTAGAACTCAGCTGGCTGGAAGTTAAGGACTGAAGTTCTATTTACAGCTCAGCACAATGTACAAACAGACAGATACACTATATACAGGAATATTTACAGAAATATAGAAGGTAAAGGTAATACAGCAACACAACACCCCTCCCAGAAATCAGAGACCCCAGGAGGGGCTCCCAATCACCCTTCCACCTTCTCCGCACCCCGGTACCTTACCCCAAGGTTTGACTTACGCACAAGGTGAGCTTAGAGGATCAGTCAGGGGGGTTAGAAGAAAAGTGGTTAGTGAAGATTAATCAGCAGAGGAGTCAGAGCCAGAAGGTGCTAGACTGCCCAAGCTGCTCTTCTCCCAGCAAGAGACAGACTGCAAATACCTTATCTATGTCTATGTTCTTTTCCCAAAACAATATCAGCAAGCGTATGAGTGAAGTAGACATCATGATGTTTTCCTTTCACAGCCTATAGTCTAATTTTCTCTATTAAAATATTCCTATTAGCCTCAAACCAGCACAGGGGTCAGAAGAAAACAAACCAGAAAGAGTCCAATGGAGAGCTACAGGATGACTGCAGGATGTGAACATCTCTCTCATGAAAAAAGACTGAGAGGACTGGGGTTCTTCAATCTTGAGAAGAAAAAGCTGAGAGGGGATCTTATCAATGTCCATAAATGTCTGGGTGGTTGTCAAGATGAAGATCCCAGGCTTTTTTGGTCATGCTTAGTGATAGGACAAAGAATAACAGGTACAAGCTAGAATGCCAGAGGTTCCACCTCAAGACCAGGAGACCCTTTACAGTGAGGGTGACAGAGCACTGGAACAGGTAGCCCAGAGAGGTTGTGGAGTCTCACTGTCTGAAGACTTTCAAATTCCACCCAGATGTGCTCTGGTGTGGCCTGTCCTAGGTGATCCTGATTTGGCAGGAAGGTTGGACTCGATCTCTGGAACTCCCTTGCAACTCATAATGTTCTGTGACTCTGTGATCATGACCAGGTTGGTATCCAGTTATGGAAAACTTATTGGAAAACATTGTCCCTGCTGGGATCCTCAGTAGCTCTGCCACAGCTTCACTGAAAGACTTGATGAGAAAGGAGAAGAGGAAATTAGTACCTCCAGGAACTGCAGTTTTAACAGCCCTCATAGCACCTTTAGCTGTTCTTAAGATGAAAAGAAACTTTGAAAAGGGGATTAAAGTTAAGAGGGTCTGGTTTTGATACAGAAGAATAACCATTTGAAAAAAGCAATGAAATATGAGAACATATTCAGAGATCTAAGCACACTTTAGGAGAACTCTTGAAAAATGTTAATATGGAAATGTTCTAAATCTGATCAGCTATTTCTCCTCTTATAGACAGAACCACAGAATGGTAGAGGTTGGAAGTGATCAGTGGAGATTATCTAGTTCAACACCACTGCTAATGCAGGTACACCTAGTTCAGGTTGCACAGGAACACATCAAAGGGATGTTTTTAAAGTCTCCAGAGAGCAAGACTCCACAGCCTCCTTGGGCAGCCTGCTCCAGTGCTCTATTGCCCCAAAAGTAAAAATATTTTTTCCTTAAGTTCAAGTGAAACCTCCTGTGTTCTAGTTTTCACCCATTGTCAGTTTTCCTACCAATGGTCACCACAGAAAACACTCCAGCCCTATCTGCATGACCTTCATCCTTTAGATCTTTATATGTATTTATAAGATCCACCCTCAGTCTTCTCTTCTCCAGGGTAAAGAGCCCCAGGTCTTTCAGCTTCTTCTCATAAGAGACATGCTCCAATTCCCTAATCATCTTCGTGGCCCTCCTTCACCCCTATGTTGAAGCCCAAAAAGCCATGGTAAGTCAGAGCTTAAAAGTCCACTTGGCCTTGGCTGTTGATTTCTCTCTGTATTAATTCTGCTTGTTGATAATCACAGTGCAGCAGCTGGAGTGTGCTGGCACTTGCAGCAGCTCCATCAAGGACCCAGAAACACAGGGTCCAGTCTGTGAGCTTCTGTCAACAAATTGTTCATTCCCTGGTCTTCCCTTGTGAAGTGTTGCTGTAAGCAAGTCTTACAGCACATTTGTGCTTCAGTTCTGTGTCTGCAAGACCACAGTGGCAACAACAGCCCTGTGCAATCCATACGGATTAATTAGTTACCATTTCCAGCGGACACTCACAGTTGCACTGCTGATAAATCACCTTTTGGAAAGACTGAATAAACTCCCACACAAAAAACCTAGCAAGTTACAATTTGCTGATATGCAACAAACAGGCAGACGGCCCAAATTCAGAACAATTACACAGAATAAATTCCCTGATCTTGCTCATCCTCCCATTGCATCTGTAGCAATCAGCAGAGGGAGGATGAAAGGGCTATATTTGATCCTGGTAGGAAGTGAAGAGAATATTCTTACCTTGGATCCAACAAGCTTGCAAGGAAGATACCCAAGCTGGATTTCCTAGGGGAGCAAACATAAACTAACAAACAGAGAGCTGAATGGGCTCTTTCTTGGGAGAGGAGCTAGGTTTCCCTCACTATGGCTTTGGAGAAAATAGTTTGAGTAAGGCTTAGGGCCAGGGGCCAGAACATAACCTAATTAGGCCAGAAAGGGTGATTAGCTGTTTATTTTGAAGATGTTCAAACCATGCACTCACATTATACAGTGCCTTGGGAGAAAAAAAAGATGCTGTTTATACTCCTAGATCTAAGGGATCAGCAGAGTTTATTTTCCCCTATAAATGAAGGCCTATTCTGCTTACATTCTTTCAAGTGAGATCAGATCTGTTTATTTTCACTCATCTGCAGGAAATGGGAATATTTCAGTCTATTACTCTGAGTCTAGAGAGGCAGTTTGTATTGCTTAACCACGGGCAGAGACAAATCAGTCACAGCTTTCACATGTTAGCTCAAAAAATTTGTTTAATAGTAGTGCCATTAGTGGCAAAAGGATTTACAAAAACTCATGGTGCAAATTCTATTTCTTGAACCTTTTCCAGAAGGCATTAGAAGCTTTGTTCAACCTCTTAAAAAGCCTAGTATTGAACTGTGGGATCTGGAATTGATCACAGAATCATAGAATGGGTTGGATTGGAAAGGACCTTAAAGATTATCGAGTTCCAGCCCTGCTGCCTTGGGCAGGGACACCTTCCACTAGACCAGTTTGCTCAGGGTCTCATCCAACCTGACCTTGAACACCTAATAGGGAGGTGACATTCTAAGCCTCCCAGGGCAACCAGTTCCAGTGTCTCACTATCCTTACTATGAAGAATTCCTTTCTGTCTAGTCTAAATCTACCATCCTTGAGCTTAAATCCATTCCCTCTCATGCTATCACCACAAGCCCTTTGTAAAAATTCACTTTCAGGCTTTCTTGTAGGCCTCCTTCAGTTATTGGAAGGCCACAACAAAGTTTTTCTGGAGTCTTATTTTCTCCAGGTAGAACAGCCTAAACTCTCTCAGTTTGTCCCCATAGGAGAGGTGCTTCAGTCATCTGGCTGTCCTTGACACCCTCCTCTGTACCCACTCCAGCAATTCAATGTCCTTCTTATGCTTGGGGCACCAGAACTAGTCTCATGAGACCACAGTAGAGAAGAACCACTTCCCTCATCCTGCTGGTCACACTTCTTTTGATGTGGCTCAGGATGCAGTCGGCTTTCTGAGTTGCAAGTGCACATTGCGGGCTCATGTTGAGTTTTTCATCAACCAACACCCCCAAGTCCTTCTCCTTAAGACTATTCTCAAGCCACTCATTGCCCAGTTGATATTTGTTCTTGGGATTGTCCTGACCCAGAGGTAGAACCTTGCACTTGTTGAACTTTGTGAGGTTGGCTTGAGCCCACCTCTCAAGCCTGTCCCTCTGGATGTGGTCACAACCAGATCACACAGCTTGGTGTCACCTGCAAACTTGCTGAGTGCACTCAGTTTCACTGTCCATGTAGCTGACAAAGATGTTAAACAACACTGGTCCCAGTGTCACTGGTCTTCATTTGGACATTGAGCCATTAACCACAGCTCTTTCAGTGTGACTATCTAGCCAATTCCTTATCCAGAGAGTGCTCTGCCTGTCAGTTCCATGCTTTTCCAATTCAGTGACCAGGATGTCACGTGGTACAGTTTCAAAGACTTTACATGAGTCCAGGTAGATGACATCAGTTGCTCTTTTCTTATCCATTGGTGCTGTAACTCCATCACTAAAAGCCACCAAGTTCATCAGGCATGATTTGGTCTTGAAGAAGTCATGTTGCTGAACACTAATCACATCACCTTAATTTCCCATATGCCTTAGCAAGGCCTTCAGGAGGATCTGTTCCATGATCTTGCCAGGAACAGAGGTGAGACTGACTGGTTTATAGTTTCTGATGTCTTCCTTTTTGGAAATGGGGGTTATATTCCCCCTTTTCCAGTCAGCAGAGACTTCACCAAATTGGCATAACTTTTTGAATATGGTGGAGAGTGGTATAGCAACTTCATCCATCAGTTCCCTCAGGACCTGTAGGTGAATCTTCTCAGGCCCCATGGACTCGTGTAGCATGAGATCCTTCCTTCAGATAGTCTTGATCATGATCACTGCTTATGGTGGGCAGATCTTCCTTTTCCCACTCCCTACCTTTCTTTTCTGGAGTTTGGGCACTGCATCTAGAGCCCTTGCCAGTGAACACTGAGTCAAAGTAGTCATTGAGCACCTCAGCCTTCTCCATATCCCTCATGACCAGGTCTCCATTTTCCTTTCAGAGAAGCCCCACATTTTCCCTTCTTTTTGTCACTGATGCACTTCTTGTTCCCTTTTATGTCCCTATCCAAGTTTAATTCTATCCACGCTTTTTATTTCCTAACCTGACCCCTGGCTGCTTCAACAACTTCTTTGTAGTCCTCCCATGTGGTCCATTCCTGCTTACATTCCTTGTAGACTCCTTTTTTGTCCAACTCCAGAAGCACCCTGGGCAAGCTCTTCCTCTTCTCAGCAAGCACCTCCATGTATTGATGCTGAGCTAAGGGGTTTAATGCAATATTTTCCAGCTTGCTGCTTCTTTATTCTGTTGAATTAGCTGCTAGTTTAGGAGAGCACCTGAAAACACAGCACTGAAAAAGGAAAATGCTAGTGGGAGAGAAGAGAGGTGCAATGAGCCTCCCCACACATGCCTTCTGGTCAGACCAGTGGTAACAGGACAAAGACATCTTCACAACATGTATCCCACACCCTGCCAAAAACTACAGTGAGATGATCCCACTGTTTCCAAATATTTGTTTGAGTTGGTTTAGTATTTAATTAGAAAACAATCCCTTTTTGCTAGAGTTTATTAACAGAATTTGTTTGCACGCTTTGATCTTTCATTTTTAAATCCTCTCTCATGGAGCCTTTGGTAAGATTCTCTGCTCATGATAAAATGCTTGAATTATAAAAAATGGACTATGAGGTGAAAATACATGTTAGGGAGGGCTTTAATTCCTTTGAAGTGGAACTTTTTAAAGGTCAGTTAAATTATTTTATCTTAAATTATTTTACCTTACTTATTCTTAAAAAAAAAAAAAAAAAATCAAGACTATTTTCCAATTACTGGAACATAAAGATTTTGGAGAACCCAGGAAACAGCAAGCTCTGCAAATGTAAATTTTATCTGCTGCCTACATCCAGCGTAAGAAACAACCAAGAACACCAAATATTGTGATGAAGACAGAAATTACTGGCAACCAGTTATAAAGATATGGGGCAGCAGAAGGTTCAGTGTGTTACACACACTATGAGGCTGCCAGAATAGGTTACTCAGGGATGTATAATAATAATTTAGATTGTTGGTCACTCTAATCTCATGTTGGTCATAACTGTCTGGTTGTTATTTTATGCTTCCCCAGTCTGTTTGCTGAATCTGTCTGCTGGTGTCTCTGCTTGTTTACAGTTTGCAAATTGTTTGAAGTGATTTTTTTTTTCCCTGTTTGTTTGCACAGTGCCAGCTCTTATGAAGAGGATGGGAGCCTCTGTGATCGCCTTCCCTAAAAATCATTGAGAAGTCCCTAATGGACGCAGTAAAAATTCTTCTGTAGGAAAAACAATCTCAGCTGAATCTCTAGCTAAATTAACTGATATCCCTCACGATCCACCAGTTTTCATGAGGGATTATGAGGAAGCTTTATGAAGTTCAAAAATAGCACCGTGTTCCCCACTCCTCCTCCTCCTCGTCACAGGGTCCTGACAGCTATCAGAAGATTGATCTTCTGTGAGTAGAACTTCTCCATTACAATGAACATAATCCTCCAGTTCACTGGTTTAAGTGAGTTTTGAAGGATTACTCTTCCAAATAACAAGGGGTTAGATGCTTCCCAAGATAGCTAGACAGCCTTCATGGGTTTTTAAGATGAGACAGTACATGAGAAATGATGGAAGTTCTGTAGTCTTTACTTAGGTAAAGGTCGGATGCTTTGAGACATCCACCTTCCTGGGAGCAGAGCTGCAGATGCTACTCTCATTTGCTCAAGATTTTTTTCCAAATAGCTTCCTTTTGTCTCTGTTAACAAAGAATAATAATAAAAAATATCTTTTCTGTTCCATTTTCAAGCATTCTTCATTACTGTCATGGAGGTAAAACATATCAAAGATCATCGTATTTGCAGAGTTATCTTATAGTGGAGAAGTGGTAACCCACAAGCTCAGTCGCATGGCATAATGAGGCATCCTGGTGACCTGGCACACTGCTGCTATTCCTTGCTGTCTGAATAGGACTCAGTCCTTAACAGAGTTCCAAAGATTTGCCAGAGCCCAAAATCACATGCAGGTAAGTTCTACTTTCATGGATTCGCGTTTTCATGAACTCTTTGTCCAGTCACTCCCTCCTGTGGCACATGAATTATGGAGGAGGGAAAGCAACTGCCCAAGTGCTTGATAGCTCTGTTTTCTGATATGAGTATGCCCCAGTCTTGGCCCCTGCAATATTAGTAGTAGTTACTGCTCCTGGAGAAGCTGAGAAGTAGCAGCCACAAAAAGCAGCTCCCCCATACCCACCTGCAGCTGCCTTATCAGAAAAGCTCCTGAAAACAACGGTCAGAGATGAACAGCAGCAGCATCCTATTTGCTTCATCAGGCAACAATCCTTTTGCACAAGGAAACAAGGTATTAGTTAAATAACCTAACATCTTTCTTACAGAGTTTTGGCTGTTTCTGTTGTCAACCTTGCATATGGCCAAAGAGTCCAACACAGGCAGTATTTTAACCAAAAGCTTGATGTGAGCTATTCAAGGGCGGAAAGATTTCAGTACTTCAGCATTTTCTCTTATTCCTAGAAAAAAAAAGCAGTTAAAAGCTGATTAGCTAGTTACTTCTGCTGCAAGATCTGACACAGAAATAAGCATTCCTAATATCTGCTTGAGACTAGTAAGTAATTTCTAGCCTCGCTAAAAATCAGACTCTTCTGTGGAATTTACCTCTAGGCGTTCTGAGACATTTCTGAGAAAATCCATGTGAGCATAGTTATTTTGTCTCAATGCACACAGGAATCTATGTTAAATTGGCTAACAAAGCTGCTTGGATTGGAAAATAAACTAATCCACCCAGTCATTTATAAAAATTCCCACAAGAATGAAAAAAATAAAAGCATTTCTGCATTTTACTTCTATGAAAAGAGAATGAAATACTCTCCTCTTCATATATCTTCTAGTCTTCACTCCCACCTTTGAGTTTTATCTTCCCATCCCAAATTCACATTTTGAGGAATAAAATTATCTGGTTTTATGAGAAGATAATGACAAGAGGGAGCACTGTCATTGAAAGACCAAGTACCCAGCCACATGAACATCCAGGACAAAATACTCAGCACATCCAGACAGGCTGTCCAGAGGCTGCTCCCACAGAGGGAGGCTTCCAGCAGAGCAGGCATCTGTAGGTCTGATAACCGAAGGCAATCTAGCCAATACAGCAATGGGGAGTCTATGCTGATGTTCTGCTCAGGCAAAAAATAGAAGCGTAAAAGCAGACATTTCTCTCCAGCAACCTGGACCTCTAACTCTCATGAAAGGTTCTGCATTTAGCAAAATGACTCCCACCCCTTCTTAAGGCTACTTGAATTTCCTGAGTTGCTCAGGAGGGAACACTCTTTCCTTTCTCTTGCATCGCAGCTGCATGTGCAAAATCTTTGTTTTGCAAGAGCAGTTCCCCAGATGATGAGTAATGGGGACAGTGCTTACTAGGACAAACAAAGGAAAAAGCTCTATATGGTCACATTTAAAGGTTCTACCGGAGCCCAACAGAAACCTAGAGGCTTAAGAAATTCACCCGAGTGGAAACTCTGGGCTGTATTTTGTCTGCAAAACATACTCCCACTGTACATCACAGATCCAACAATGGAATCTGACCAAAGTTCATCCACATAGGCTATCTTTTAAGAAAGGAGGGGGGGGGAAATATATTTGATGTGACATTCATCTCTCTGTACCTTGGAAATCCAGCTCCCAAGGAGTTATTCTCTCATTCTGTTTTATTAGTTTTCACTGTCTCCTAAGATCTGTGCAGCTCGGCTCCATGGTAACTCAGGAATCTGCTTAGTTGCCTTACATATTGATGTATGCAAGGGAAGTACAGCACTAACACATTGTTTGAGCATCTCTAAGATAACTTTAAAATATTTAAGATGTGTAGCAAAGCAGGATTTATAGAGAATGGAAAACAAAGCAGAGGTGATTGGTGGGAACCAGCATGGTTTCACCAAGGGCAGACCTTGCCTGACAAATTTAGTGGTTTTTTTATGATGAAGTCACAGCGACAGTGGACAAGGGAAGGGCAGCTGATGTCATCTACCTGGACCTGAGTAAGGCATTTCACCCTGTCCCACATGACATCCTGGTCACCAAACTGGAAAAACATGGACTGGATGGATGGAGCACTGCTGGGTAAGGAATTGGCTGGATGGTGGCACACAGAGAGTGGTGATCAATGGCACAATGTCCACCTGGAGACCAGTGACAAGCAGTGTCCCTCAGGGGTCAGTGCTGGGTCCAGTGCTGTTTAACATCTTTGTCAGTGACATGGACAGAGGAATGGAGTGCACCCTCAGCAAGTTTGCAGATGACACCAAGCTGTGTGGCACAGCCGACTTGCTAGAGGGCAGGGATGCCATCCAGAGGGACCTGGACAGGCTGGAGAGTTGGGCCCAGGCCAACCTCATGAAGTTCAACAAGGCCAAGTGTAAGGTCCTGCACCCGAGTAGGCACAATGCCAAGCACAAACGCAGGCTGGGTGGTGAATGGCTGGAGAGCAGCCCTGAGGAAAAGGACCTTGGAGTCTGGGTTGATGAAAAGCTCAACATGAGCCTGCAGTGTGTGCATGCAGCCCACACATCAAACATGTGCTGGGCTACAGCAAGAGCAGCATCACCAGCAGGGCAAGGGAGAGGATTCTCCCCTTTGCTTTCATGAGACCCCACCTGGAGTACTGCGTGCGGTTCTGGAGCCCCAAGGACAAGGTGGACATTGAAGTGTTGCGGCAAGTCCAGAGGAGACCCACAAGGACAATCAGGGGGCTGGAGAGCATGAGAAATAATGGGTTTAAAGTGGAAGAGGGGAGATTTAAACTAGATGTTAAGAGGAAGTTTTTTACAGGGAAGGTGGTGAAATACTGGAACAGGATGCAGGTGCTCCCTCCCTGGAGGTGTTCAAGGCTAGGTTAGATGAGGCCTTGAGCAACTAGTTCTAGTGGGCGGTGTCCCTGCCTATGGCAGGAAGTTGTAACTGGAACTAGATATCTTTGAGGTTCCTTCAAAACTAAACCATTCTACATTAATGGGATGAGCTTCAGTAAGGCCAAAGGCCAGATCCTGCACTTGGGCCGCAACCACCCCAAGCAATGCTACAGACTTGAGGCAATGTGGCTGGAAAGCTACCTGCAGAAAGGAAGCTGGGGGTTGTAATAGATAACTCAATATGAGTAAACAGTGTGCTCAGGTGGCAAAGAAAGCCAATGGCCTCCTGGCTTGTATTAGAAATGCTGTGTCCAGCAGGAACAAGGTGATTGTCCCCCTGTACTCAGCTCTGGTGAGGCCACACCTTGAGTATTGTGTTCAGTTTGGGGCACCTCATTACAAGAAGAATGTGGAGGTGCTGGAGTGATTGCAGAAGAGGGCAACAAAGCTGGGGAAGGGCCTGGAGAATATATCTTATGAGGAGCAATTGAAGGAGCTGAGACTGTTTAGTTTGAAGAGGAGGAGATTGAGGGGACACCTCATGGTTGTCTACAGGTATCTGAAAGGATGTTGTGGAGAGGTGGCTGCTGCTGGTCTCTTCTCACAGGTAAATAGTGATAGATCAAGAGGGAATGGCCCCAAGCTGTGACTGGGTAGGTTTAGACCACACATTAGGAAATATTTTTTCTGAGCAAGAGTGTTCAGGCATTGGAATGGTCTACCCAGGGAGGTGGTTGAGTCATCAACCCTGGATGTGTTTACAAGTCATTTGGATGTGGTACTTGAGGGTATGGTTTAAGGGTGAACTTTGTAGAGTAGGGATAAAGGTTGGACTTGGTGACCCTGAGGGTCTTTTCCAAGCTGAATATTTCTGTGATTCTGTGCTGGGTTGAAGGTTGCATTTGATGATCTTGAAGAGCTTTTCCAATCAAAACAATTCCATAACACCACAATACTACTCACCCATGAGCTTCCAGTTCTGAGTACTTAAGCTCATCATGAGTGAGTAGAAAGAAGCAATTGAACATAGAAAAGGTCAGAATAAGCAAGGATACCCAACCAGCATCCATAGATGATGTTAGCATGACCACTGGTTCTCTAACCTACCTAACCAGGGGGCCACCAGGCCCCCCGGCCTTTAAGATCCCACTCCCATTCACCCAGAGTGCACCATGGGTACTCACCAGTGATGACAGGAGGAGGATCCCTCTGCCCAGTTGGGCAAGCTTGGGGTTTCTGCCTTTCCTGGGGCATTATAAAGGGGAGTGGGCAGGGAGTGCAAAGTGGTCACACCTGGGGTGGGAGGAGACTCTAACAGAACCCAGGTGCTCCGGGTTTTGGGGGAAAAAAGGGGAAAAGGTTGTGAGGGGTGGGAAAGGGGCAGACAGGGTGGAAGAGGGAAGGTGGTGCTGAAAGGAGGGAGATGGAAAGGAAAACGAGGGAGACGGAGATGAAAAGAGGAAGATGAGAGAAATGGAAGGAGATGGAGAGGAAAGGAAAGAGATGGAAAGGAAGGAGATGGAAAGAGAAGGAGAAAGATGGAGGAAATTAGGAGATGGATAGGAAAGGATGGAGATGGGGGAGAAGTGGGATGAAAAAATAAAAATGAAAACTGGACTGTAAAAAAAAAAAGTGATCCTGATCTGGCAGGGGAGGTTGGACTACATGAACTTTTGAGGTCCCTCCCAGCCCCTAAAATGAAAAACAAACAAACAAACAAACAAAAATAAACCAGCCAATAGTGTTGTGTTGCCTTAAGGTTGTAGTGGCAGTTTATTGGGAAGTTCTACCAACACACTCCTGGCTTTGCAACAGCTAAAGTCATGCTAAACTTTTATCCACGCTGTTGAGCAATGTTTGTTCTCCTCATCCCTCAGAGATTACAATTAAAAAAATACAAGATGATTAAAAAGAGAAAGAAAGACTGAGGAAAAAGGACTTATACTACAGTAAACAGCTGTATCTAGAATTATCATCTGAGTACTGCTGACAGGATATGAGTTCTGTACTCCTCACTCTTTGCTTGTCTACAGAACACCATGACTCTGCTCAGCCTGCCAGGCCTGGGCTTTTTCACAAAGGGCAGAAATGCACAAGGGACTGGTGCACATCTGTGTTTTACTCTGACATGTATTCATACTCAGAAGCACTTCAGGCAAAAAAAAACCAGAAAAGCCACAAGAACTTTCAAACAAATCTGAAGTGAGATCCCTGATTCACACAATCATAGAATTGTCAGGGTTGGAAGGGACCTCAAGGATCATTCAGTGTCAACTCCCCTGCCACAGGCAGGGACACCTCACACTAGATCGGGTTGCTCAGAGCCACATCCATACTGGCCTTAAAAACCGCCAGAGATGAGGCTTCCACCAACTGCCTGGGCAATCTGCTCCAACGTCTCACCACCCTCATGGTGAAGAACTTATTCCTAATATCCAATCTGAATCTACCACTTCTGGTTTTGCTCCATTCCCCCTAGTCCTATCACTACCTGACATCCTAAAAAGTGCCTCAGCAGCTTTCTTGTAGGTTCCATTACATGAAGGCCACAACAAGGTTGCCTTGAAGCCTTCTCTTCTCCAGACTGAATAACCCCAAGCATTCCTATGCTTTCATCCCAGAACCCACCCACAGAATATCTGTCCAAGTAGATAAGGTGATACACCTAGTGTCAAAGTAGAGAATAAACACTGAAGGCCTTCTAAGTCCTGTGATGACATTTTCGCTGAGTATATCTACATCTGCCTTTGAGCACAAAACCACTCCCAATAGTGCTAAAAGGGTCAGCTATGTGTCAGCTGCCTATACTATTGAACATGTCAGAGTACATGTAGGATCCAAATTACCTCTTATAGTAGACGTCAGACAACCACAGGCATCAGTTGCTGTTGTCAGATCTGTAGGCGAAGGTCTTTGCTTGGTGATTTTTTGGAATTCCCAGCTAGTCTGCATCATCTTCCTGCTCTGGCAGTCTTTCCATCTGAAAGTCAATGCTGTACAACATCAGGGTTACTTCAGATGAGTTTTAGTTGGTGGTATAGCAACTTTCTGGCATTTGTATGTTCAACTGTAACCCTACCAGTGAATTTCTGAAGTTGGAACAAAGCCAAATGAAGGAAAAGTGAAAATGTTTTAAAGTCTGTATGGATCTTTAAGATGAAGGTTGTTGTTGCTGCTATTATTGTTATTGTATTTTTCATTTTGAAGCACCGAAAGATAAGAAAATAACTAGGAGTGTAAAAGTAGCTCAATTAAAAGAAGAAGACATTCACTCAAGTATATCCGATGTGTAATTATACAACACATATAACTATACCCACTGCTACAGAAAACAAACTTGCATGGGCAGGATCCAGATCCAGCTTATGCAGATAACACTGATGAAAGAAAAGGTACTTGCCTTCTGAAGACACTGTTGTCTCCTGCTAGGTAAGGAAATAATTTCTAAGTAGAAAGGTCTTACATAAAATGCTTGGCATTATTTGAAGCATCTTGCAGTCTGCATCTTGTTTTAGCTACCTGACTCATCATATATTTTGCTTTTGTAACTAAGGAGAACCACATAATCCTAAGGCAAAAATAAACAGTCATCTGATCTGTAAATAAATAGTAATACTGTAGTGGTGGTGAGACATTATTTAAAGTTACTGGGGAAATTTTTGCTTCAAAGTTAATTTCAGTAGAGTGCTTTAGCACATTTTTCTCTACACTCCTCCATGGCTAGTTCCCAATCAGAGGAAAAGATTTGGAAGTCGTGGGTTTTAAGAGGAGCTGCCTTTTCAGAACACTAAATCAGCTATTTGCAACCTTTCATGCTGTAAGTTTTTCCCATTCGGATTCCAAAATAGGCCAAACTGAACAGAAGTTTTCTCACTGGCCACTATGACATGAAAGTACTTTTTCCCAAGAAGAAGTACTTTTTGAAGAGGATTTGCTACTGAAGTGATCTCTGTTGTGATCTAGAGCTAATATTTTAGTCTAGTTCTTAACTGCAAACAAGAATAGGAGCTTTCCAGAGACTTCGAGTAAAAGGTAAATAAAGTTAGGGATAGGACACAGAATAGTAATTGATAAGTTTATACAATTTGTTTTATACTTGGTAGCACAGACTTGCTTTTGCCCCTTTCTTTCTGCAGCTCTCTGCTTGCTTGCATGGTTCTTTTATCTCCCTTCTGACCTTCTGCTGGGTCACATATTGGGTCTATGAAGTACCAGGAAGGTACAAAGGGGTGGTGGGGGAAGGCTGCTGGCAGTCCCTCTGGGCTGCCCGGGTTGGGGGAAATTACTGTACAAGCAGGTCTTTGTATTGTTGCTAAATTGTAACTATATGTAAATATACCCTGTATATGTTTATTGTCTTTAGTACTTTTATATTTAGTCCACTTTTGTAAATATAATCTCATTTTTGCTCCAGAGTTTGTTTGGTAATTTACTCCAGGGTTAAGATCCAACTCATTGGGGTCCAAATCTAACCCACAACAATCTCTGCAATCAGTATTAACCACATGAGAAATTTAGGGAAAGGGTACAAGTAGTCCACCTGTCCTATTTCTAATTATGTCACACTTTGATGGTTGGAGATACATTATATGTCTGAGAACTTATATTAGTCAAATTTACATAAAAGTCCCCTATCTCTGCCCTTCTGTCTATTTAATGAAAAGTGAAGTTCTCAGCCTTCAAAGTTCATCCTGCAATCCACCTCTAGCCTATCTCTTTTTATGAATATTCTTGGCAGGTGTTGGCAATGAATACACTCAACCAGTCATTTAAATTCTGCTGCTTTCTCAGGAAGGGACTTTGTTATATAAATTATATTTGGTAGCCTCTACTAATTCATTCATTCTCCTTGAAATGCCAACTATAGCCTGATCCTGTATGTATGTTCATGTAAAAAACTTTCCTTTTATGAATTGAGACACCAAGATCCAGCAGTGAAAATACTTGAACTGCTGATTTTATTTTCTTAAAAAAAAAAAAAAAAAAACCAACCCCAAAACATAAAAACCCAACACATTCCTTTGCAATGTTTCCACTTTGATTAAATTACACACTTTGCACCGGGGAAAAAAAATCCATTTTCCACTCTCTATTTATGGAAGCATCAGTCCATCTTCCTGAGTTTTCTCTGTGGTTCAAACACTGGCAGTTTGCACTTTGCACCAATCAGCTGTTTACTGCCTTTAAAAAAATTGGCTTCTTTATAATGAGTCAGGGGCATTGGAGATTCAAAGATTCATTCCTAGGTCATAGCTGGCACTTAAATTGCGCTTAACTTAATTGTTAAATTATATTTAAATTCTTCTCTGGGTTGGAGCTTAGACCACAAGTTGACATTCAATTAACAGTAAGTTTCAGTGCAAATTTCATCATGCAAAAAGCAAATGCACATACTCTGGAGTGACAGCTCATCTGACAGCTAGTTAGGAACTCAGCTGATGGATGGTGAGCATATATGGACACAGGGGTAAAACCAAGGGTCTTACAGACTTTACACTGCCTGCTTCTTGGATTTTTAGTACTTGTTTCACCCCCATTAAGTAGCCTTATTGGTTTGAAGTGCAATAAATTGTTGCAATTAAATCTGCTTTACATTCATCATCCTGTTTGGGAAGTTCTTTATGGATCACAGTCTTTCCTGAAATTACGCTGTGCAAATATTATTACTTGTGAGGTGAAGTTACACTTAGTGAGTAAACCAAATACAGATGGAAATAAATAGATGACCTTCACTCAGCAACTTATTTCTGAATACATTTGGACATATTCATGAGTTTAGCCTTCTGCCAGTACTGAACCATAATTTCACCACCTCAATATCACAGTGAAGGGCAAGGAAGAACATAGTCCCTGGGTTTTAGTGCAGACTGTATGGAGTATTATTTAACTACAAGGCCACATCATCAGATCATGGTCCTGGCAAAGACCGGAAAGGCCTGTTCTTTGCTGAGATTTTCTTTATTGTGACTTTTTTCAGAATGATTTTCTCCCATTTCAAGTGGAATATTTAGGAGATACTATTCCTATCAGCGCTGGCTCAGAAGATTATGATTTTTTCCTTCAACTTCGTACTTCTGTGTTTTATCCCATACCAATTCCACCCACTTTGCAATACCTAATAGAGATATACTGGCAAGCAAAAGGCTTCAACAGTCCTTAGGCATCTTTGTAAAGCTGTCCACATGTCTAAATAGAACATGAAATATCTTCTAAGCAAACTTCCCACCACAGTTAATTGCATCTGATTGTTCAGAAAAATCCACACGATTATAATCTCATAATCATAATGTAACAGTAGGTTACGAAAACCTACATTTGCCTCTGACAAATTCCTAAAAGTACCTAACTGCAAAGCTGGTTACAAAATTGAGAGAAAGTTGATGACAGCTGCAATAAACTCTAAAGTCAACACTGAGAGAAACAAGGTGGCAGGTGCCATATTAGATAAAGTAACTTGTGACTCCATACCACACAGTGGCTTCGTGAAAAACAGGAACAAATTTAACCCTGAGGTTATGACATTGACCTTAGTCTTCATAATAATGTCTACAATTTTCAGAAAATACTGACAGGGAGAGAGAGGAAGGACTAATTAAGTGAGAGTTCTGGGGTTTTTGTACAACATAATCAAAATCAAAACAAACCTTAGGTTGAAAATCAGAAATATGATCTGGTTTCTAATTAATTGGGTGAAATTAAGTAATTAGATAAAAATTAATTCATGTTACCTAGAGCCTGAAAGAAAAAAAAAAAACAACAAACCAAAACCACATAAATAAGTAGAGAAATACACTTTACCTGCTGTGCTGAGCTGAATTGACATGCTTATATGTTCAAAGGTACCTGTGTCTTGTATGCATCATTAAAGAGAGATCTTTGCTGCTACATGAAAGACAACCAAGAATCCAGTGCAATCGCTGGCCTTTTGATCACTCATACTAGTTAACTCTTAAGCTCTAGTTAACTCTGCAAGCTCTCTTTTGGACTGTTTCAATCAGGTATTTCAAAAACAAAGCTGCTATTAAGGGACTATCTCTAAGCATTACAAATTCAGGCTATTCCACATAACCCAGCTGCACTGCCCACTTAGTTCTGCTACTGAGCCATACAGATACAGCCTGGGTAACTTGCATTTACAATCTTGTGGGTTAGGAACTTTCACACACACACAATTGAAATTTACCAGACTAGTTGAGATGTCTTGGAAGTAAGATGAAGCTATATTTACAGCAAAACAAAATATACAAGCATATATACACAATATTTACAAGTATTTACAATTATATACAAATTAGAAATGATACAGAAATCCAAACTCCCTCCCAGACGAAGACAACTGCACAGAATTGGCCCAAAGATACCCTCTCTACCCTCTCTTTCTCCCTCTAATTTCCCAGACAGGCAAACAGAAACAACCAGCAAAGCTTAAGTTGATATTTGTTAGTGGAGAGAGATTAGAGCAGAGTGAAGAGGAAGTGAACAGAAGCAGCACTGCAGAACAGAGTGGGACAAATGGTTTACTTTTTGGCTTTTTATCCCTTTCAGCAAACCAATGACTGATACACACTTCATCATTATTTTCTTTCCACAATCAATGATCTAATTGCTCTCATTAAAATATTCCAATTAGCCTCAAACCAGCGTAAATCTCAACCTTGTTGCCCCATCTCCACTTTTCTATTAGAGCACTACATGCACTACACCTCTCCCACAGCCATCTTTTAAGGATATATCAAAGAGTTTTCTTTAAAAAGTGATTAGAACTTTTCAAAGTTTGCTAATACAGCCACACCAGTAAAGAGCAGCGTGGCCAGCAGGGCAAGAGAGGTGATTCTGCCCCTTTACTCTGCTCTCGTCA
>VWZE01013301.1:156596-207455 GCA_013396675.1 Eubucco bourcierii
TTGGATGAGGCCTTGAGTAACCTGTACTAGTGGGAGGTGTCCCTGCCTATGGCAGGGGGCTGGAACTAGATGATCTTTGATGTCCCTTCCAATCTTAACCATTCTATGATTCTATGATTCTAAAGAGTATACAGCATAGGAAAGCTATGATAGTCTTAGCACTCTTAGCATTAATATGAATTTTGCTTGGGAAAACTTAACATGATTTCGTTTGGTTTTGTTTTGCTAGGCTACAACAGGAAAACTCAAGTTTTGCAGCATAAACAGTGGGATTTCTTTAGCCCATTTCTGGCAGTTACACCATGCCATTCTTTTGCTACCATGGTTTTGAGAGCTAAAACTTTTCTCTCTGACACCCAGAAATTTGGCTTCTGTCTTGGGTAAATTCCATACATCAAAGCACAAAGATCATCCTAGTATAGTTTCAGATATAAGACTTCATTATTCAACATTACCAAGCTTTAGATATAAGATACAAGACTTCATTATTAAACATTACCAAGATATTTTATCTCTGAAATATTTTACCTTAGAAAAGGTAAACTGAAGTATCTGGCCCACAGAAGGGCCTAAACGGTTCATTTTATTTAAAAAGTCATTAGGACTTCAGCTCCTAAATTCAGATGATAACAGCATATTGGTTGTATTAGCATTTCAGCTGGATTTTTTTTTTTTCTAGATTTGTCTACAGGTTAAGAAAGCAAGCCTTGGAAATACTGACTGCTAAAACCAGCTATCTATTTGCAGAAATACTAGTTCTTGTTAGGTAAGTCTGCATTCACAGAATCACAGAATGTTAGGGGTTGGAAGGAATCTGGAAAGATCACCCAGTCCACCCCCTCTGCCACAGCAGAATCACCTGTACCAGATCACACAGGAATGCATCCAGGTGGGTTTTGAATATCTCCAGAGAGGGAGACTCCACAACTCCCCTAGGCAGCTTGTTTCAGTGTTCTGTCACCCTCACAATCAAAAGTTTTTTCCTCATGTTTCCATGAAACTTCCTATGCCTCAGCTTCCACCCACTGCCCCTTGTCCTGTCATTGGGCATCACTGAGCAGAGCCTGGCTCCATCCTCCTGATTCTCACCCTTTACATATTGATAAACATTGATGAGGTCACCCCCAGTACTGACCCCTGAGGGACTCCACTAGATAGGAACCTCCAACTAGACTTCTGTATTATCTGTATTATTACATGGTTTCACTTCTTCCAGAGCCTGCTAAGCTACTCTAAATATGTTTGGGGAGGTTTTTCAGTTGTTTTGATTTGGTTTTTGCTAAAGGATATGCCTTATAACTATTGATGGAAAATATTAGCTTTGGAACTTCCTCAGCTACAAATTCATAAGTGATAGTCAAACACAAAGAGAATTTCTCTCTCTCTCCAGCATGCTCAATAAACAGAAACACAGAAGCAATATCTTAACCACCTCCGGTACCTGAAGGGGGCCTATAGGAAAGCTGGGAAGGGATCTTTTGCAAGGCCTTGTTGTGGTAGGATGAGAGGGAATGGATTTAGGCTTAAGAAGGGTAGGTATAGACTGGATATTAGTAAGAAATTGTCTACTGTAAGGGTAGTGAGACCCTGGAACAAGTTGCTCAGGGAGTGGATAGCCTCTCCCTGGAGATGCTCATGGTCAGGCTGGATAAGGCCTTCCGCAACCTGGGCTAGTGGAAGGTCTTGCTGCTGGTGGTGGAGGGTTTGGAACTAGATGATCTTTAAAGTCACTATGAAGTGTAGGCAGACAATATTAAGAGGGAATGGAACATCTCTCTTACAAGGAGAGACTGAGGGAGCTGGAGCTCTCTAGCTTGGAGAAGAGGAGACTGAGAAGTGACCTCATAGATGTTTAGAATACGTAAAGGGTGAGGGCCAGGAGGACGGTGCCAGGCTCTGTCTGGTGATGCTCGATGACAGGACAAGGGGCAGTGGGTGAAAGTTGAGGCACAGGAAGTTTTATGGAAACATGAGAAGGAATTTTTTCCCTCTGAGGGTGACAGAAGACTGGAACAGGCTGCCCGGGGGGGGTTGTGGAGTCTCCCTCTCTGGAGATACTCAAAACCTGCCTGGATGTTTTCCTGTGTGATCTGGTATAGGTGATCCTGCTCTGGCAGGGGGGGTTGGACTGGATGATCTTTTAAGGTCACTTCCAGCTCCTGACATTCTGTGGTTCTGTGACTTATGTGAAAGTGTTGTTTTAAAAACTGCCTGGAAGAAACAATGGAATACACAGGCATTCAATGAAGAAAACCAAATGAACATACAAAAAGAATTTATCTGTTTTCCTCGAGAAAATGTGGTACACATTGAAAGGCTAGCAAAAGCAGACTCATGAAATAAGATTCTTCTGGACAGAACTCTTGAATTTGAAAGATGACAGCTGTGTAACAAAAGTATCATAAATTATTCTCTTTCTCCACTGATTAGTTCTTTCACTGAAAAACCTCCTTCAAAGAAGGCTTATCTTACCTACTCAGTCCATGGCATGATGAGGAACAGACCTCCTGGGCAGAAGACTTGAATTTAAAGGACTTGGATAATGTGGTAAAATAAATAGTATTATGACTGCAACAGAGGTTTTGACAGGTGCAGAGAGCTGCCTACGGTTGTAGTTCCTTTTAGAACAGAACTAAAGCTGCTAGTCAAGGATTTGAGATTTGATTCAGCTTTTGCATTGAACTTCCTACTAACACTTGTAAACTTCCCTGAACTAGAAACAGAATTTTTAATTAATCTTTAATTACTATGCAAGTGAAACAATTCTATAAATAAACTCAGGATGTTAATGGCCAACATAAAATCAAATTCACTTATATGGAATAGAATATTTGTAGAGTAAGAGTGAGGGTGACACCCTGAAATGAATTGCCCAGGAGGTGGTTGAAGCCACATCCCTGGAGGTCTTTAAGGCCAGGCAGCCTGATCTAGCGTGAAGTGTCCCTGCCCATGGCAGGGTGGTTGGAACTACATGATCCTAGCAGTCCCTTCCAACCCCGACTGATTCTATGATTCTATGATTCTATGATTCTATGATTCTGATTCTAATATGAAGCCACATAATATTACATTGCAATTTCTGTCAACAATACCAGAACTGTTCTGAAATAATCTTTAGGACAAGTGTGATATCTTTTACAGTTAATGATTAAAAACACATTGGAGAAAAAGAAGGAAAGCATCTACCTACAGACCTAAGTGGCATCTTTCAGCTTCAAAAAACCATGAAAATGCCAGCAGCTACACCTAGAGAGAACATCCAACCAAAGCACTTGCAAGGCAAATATAATAATATGACACAGCTGCTCCTAAAGCTGCTGCACTTCTATGGAGGAATCCCAGGTATCAACTGGGTGTAAGGCCCTTGAATGCTCCGTCAACGTTGTAGCAAAAGTAACTACTCTTCAGCACAGCATGTGGTGTGGAAGGGTCTAGAGAACAAGTCTTAGGAAAAGCAGTTGAGGGAACTGAGATTGCTTAGTCTGGAGAAGGGGGAGCTGAGGGGACACCTCATTGTTCTCTACAACTACCTGAAAGGAGGTAGTAGGGAGGCGGGTGTTGGCCTCTTTTCCCTAATATTAGGTGATAAAATGGGAAGAAGTGGCCTGAAATTGCACCATGGGAGGTTTAGACTGGATATCAGAAAAGATTTCTTTACAGAAAGAGCTATCAGGCGTTGAAACAGGCTGCTCAGGGAGGTGGTGGAGACACCATTCCTGGAGTTGTTCAAGAAACTTGTGGACATAGCACTTTGGTTTAATGGCCATGGTGGTGTTACATTAGTGGTTGGACTTTGTGATTCACAGATTGCGTTGAGTTGGAATGGGCCCTCCAGGATCAACTCAGCCATCCCTCCTGCAGTGGTCAGGCACAACCCTAACTGGACCAGGCTGCCAAGGGCCACATCAGGCCTGATCTTAGAGGTCTTTTCCTTCTGAAACAATTCCATGATTCTGTGGTATGGAGACATATTAGAAAGCTCAATATGATAACAGGCAGCAAACATTGACTCCTGTCAGTGACTGTGCAGTTTTTACTCTTTGCATTTTTAGCTTCACATCTTGACTGCTAAGAAACACTTTTCTTGAGGCTGGCTGCTTTGAAACACAGCAATATCTTGTCTGGGAGAAAACAGAATCTATATGACCTACTGTGGTACCATCAACATGTGCAGTTCTCTCTTGACTAGTACTGCATTTATCATCCATTGGTCTTCAAAAGATTGCTTATCATTGAATCTTTCACAGTAGCAACAAGGTTTTTCTTGCCTATTTCTGTGAGGTCCTAAGACTACATCTGTGCATGACAGTATCCAGATATCTTCTACGCACAGGCCATGGTTCTTGGTCTGTGTTTCCTCTTGCAGGGCTGCAAAGAGGATCCCACCTCCTGCAGTCAATAGAATACATTTACTGGATCTAACTTGCAGCAAAAATATAAAACTATAAAATCATATGCAGAAAATATTTGTTTTAAACACCCCTACACAACTCATGCAGTAATACCACCCCAGCCCAGAGTCAGCCCAAAACACAGTGCCTGAGAGAAGTAAATTGCCATGTGTAGGATTATTGCTCCAGTGAGTAACAAAAAAACCCTTCACATAGCGGAAAATGATGCATCAGATCCAAAATAAATTAACTGAACTACTGCTGCTTCTGATAGAAACAGTAGGGAGAACCGAAGCCACCTGTGAAGTGCAATGGAGACCTCCATTACTGCTGTCAGAAGAAAGGATATCCACCCATGGCTGCCATGTTTTGCTCTGCCACAGCAACTGGTCCCAGCTCATCTCACCAAAGCTACCTCCTCAACATCACCTCTACCCCACTTCTCAGGGCTCCACTGAGATTGTTGGCGTTCCTGGGGCAGCTGGTCACCACAATAAGCAGCTCCAAGCCTATCTCTAGCCCCTTTTTTTGCAAAGACATTAAGCACCTTTCTTCATTTAGCTACCCAGCTCAACAAAAGATCTTTCTCCACATTTCCCTTTTGAGGGCAGACCCCAAGTGCAGCACAGGGTATGGGCTTTTTTATAGTTCACAGAGATACCTCACTGTCCATAAGCTCAATCCTACAGCTGCTCTCCATCTGTATTTATCCTGTTCCTTTTCTGTTTTATAGTGCTTCTCCAACTGATTACCCTCTTTCATCACGGAAATATCATACACTTTGTAGTTAGTGACTTTATTCCTCTGCCAAGGATGCTCCCCAGCTCCTGTTGCTAGAAATACCCTGTGTTCTCTTCATGCCATAGATCTTTAAATGCAGTAGTTATACATTACTCAGGATGAACATACTTCTTCCTAAAATAACACAGGCTTCTCCACAGACCTTTACTAGGCCTTTGATGCACTCCAGGCAACTTGCTTGCCAGTCTCTTATTCAGGAGCACAACTGAAATAATTGGGCATTAGTACATTCTAAGACTTCGCAATTTTTTGACTCCTAGCAAGGCAAGTGGTCAGGTATGACACAGAGCTCAGAGGAAGCTGGAGGAGAAGAGAATATATGAGCATGCTAACAATCAAGCTAGTTCTTGTTTGACTCTGTAGAGAAGTGTAAGGATTACAGAGGAGAAAATTGTAGAGAGAAAACAACTGAGGAAGTGAATGAATAAATGAATGGATGAATGAGTGAAAGAATGCATGAATGAATGTATGAATGAACGGATAAAATGTAAGTCAAAGCCCAAAAACACATGGAGCTCCTGAAGCTTTATTTTCACTCTCCTCAAAAAAGTAGGTAAGATCCATGGACATTCCTGTCTCAAGCAGACCAGCAGGGAAATCCACAACTGTGGCATGTGTGAGACAAATCTTGTTTCAGCTGATTCACCAGCTGCTGCCTGATCTTGGACAGGAGCATCCTGGAAGAACACATCTGGTCATATGAGTCACAAAGACCTCTACGGTGTCCAAGTGGAGCATTCCCTGTTTCCAACCTTAATCCTGAAATTTTAGTTGCACAAGTGCATACATGTTATACTTCATGTCTAATCTTTGCTAGGGAGCAAATCAGTTTGCCAGACAAGGAAATTTGAGTGCAGATGAGAGGCTGGAGCTTACAGTACATGCACATTAAACACGGCACCTTTGACATGAATCATTTCTTCAGGAGTACTTCAGCAAGGCCCTCACCTTACTGCAGTCCCCCACACCCACATGCTGTACCCCTAAATATTGTGGTTTGGCCAAAAAATGTGGTAAGAACAGGTTGTGAACCAAACTTCTCATCTGATTCTAGATATTCTGCCTATACATGGCACATGCACATTGTTTGAGATTCTACATCTGAAGTAAACAGGGACCTGCTTCTTTGTATCACATTTATAGCCATGGATTTGCAGGTGGGGAAAAAATACAAGCATGCTGGATTTGTGGTATGTGCTTTGCTAGAGTCCAGGAGTATCCTCCTCCACCTGGGCAATATGGTTCTGGTGTATGAAGGATGAATATATCTTGCCACACACCTGTTGTTACCAGTTTCAAGTACCCTGCAACTTGAGGTTATCAATATACTTTTTCTTTTTAACACAGTCAGCATTTGAGGTATTACAACCTAAAGGGATAAATCAAAACATTGAAAAGGGAAAACACAGAATATCTGTTTAAAAATACTTAGGGTCTGAAATGGAATGTACTGATTGCAAATATGTTCCATCATTTAGCTGCACCATTGTCAGAAAGGAAGCAGCTGTGGGATGTGCTCCTTATGTACTGAGTTTCAGGAAAACATTTCTGCAGTATCAAAGCATGCAGGCTGGCAGCAACACCAACTGGCCACATCTGCCTGGGAATAACCTCATTCATGGTCCGACTGAAATTAGTAGGGTTGAACAGGTTTAGAAATCAAGAAAGCAGGATGCTTACTTCTAGCCATTGAAATTAAAAACTGAATCTGAGGATCACAGCAGAAACATGTACAAGTTCAGTTAAAGCATTACAGAGAAGCCTAGAGATGGTGTGGCAGATGTTCAGACTGTTTACTCCAGTAAGGGTTTCTGTTTAGGCAGGTAATTTTTCCCCAGATTTAAATCATTGGGACTACAAGCAGAGTTTTGGACAAGGGACCCAGCTTTGCAGGATTTTTTATGATGGAATCAGTTTAGTTGGTTGAGTCTCCATCCCTGGATGTGTTTAAAGGTCATTTAAATGTGATGCTTGGAAATATGGTTTAGGGGTGAACTTTGCCAAGTTGACCCAATGGTTGGACTTAATGATCCTGGGGGTCTTTTCCAACCTGAATTATTCTATGATTCTAGTTGTGCAAGGGAAGCTGGGTGAGACCACAGGATCGCTCCTTGAGCAAAGTGTGACACAGAGTAACACCTGGAAATGCTCCATCCTATAAGAAAAACACTGAGAGAATTACTCTAGAGGCAGACTCTTGTTTTATTAGGTATACATCAGATGTGATATTAAATCCATATGGTAAAGGTTAACATGTAACAAGTATAGCATATCGACCACGGTGCTTTAGAATTGGCCCACTTATCATTAGCATTTTCTCAGCTTCACAATAGGCAGCAACACTAATACAGCATGCCAAAGAATTGACTGCAATGGTAAATTAACATTAATATGTAAGTTTTAAAAATATAATAATGCCTTCCTTACAGCTGTGATGATAACAAACAGCAGACATCCCTAACAGCAGCATAAATTCCATCTCACAAACAAGCAAAAAAGTTGGCGTGGGAGAAAGAAACTATGAATGCTAATAATAAAATCATAAAGCTGGTAGTAAAATGATTCAGTAGGAGAGGAAAAAGAAAAATCAATAGCAAAAATTTATTAATTAGCCTCTTCTCCATTTCACTGCATATGCCAAGCTTTCGTGCTTGCAAAAGCAAGAAATCCTGTGGTATCAGGGCTCCGGCCTCTGAAAGTCATCTTTCTATGACTGAGCAATTGTCCCCAAAGGCCACTAAACGAAATAGAGGGAGACAGAGGCAGTAACATTGTTTTTCCCAATGACGTCAGTGAATTGTAAGATTAAACATCTCTCTTGCATTGCTCTCAGTGGAGCTGTAATGCCCTACTTCCCCCTTATCTCTGCATATTAAGGCCACAGACTCTGCAGAATACCTCCCCAATGGGTGAATAAGACCTAGCAGTGACCCTGCACACTAAAAAGGCTGGGCAGGATGTAGCCTTTAAACTCTCCTCAGCCCCTCTGAGGTCAGTGCCTCTTGCACCAGAGAAGAGCAGACCATCCGTAGCTCTGGAAATTACTCCATTGCTGGATCCTTGGGCTCAAGTAGAGGTGTCTGTGCTGATTTGTGTCTGACTGGCATTTCACAGGTGTAGTGGGTTGGATTTGGACCCCAACGGATTGGAATTTAGCCCTAGAGTAAATTACCAAGCAAAACTTGGAACTTGGAAGCAAAATGAAATTCGTATTTACAAAAGTAAGCTAAAATCTAGAAGCATAAAATGCAGTGAACATGTACAAAACATATTTACATATATTTAAGATTCAGAAACAATACAAGGATCTCCCTGTATTGATTCTCACACACACCCACACATACCTTTTTTTTACAAGGGAGAAAGAGAGAGAGAAAACAGAGAGAAAAACCCACTGCTGCTTAGCCATAACAAGAGTCTTAGCCAAGGTCAGCAAAGCCATGCAAAAGCATCAGCCAGCAGCAGCCAGAGCAAAGAAAAGAAAAGGAGTAGTTTGAGCAGCAAATTATATACTAACTAACAATCCAATAGAACGATACGGACCTATCTGTTATTGTTCTTCTGTATCCAATACCTTACTTTATTTACCTTTTACTCAAAGATGTCCAGAAAGTTCCTATTCATGTTTATAATTAAGAACTAGGCTAGAGTGTTAGTTCTAAACCACCACAGCAGCATGTTTGTTTAAACAGAAACACAAAGTACACTTGGTGAGGAAGGTGTGGGTAAATGAAATCACAGCCCGCAGGCCCACATGGACCTGGACCCATACACTATCCCATCAGCAGAGCAGAGACCATGCACACAGCTGGCATCAGTCCTGGCGACTGGCACGTGCCCCACAGCAATCCAAAGGATGGACACCTTTGAGTCCCAGCGAGCAGACAGGGAGAAGAGAGCCAAGAAAAGCACAGCAATGGCTGGCATTTGACAAATAGCCAGGCTGAGGATTTACACCACAGCACAACAGTGAACTCTATTTTGCTCTTTGCACCTCTGCCAGCAATTCCAGGCAGACCTTTCTTTTACTTCTTGACTGCTGCTGAACGCTGTTGTTTCCATAAAACTGCCTGTTACAGGCCAAGCTCTTTCCCAAGCAGCAATAGTTAGGTCAGAGCCTGTTGTTAATGCACATAAAGCTTGGAAAAAGTCTCCATTTACACTGCTTTCTACCCATCAGCACTGAGTTTCACCTACTGTTTTACTAAGTGGACATTTAGTGTCACAAAAGCCTTCTGCAGCTCTCCAAACAGCTTTCATTTGCTCTGCCTTCGATAACCTAGTGCCATCAGCCACAGATGAAGTTGTTTTGGCAAGTTATTTGAACTGTCCTCTTCTCAGAAAAAAAAAAAAAATATCCTGTCAAACAAACAATCCCTCTTCTGTGAGCACATCGCTCCAATTAATGGAGGTTGTCTGTAACAAACAACCTTTCCATGCATTCATTACACTAATGAGATTTCCTTTTTAGAGGATTTATTATTAGAAAAATCCAGTTTTGTTCATTCAGATTTTAAATGCAGGATTTGGAGAAACCCTGCATTCTAAGACAAAATTACACACCACTCTTAAAAGAAAATGGATATTTATCCACTAGTTGACACTTAAAGCTCCCTGAGCAAAAGATAAAAAAAAAACTACTTTCAAACACACTAATTTGCCAGGTGTTTTGTAATACACATGTGTGTGTGATACTGGAGTTTTACCCACTTGCTACATTGACTACAGAGATTTTTTTAAAGCATAACGGACCCTAAGAAGGCAATCTTTCTTCCTGTTTCACCACCAGGCTGCCATCATAGCTCTGCTATGAGGACAGGCTGAGAGAGTTAGGGCTCCTCAGCCTGGAGAAAAGAAGACTTTGAGGACACGTTACAGTAGCCTTCAGTATCTGAAGGGGGCCTACAGGAAGGGACTATTTACAAGGTCTTGCAATGACAGGACAAGGGGCAATGGGTTTAAACTGGAAGTTGGGAGATTTAAACTGGATATTAGGAAGAAGTTCTTTCCAGTGAGGGTGGTGAGACACTGGCACAGGTTGCCCAGGGAGGTTGTGGCTGCTCCCTCCCTGGAGGTGTTCAAGGCCAGGTTGGATGAGGCCTTGAGTGAGCTGTGCTAGTGGGAGGTGTCCCTGCCTAAGGCAGGGAGTTGGAACTAGATGATCCTTGAGGTCCCTTCCAACCTTACCATTCTATGATTCTATGACCACAGAGTTAAAATTGCCTAGTTTTAACAGCAATGTTCTGGAAGGCCAATGGTGATGGTTAAGATATTTCCTTTTTTTTTTTTTTTTTTCCTTCCCCTAAGTTTTCACAGTTGAAATAATTGTGGAAATTAAATACTGTCCATTAAAATGAAAAGGCATGTATCACCAGGGACCATTGCACTGGGGTGGGTTTGGCACTGCCACAGACAGGCACCACTACATCTTGTTAATTTAGTTAGGCTGTGTATTGCTGTTCTACTCTTCATTCATGCCCACGTCTTCAATGCAAACTATACTCCAAAGAAGAATCTACTTTTTGAATGGTTAACAAAAGGATATTTGAGCTATTCTATAAGAAAATAAATCAGTTTTATAACATAGAAGTTACTAAACCCTTAAAAAGGAAAGAAAATACAGTGACTGTGATCTTTGTCACATATTCCTAAACTCATCCACAGCATTTTCACATCCTGTGAGTATTTGCGCAACTCTTATTTTACATGGATGTTTGTGCTGATCCCTCTGCAGTGGTGTGTGACACATTGCTAAGTTGCTGTCACAGGCAAACCCTCACTGGACCAAGTGTTCTGCAAAGGCCTATAAAAGTGACCACAGTGGTAGGAACTTTAAGTCTTAAGCACATGGCTTTATAGTATTTATCTGCAACTTATTTAGATTGCACTTGCCCTCATATCTATGTCAAATTCCACACGGAAGGTAAAACCCTCCAGTAAGGTTTTCCACTTGCATGTGGGCATGTAGTCATCACCTGTTACACAATGTATTATGAGGGAAGTGATCTGAGGTACTCAGAGCAATTCTGATTTGGTGATAAAAGAAGACATGTATAATATGGTGAGTATGAAGAGAGAGATAGGGGAAAGGAATCATAAAATCATAGAATGTTAGGGGTTGGAAGGGAACTCCAGAGATGATTGAGTCCAACCCCCCTGCAATGCAAGTCACAGAGGAACACATCCAGGCAGGTCATGAAAGTCTCCAGAGAAGGAAACTCCACAATCTCTCTGGGCAGGCTGTTACAGTGCTCCATCATCCTCACAGTAAGGAAATTTCTCCTCATGCTGAGGTGGAACTTCCTGTGTTCCAGATTATACCTACTGTTGCCTTTCTTATTACTGGGCACCACTGAAAAGAGACTGCAACCTTCATATTGACACCCACCCCTCAGTTATTTATAGACATTAATAAGATGTGTTCTCAGCCTTCTCTTCTCAAGACTAAACTAAGGAAGATAAGGAGAAAGCCCACTATAAATAGATAGATAGATAGATAGATAGATAGGTAGATAGATAGATAGATAGATAGATAGATAGATAGATAGATAGATAGATAGATAGATAGAAATCTTCAAACACTACCACACCAACAAGCCAGCAAGTTCTGAGTCACTTCCATAGGGTAAATTTTACTTATCTTTTCCAAGATATTCTTTTGAGTAGAGCTAGGCTGTGGAGACTGAAAACCAACATGGGCCACAGGGCAAAGAATGGTTCATGAATGTTTATAGGAGCATCTAATTAAAAGTAAAAACTTGCATTCATTGTATGTGTAGGTTCATTTCTCACTTCAACTGTGTGTGAAGCAAAGATCATTAAGAGCACAGGCAAGAGTTATGAAAATATTTGACTGCAACTAATAAGATGCTAACGCGAATGTGATGGGAAACACACATCTTGGCATGGATTCCAACACTGCTCCATTTGCAGTGAAGAGAGCAAACTAGTTTTGATTCAATTATTTCACTCCAGCACAAACTGCTGTGGCCTAATTCATCCTACTGAATTTGCCTTTTCTTCATGTCTCACATATGTCTTCTCCTCCATGAATGAAGAGCCAGATGCCCCCTGTCAATTGAGTGATATTATGGTATTTTTACCAAACATAAGTTTCAATATGCTATTGCAGACCATTTTGACACAGAATTAGCTCTAAATATAATTCACTCCTCTCGGCTCCTCTCCCAAAATTTCCCAACTAACCACATATGCAACCAGTAAAACAGATTATGAAATGTTACTGCATCAGAACTATTAACAGACTACATTCTGAGAGATTGCTCTCAGTTTAGGTAGCTTCTCAAAGCTTTACTTCCAAATCAAGCCTTTATCATGTGCCTTGGATACGCAGTGCCCTCTGAATGAATGGGATCAGGGCGATTTTATTTAATGTCCATTAAACAACAAGAGCAGAAAAGGTATAAGACATTCTAAAAAATTAAACATTCAGTAGGGGTAAATAAAAAGAAAAAAGTGTTCGGAAGACTCCTCAATCTCACTTGATTAGGTAAAGCTTCCTCAATCAGCAAATTGCAGTCCTGTTTCAAACTGAAGTTTGTTGCTACAAAGAGCATAAGAACAAAGTCATCTAGCACTTAGTTTAAATGCTGCAACACCAGACTTATTGTATATAGAATATAGTAGAGTAGTAGAGCAATTAGTCACTGACATTAATATTTGTAGAAGATAATCAGGTTTTCCTTATTTAAAATATTATTCTATAATGTTTGCTCCTTATAAGCATCTTCAAAGTCGATGTAGGAATTTCTGGAATACAGTTAAAGCTATCATTGTAGTACTTAAACTTCTCACTTTAAACAATAGAATTATAGAATGTCTTAGGTTGGAAGGGACTTTAGAGATCATCTACTCCAACCTCCCTATCATGGGCAGGGACACCTCTCAGCTAGGCTTGGCTGCTCAAGGCTGCATCCAACCCAGCCTTAAACACCTCCAGGGAGGAGGCATCCACACCTCCCTGGGCAGTCAATTCCAGAGTCCCAGTACCCTCATACTGAAGAATTTCTTCCTAACATTCAGTCTAAGTGTACTCTCCCTCAACTTCAAACCATTCCCTCACGAACAGTCCCTCTCCAGCCTTCCTGTAGGATCCTTTTGAGTATTGAAAGGCAGCTCTAAGATCCCCCTGGAGTCTTCTCTTTTCTAGGCTGAACAATCCCAGCTCTCTCAGCCTATCCTCATAGCAGAGATGTCCCAGACCTTGGGTCATCTTTGTGGCACTCCTCTGGACTTGCTCCAACACAAGAAAGTTCTGTGCTATGATTTCCTGGTCTGAGTCAATACAAGAACAGTGTCCAGAAAGAGATGGAGCTACAAATCCCTTCCACCTACAGTACAGGGGGTCAACGTCTGCTTTCCATCAGGAAGAACTGACGGTATTTTAAGTTTCCAATTGTCAGTGCTGCCAAATCTGAGCTCAACATCTTCTGCTGTAGTGAGCCCTGCTTCAAATTCCAAATTGCATGCACATTTTGTAACAGGGTGTGGGAGTGCTGCTCAGTGCTTAGCTGAGCTGTTCAGGAAAGCTTTTCTTATATTACCTCAACATGAGGAGAAACTTCTTTACAATGAGGGTAACAGAGCACTGGAACAGGCTGCCCAGAGAGGTTGCGAAGTTTCCTTCACTGGAGAATTTCAAAACCTGCCTGGATGCATTCCTGTGTGAACTACCCTAGGGGATCCTGCCTTGGCAGGGGGGTTGGACTCCATGATCTCTGGAGGTCCCTCCCAACCTCTAACAGTTATTCTGTGACTCCGTGATTAATTCTGTGACTTCTCTTGAAGTGCTGTCACTGATGGGGACAATTTGCAAAGTGTCAGTGCAACACAGAGTAAAAATGTTTCAGATTTTGTTTTAGCAAGCGTTGAACAGAACACAGCATCCACCACGCACAGTTTGTGTTAAATGCTCAGAGGTGCTCAGTACTTGAGAAATCCTTGAAATAAAAAGGTATTTCCCTCTTTTGACTTGATCCAGACAAGGCCAGGGTGATTTGGTTTGCTTGGTGGAACTGAAAAGTTTTGTCCTCTGCCACTCTGAAAACAGTAGCTGACCATGTCAGTCCCACTTTGTTTGTGAGAAGAGTAGAAGCTACTCTCTGGCCACTTGCATTGCTTGTTTTTTACTTTCCCACCATCAAACAGTACATTTATTTCCTTTCACCTTCATATCTTGCCTGGCAATCCGGCAATTCACAAATGTATCTTTTTCATATCTTTAGCAAAGAAATTTTAATAAAAACACTAGCTTGGCTTAAGGGAACAATGCCAAAGTGTACTTTCAAGTGTCAGTCCTGAATTGGAAATCAGGAATTTGCTTTGATATTCACATTGCCTTTGGTGCTTGTAAATATTCATGTAAAGGTAGTGTTTTCTTCTACAAAGGCGACCAATATGTGTGCAAGTTCATGTGAAGACACCTTTATAAACAACAAGAAGACAGCCACCTAATTACAGAACAAAATAGATGGTGGTAGACTTAAGTGGATATTCTGGCATTGGAAATAATAAAGTACAAAATATTGTACAAAATATGACAATGTAAATATTAGCACATGCAGAGGAATAAGAGTGTGAGTTGTACACACATCTGCCAATGCATTCATCCAATAGCAGCCTTGGAAGTAGCCTTCCAATATCTGAAAGAGGCCTACAGGAAGCCTGGGGAGGGACTATTGACAAGGTCTTGCAATGACAGGACAAGGGGCAATGGGTTTAAACTGGTAGAGGGGAGAGTGAAACTGGATGTTAGGAGGAAGTTCTTTCCAGTGAGGGTGGTGAGACACTGGCACAGGTTGACCAGGAAGGTTGTGGTTGCTTCCTCCCTGGAGTGTTCAAGGCCAGGTTGGACGAGGCCTTGAGTGAGCTGTGCTAGTGGGAGGTGTCCCTGCCTATGGCAAGGGGTTGCAATTAGATGATGCTTGAGGTCCCTTCCAACCTTACCATTCTATGATTCTATGATCCATATCTCATACATACTATCTTGGGGGCATTTAAATAAACAACTGGATTTCTGGCCCTTCAGTGGATAACTAGAAAAGAGAACATTTCTGTTGCTTTCTGTCATGTGGGTGAAACTACAGAGGAAATGGTAATTCTGTTTTCAAACAAGAGACTGATCTCTGCCAGATCACCGATCACTCAGCATTTCACAGAATCATAGAATACCTTGAGTTGGAAGGGACCCAAAGGACCATTGAATTCAGCTCCTCACTTCTCAGAGTACAAAACTACCTCAAACTAAGTCATATGACTGGAAGTGTCACACAGATGAACTCACATGGTGCCATGACTGCTTCCCTGGGAAGCCTGTTCCAGTGACTGAAAATATCTCAGTGAAGAACCTCCTCCCAGTGTCCAGTCTGAAATCCCTCTGACAGATATTTAGTCCCATGTGTCTCTTAGGGTTTTCTTAACTTTTAGATTTTTCCCACAGCGTCCCCTGAAGAAACTGGCTGCTCATGGTTTGGATGAGTGGATGCTTAGCTGGGATAATCTGCATGGATGGCAGGGCACAAAAGGCAGTAGTGAATGGAGTTAAATCTAGTTAGTGGCCAGGGCTCAATTTTGGGGCCATCTGTTTTTAATAGAGGATGAGAGGACTGAGTGTACCCTCAGTAAGTTTGCAGATGAGACTAGGTTGGGAGGGAGGGTTGATCTTTCTGAAGGTAGGAAGGCTTTTCAGAGGGATCTGGACAAGCTGGATTGCTGGGCTGAGCTCAATTATATGAGGTTTAACATGGCTAAGTGCTGGGTCCTGCACCTTGGCCACAACACCCTATACAACAGTAAAGGGTTTGGGAAGAGTGGTTGGAAAGTTGTCCAATAGAGAAAGACTTGGGGGGGTTGCTGAAAATGAGCCAGCAGTGTGTTCAGGTGGCCAAGAAGGCCAACAGCATCCTCACCTGTATCAAGAACTGTTTGATAAGCAGGATCAGGGTACAACTGTCCTCCTGTACTCAACGCTGGTGAGGTTGACCTTAAATATTGTGTCCATTTTTGAGCCACTCAATACAAGAAGGACATTGAAGTCCTGGACCAGATCCAAAAAAATGGGCAACAAAGATGGTAACAGGCCTGGAAAACAAGTCTGGAAAACAAATCTTCTAAAGAGTGGATGAAGGAGCTGGGGTGGTTTAGTCTGAAGATGACAGGAGACCTTTTCACTCCCTGTAACTATCTGAAAGGAGGTGGTAGTGAGATGAGTGTTGGTCTCTTCTCCCTAGTAACAAGTGATAAGATGAGAGGACAGGGGTTCAAGTTGCACCAAGGGAGGTTTAGATTTGACAATAGAAGAAATTTCTTCATTGAAAGGGTTATGAAACACTGGAATAGGCTTCCAGGGAATTACTTATATCCCTATTCCCAATGGTGTTTAAAGGACACACAGATATGGTGCTAAGGACACCATTTCACTCTAGATTTGGTAGAGTTAGGTAATGATTGGACTTAATGATCTTAAAGGTATTTTCCAATTAAACCAGTTGCATGACTCTGTTGGGTTTTTTTTTTCTCTTTGTAAACAAAAAATAAGCTAAATTTTCCAATCAAAACAGTTCTATGATTCTGTCATTCAATTCTTTCTTGTTTTAAACAAACAAACAAAAAAATCCTCTCTGAACTAGCTAGCTATGTTTTACAAGTGAACCTGGATGATGCACCAGATGGTGCATATTCATCTAGCAGTTCAACTGGAAATGTGCATTCTTGAATGTAGACATGTTCCAGAAAGTTCTGGTGCCTTGTAGAAAGTAGGGAAAACACTTAATGGTTCATGACTCGCATCTTGAAGAGAGAGTAACTGCAGTGCCCAACAGTATTTTTGACAGGTAGAAACTCCCATGCACTGAAATGCTTCTTTTTCTCCTTTATTCAGGAATTCTTGATTTTAACAGAAGAATATTGTCTGTTGCAAACATGAGAAAGGTTACATGGTGTCAGTCTTGGATATGATGTAGAAGGAACTTACACTGAAAACACTGCTGGCTAATTAATGCACACTGTCAATCTAAACTCTGTTGCCAGGCATTTATAGCCCACATCCAAATTGTATTAATTTCTGATTGTCCATACTGCCAGCCTGACAGATAACTGGTTCATGTAATAGTTGTATTTTCTTCTCATTAAAAGCAGCTTGCAAAAACATCTTGAAGCAAATATACATATTGCACAACAAGGAAGCAGTATTTTTCTAGCAGCCTTTGCTCTGCACCGCTCTGGCAGGTATTTCCCACCACATTCCACACAAACAATGCAACAGCAATGAAAAGGCCACGTAGCCATTTAATCTGTGAGTGCTGGGGGCACACAGCTACTGGCTTGAACGCTCTGCAAACATTCTCCATGAAATGCTTCCACTCCAGAGAGTTGCCGTTGGAGACTCCTCAAAGTCTAAGTTAGATTCATTTTAAAATACATCACTTTTTGACACTAAGTAAAACAAAATCCTAGCTTTATTGAATCTTATGAAGAACTGCAGAAAGAAGATAAAAAATTATGCCTTTGAACCACACTTTTGTCTCATCTGAAAACAGTTACCAAGAGTAGACTAAAAACTTCAAGCGATGGCATTTAAAAGTACCCTTTGTCCATCTTATAACTTTTATATATTGACATAAATGTAGATATCATCTTTCCTACTCTACCAAACAGAGCTATGTAATACTGATGCCAGCTGGAGAGAGGGAACAAGAAGAGATATTGTGAAGAAAGGGAGTAGCAGGGCTAAAAAATGAAGAGTAGCAAACAGTCAGGCTCCATATCTACTCTCACCCCAGGACAACAGAGCAATACAAATTATTTCCTTCAGTGTTGTCTTCCAGACATAGCTGAGGGTGCTTTGTTTGACCTTGTCCTGTGCTTTGAGACTGTTTGCTTAGACCAACACATGAATAAGGAAAGTAATTATTTTAGTGAAACATGCTTCAAATAGTGACATATTACTGACTGCAGCTGGTATCCATTAAATACACATCTACAAACCGCATTAATCACGTGCAAAGATTATAAACATTATTGTTGTCAACATTTAAAATCTATATAAATGGTTTTGCAGGTAATTAATACAAGGAAAGCACTCCCTTAGTAAAGAAAGGAGAACACCTAAGGAACAGTACAGTAATCTTATCTTCTCTCAAAGGCAAAATTGTAAAGATTTTAGTGGTGACACTGTCTTTGTAATAAATGTAGGCTGCCTGAGCTAAACACATGAGAATATATATATATAGCACGAACTTTCAAATAAAAGTTAGCAGGTTGCCCACAGAAAAAAATGTTTTTTCTCCATTTTCTTACTTCTTATGGAGTTTTCTGACTCCTGCATGCTAGGGAGTAGAAAAAGTAATTTCTATTAAAAATTCCTGTCATTACGCAGCAAATATTGTAATATATAATGCCCCTGACACCAAATCTTGGACGAGAATTCATCCCACAGGAGGACCCTATTGGAAATGTTATTGTGCACCTGCCAAAAGAAAGATACAACCTTCGGGGTTTCTTCTCAGTCCTAGGGGCAGTAATAAAAATAGAAATAGGGGGAGAAGAGACAGGACATCTCGGAGGGCAAAGAGCTGGGCTGCCTTCACTTGTTCCTCCTTGCAACATCAGCCATCTGCTACTGCTGTTATTGTAAGGATGAGTCTATTGCCACTGAAGGGTTGTTTTGAAAAGAAAACACTACAGTCTACCAGAAGATAAAGATCCTTAGAGTAATTAAGTGAGAGGATAGTGCTCTCTGCTCATGTATATATATCCTTATGTTTTATCTGTGGTGTTTCTAGAACACATAGGAACTTTGTCTTTCCGTGTTCCTTTAAAAAAATAAGTGTATATAAGCATATGGCAAGCATGTTCCTGGACAAAATGATAGATGTTAATAAAGGAGCTCTGAATTAAGTGACAAACCTAAAGATCAAGGTATACCCACACTGCCATCTGTGACAAAATTGCAGTTGCTACTGTAAGTGCAGTAGTGCAGATCCGGCTTTGTGCTAACTGCTTCTCGGGTGCGTTTGGCAGCTTGAGCTGTGCTCGGAGTTGCTAACAAGAGCTGCAGGCAGCAGCTGTGAGAGTTAATTTAAGACTGGCTCAAGTATCTTTCCAGTATAGTGCTGCAAGTGCATTGACTATGGTGTACTGACAGGACTGTACGACAAAAGTATAAATAAATCATATATAAAATTAGGGTTAATGCACAAAAGATAGGTGAGTGTTCCTTATTTCATAGAATCATAGGATTGTTTTGGTTGGAAAAGACCTGTAAAGTCATTGTCTCCAACTGTTGATCTAACACTGCCATGGTCATTAAGCCATGTCCTGAAGTGCCATGTCTACACATCTTTTTAACACCTCCAGGGATAGCAACTTCACCACCTCCCTGGGCAGCTCATTTCAATGCCTAACCACCCTTTCAATAAAGACATTTTTTCCTAATATCTGCCTGGGAGAAGAGATCGACCTCCACCTCCCTACAACCTCCTTCATATAGAGAGCAATAAGGTCTCCCCTCAGCCTCCATATTAAATAATTCCAGTTCCCTCATAACACTTGTTCTCCAGGCCCTTCATCATCTTCATTGCCCTTCACTGGACATGCTCCAGCAATTCAATGGCCTTCTTGTAGCAGGAGGTCCAAAACTGAACACTATTTGAGATGCAGCCTCAACAGTGCCAAATACAGAGGCACAATCACTTCCTTGTTCCTGCTGGCCACACTATTCCTGATACAGGCCAGGATGTTGTCGACCTTCCTGGCCACCTGAGCACACTGTTGGCTCATGTTTGGACATCTGTCAACCATCACCCTCAAGTCCTTCACTGCTGGGCAGCTTTCGAGCCACTGCCCCAAGATCATGACATTGTGTGTGGTTGTTGTGACCCAGGTGCAGGACCCAGGACATGGACTTGCTGAATCTGTTATAAGTGACCTTTGCCCATCAATCCAGCCTGTCCAGAGCCCTCTGCAGAGTCTTCTTACATTCAGGCAGATCAACATTCCTATCCAACTTGGTGTCATTTGCAAACTTACTGAGGGTGCACTCAATTCCCTCGTGCAGGTCATTGATAAATATATTAGAGAGAACTGACCCCAGTGCTAAGCTCTGAGGAACACCAGTGGTTCCTGGCTGCCAGCTGGATTTAACTCCATTCACCACCACTCTTTGGGCCCAACCATCCAGGTAGTTTTTAACCCAGCAAAGCATCCACGCACTCAAGACGTAAGCAGCCAGTTTGTCTGGGAGAAGAAAGCTGCGGGAGACAGTGCCAAATGCTTTACCAAACATCCACAGCCTGTTCCCCATCCACTAAGCAGGTCACCTTGTCATAGATGAAGATCAAGTTTGTCAAGCAGGATGTGCCCTTCATGAACCCATGCTGACTAGGCCCAGTCACTTTGTTGCTGCATCATGACATGCAAGGTGACCTGATCCATGACTTTCCCTGTATCAAGGTCAGACTGACAGCTCTATAGTTCCCCAGATCCTCCTTCTGGCCCTTCTTGTAGACAGGTATCAGATTTACCAATCTCTGGTCAGCTGGGATCTCCTTAGCTAGCTGAGACTGCTGGTAAATGATGGAAAGTAGCTTGGTGAGAAATTCTGCCCATTCTCTCAGTACTGTTGAGTGCCTGCCATCTGGCCCTGTAGACTTGTGTATGATGTCAAGGTGTTGGAGTGAGTGCAGAGGAGGGTAACGAATCTGAGGAAGGGCCTAGAGAATAAATCTTATGAGGAGTGACTGAAGGAGCTGAGGTTGTTTAGTTTGAATAAGAGAAGGCTGAGGGGAGACTTCATTGCTATCTACAGCCACCTGAAAGGATGTTATGAAGAGGCTGCTGTTGGTCTCTTCTCACAGGTAAATAGTGATAGAACAAGAGGGAATGACCTCCAGCTGCGACTGGTAGGTTTAGACTGGACATTAAGAAAAAAAATTTCTCGGAAAGAGTAGTCAGGTATTGGAATGGGCTGCCCAGGGAGGTGGTTGGGTCACTAACCCTGGATGTGTTTAAAAGTTGTTTGGATGTGATGCCTGGGGATATGGTTTAGAGTGAACCTTGTAGAGTAGGGATATTGATTGGCCTTGGTAATCCTGAGGGTCTTTTCCAATCTGAATATTTCTGTGATTCTATCTGAAAAATGCAGTGAGTCACTAACCATCTCCTTTTGTATTATGAGGCTTTCACATAAAACTGCACTAGGACAAGGAGCCCTGGGACAGAGTTTTGCACAAGGCATTGGAGCTCCTCTCTAACACACATTACTACACTCAAGGACTCAGAAGAATTCCAAAAAGGGTAGAGATTTTTATACACTGCGTGAAGAGCTCAAAAGAGACAAATCACACATAAACACCAAAAAACACTAATGCTAAAACAAACAGTATAAACTGCCTTTTAACCGCTGGGATTTAGGAAGGCTGCAGACAATGTATTTCACTGTTATTTTGTATACCACATTCTAAGTCATTTGTTGTGGGTTGGTCTCAAGGAGCTGAGAGTGTACTGGAAGAGAGGAGTTCCCGGTATGGGATTTGATACGACAGGTGGTAATAATGCTGGGAATGATCATCGCAGTTGCTCAGCAAGCATTCCCCAGGCACAAAGCAAGTCTACAGATGCTGCTTGTGAATACAGTTCTCCTTTTGTCCTGAGATGCTGAGCAGTGATACACTCAACAGCTCGCTCTTTTACTGTATTGTTTTTATAGTCTTTAAAGGCCTGAATATGAGTTTCCACTTTCCAGTAATGCTTTTTTCTTTATTGCTTGCATGAGTTGTTCCATTTCATTATCCACTGGCATAGTAAATCTTCCTTGTTTTGACAGGGACTGCTCTGTTACGATTACCTGCCGCCGCTGTGGTTCAAGGGAAGGTGCTGCCAGCTGGGCAGAGCTGTAAAGCAACATGAGTGAATTCCCCCACATTATAGGTTTTTTTTGAAAATACAGGAAGCAATTAGCTCTCTCTATATTTAGAACAGTATTGCTCGTATTGCCATGAGACACTGCCAGACAAGAGTTGGGGGTAGACAGAGCCTTGATCCTTCCCAAACTCCAGAGATGTTTGAACCTTTCATCACATTTAAAAACCCTTTATCTCATCTAAAAAATTCATAACACATACAAACATGTGATACTTAGCCATGAAATAACATGGACATAAACTTTACCAAACCTTTCAAGATGGTATTCCACATGATTCTTACAAGGGGAAACGAAAAGTTCATGACAAGCAACAGCACAGACAGAAAGTACTTGTTCTTCTAATGGGCCCAACACCTCTTGCCTTGGCTAACATGAGCAGGAATCAGTAGGAAACAGAAACAAGGGTTTACCAGCATTATAGGTCTGTTTCCAAAAACACAGAAAGAAAAGGGAGAGGATGCAGGAAATGGCAGCATGGGTCACTTGCTCCACTACCAATGAATGGACAAGAAACCTCCTCATGGCCCTATACACTGTGCTGGAGGAACAGTCTACCAAGTGGTGACCACTGGACTTGGACTGCTGAGAGGAATCAGCATCTCTTGATTTATACTCCTTAATGATATTTTATATTTATTGATATTCCTTAATGATATTTTATATTTTGTTTACTATCATCTCCTTAATGGCATTTTTATGCACTGCAATTATGAAAAAGAAATAAAACAAATTAATACAGCTTCATTTGAAGAGCACAATATTTTAAAGTCAATTTTTAAAAAGATGACTAGAACACATTTGGAGGCTGTGATAAGCCTAAGCAGTCTACCATTACACCAGACTTTCCAGTCAAATGTGAATCTTCAGCAACAGATGAGTACAGAAGGTTCTAACCATACACAAGAGGCCATGGTCCTGCATAAGGGAAAGAAGCCTTGACAAAAAAAGTGGAATTTCAACTATGACCTCATTTAATAACCTTAGCCCCATTGGTACTTTTTTTTTTTTTTTTTCAAATTAATCTTAGTTATATAAATCAATTTTATTTGCATTAATAAGGCATAGGAATGGGATGGCGGGGTGTGACATTTTTGGCAACTAGTTACTGAGCTACTAAGTCTAGAGATAATCATTGCTATTTTAAAAATTAAAATTAACCTCTTACTAACATATTCCTTCTAAATATTTGCCTGTTGATCACACATGCGATATCCTTTCCTTTTTTTGCAGAATATTCAATACAAATGGTAATATTTTCCTTCTGCAAAGCAACTTCGGTTTTGTGGAAACCTAGAGAGATTCCTGCAATTTCCCAACTATTACAATCCCCAAACATTTTACTCTTGAACATGATTATTAGGTGCACCAATTTTGTCTTTCATCTGCATGTTCCTAACAGATGAACTGGTTTTGCACCCCCTCATAAACTTACAAATTAAACTCCTACATGCTCTCCTGCTCCTTAATTTGTTGCTTCGGGACAGCACTTAAGAACAAAACCATTATTCAGATGAGTTGCAATAACCTTGTCTTCAAACAGCAAACTGCAACTTACAAAAAATATTTAACTTCAACAAGCTTAAGTGCATTCAGTTTAATCATACATGAAAGAAATTCTTCTCAGATAAGAGAAAATTCTGTCAGAAGTCTGGGGTAATCTTGTGCTCATGAAAGTGTTTGCTATGGTTCTTCTACAGTCAGGTTCACCACTGACTGGTTCTTGCAGTACCAACAAGTGAATATGGGTAACTATTTCCAGGAGCAGCATATAATTGCCACTTACACAGTATAAATAACTGCTTAGGCAGAAAAAAGGGGGGGAGGGGAAAAAGTAAGTTGTTTGTTCACTACACTACTACTAACTGTATTTATTTTTTTTTTAAACACAGAGGGATATACTTACTTTAGCCTCTCACTGGAGTTCATAACTTCTAAAGGCAATTAGGATACCTAGAAGTATTAACTGCAAGGATGCTTCTAGTGACTGTGGGAATGCTCAGTAGGTACCAAATTCAGGGACAACAAGAGACATGTCTTTTAAATGTACAGTGTATGCTCCAGGCCCAAGGCTACCAGACAGTTCAGGGGAAAATATGGTGGTATTGGCATCCTTGCTTACATGGCAATGAGAGCCTGCTAACCTTTGCTCTTTAGCCAACCTGGTATGCGTGTTAAGTGTTGCAAATAACTGGTCTAAAATATTCAGCTCCATTTTTCAAACACTGCTTCCCTTCCAGGGGGATTGGTGTATCATTAGGGAGGGAAGCAGTACTAGAAAAGATGGTTTGGTCACAGAATCACAGAATTAACCAGGTTGGAAAAGACTTCTGAGATCATCAAGTCCCGCATATATCCTCACCCTTCTAATTAACTAAATCATGGCACTAAGTGCCTCATCCAGTCTCTTTTTAAGCACCTCCAGGGATAGTGACTCCACATTCAACCTGGGCAGCCCATTCCAAAGCCAATCACTCTTTCTGTGAAGAACTTCTTCCTAACACCCAGCCTAAACCTGTCCTGGCACAGCTTGAGACTGTGTCCTCTTGTTCTGTCACTGGGTGCCTGGAAGAAGAGACCAACCCTCACCTGGCTACAACCTCCTTTCAGGTAGACAGCAATAAGGTCACCCCTGTGCCTCCTCTTCTCCAAGCTGAACACCCCAAGCTCCCTCAGCTCCTCCTCACAGGGCTGAGCTCCACCCCCCTCACCAGCCTTGGTGCCCTTCTCTGGACCTCTAGCACCTCAACATCTTTCTTAAATTGAAGGGCCCAGAACTGGACACAGTACTCAAGGTGTGGCCTAACCAGTGCTGAGTACAGGAGCATTAGGACTTCCCTGGTCCTGTTGGCCACACTATTACTGATACAGGCCAGGATGACTGTCCTTTGGTTTCTTCCCAGAAATAGGAGATGTGTGTGGAACAGGCCAGAATGGTTCTACTAATCCAGAAACAGGACTAAACCTGATCTTCTGGTGGTAAAGATGAGAGTTTAAGCTAAGGAGTTACATGGCCAGGGTAGTTACAATGTGAGAGAATACCTGAATAAGACTCCACTTCTTTAAACAAAAATCTTTACAGATACAAAAGTTTTAGGCTTTCCTTTGTTAGATTTTTTTTTTTCTTTCAGGAGAAGCCTGGTATCCACAAACATAACTTTCCAAACTCAGGTCCTGCTGGATAATCTGCACAGAACAAATTTTCCCTTTCTGATGGACCAATAAACCTCTCCTGCATGCTAGCAAAGATGACATCTGGACCTTTGCATCAGGAATAGTGTGGTCAGCAGGAGTAGGGAGGTCATTCTCCCTCTGTACTTTGCACTGGTTAGGCCATACCTTGAGTACTGTGTCCAGTTCTGGGCACCTCAATTTAAGAAGGACATTGAGGAGCTTGAGTGTGTCCAGAGAAGGGCAACAAAGCTGGTGAGAGGCCTTGAGCACAGCCCTATGGAGAGAGGCTGAGGGAGTTGGGATTGTTTAGCCTGGAGAAGAGGAGGTTCAGGGGGGACCTTATTGCTCTCTACAACTACCTGAAGGGTGGTTGTAGTCAGGAGGAGGTTGCTTTCTTCTCTCAGGTAACCAGCACCAGAACAGGAGGACACAGTCTCAAGCTGTGCCAGGGGAAGCTTAGGCTAGAGGTGAGGAGAAAGTTCTTGACTGAGAGAGTCATTGGCTACTGGAATGGGCTGCCCAGGGAGGTGGTGGAGTCACTGTCCCTGGAGGTGTTCAAGGCGCATTTGGACGTGGCACTTGGTGCCATGGTCTGGTCTTGAGGTCTGTGGTAACGGGTTGGACTTGATGATCTATGAGGTCTCTTCCAACCTTGGTGATACTGTGACAATCCTGCATGCACAAAGGTCAGAACAGCACTAGGCTGTTGAAAGAAGTACAGTGATGAAAGCAAAAAACCCACCAATGTGGTGTTATACACTCTGGAGGTATGAAGTGGAACTTTGATTACAGTAGAAGTGCTCTCACTAAAATCTTCCTTCTGTTTGAAATGCTCATTAGTTGGAATACAAAAAACTGCAAGCAGGTTTTTATAAATCAAGCTGCACTGCATTTATGAGGGCTTATGACGCAGCAATGCCCTTTTAATAATAATAATAATAATAAGAACAACCACAATTGTGGTCACTCTTCTACTTTTGAAAAAAAATGGTATGTCTGAATATGACTTGTAACACAATAAATAAGCCTCTTGCTAGATTGCAGTTTAATTGTTTGAAAGACATTACCAACCGTTTTAGAATCTGAATCAGTTGCAGTTGAAATATTTGCAGTGCTTTAAGTGGACAATTTTACACATGAGTTAATTTCTTATGGATATCCTAGGCAAAATGCCTATCTTGTCTCTTTGGACTGCACTGGTAAGTGATGAGTATGGCTCCGTGTATCCCTACCTAGGTGAAAGCAGGTAATCAATTTTCTATACCAGAAAGGATCCAGCCACCCAATCAAGTTAATAACATCATCCCAAACTGTTGCCATGAAACACAGCACTGTTAATTCATGTCCCTGAAAGGTACAAGATATCTGGGAAGGTGCATTTACACAGTGACTAAGTCCATAGATGTACATCTCCTTGGCCTGGCATAATCTCTACTATCCTTAGCTCCAGGATACTCGCTTCGCTGCATCACATTTGTGGTACCTGCTTCTCTCCTCACCTCTCTCTCTATGGGTATCAGTTTCCATTACTGACAACTCACTTGGGATAAGAATTTGTGAGGTTTAAGTATTCTCTTTTATTTCAAGCCTTGGGGAGAGTAAACACCCCGAGACTGGATGAAGCCAGGCACATGGGGTGGGTTTTTTTCCTCATTCTACTATTTTTCCTCAAGGAATAATACTTTTCCCATTGTTTCATCTCCTGTGTAATTTTCCTTTACTGCCCTCTTCTGATTTAACTCTTGGATATTAGATAGGTTAATACCTGTAAGTTGCTCAGTATTGTAAAAATATCACAAATGTTTCTGGCACTTTCTTCACTCTGCCTATTAGAGATACTTGTCATTATAATTCCAGTGAAGGCAATACAATAAAAGATCACCAAGGATGCTAGACAAAGGAATCTCTGAGTTGAGTGGGTAAATCAGAAAAAAAAAAAAAATTAAACAAGATAAGCATAAACCTCCATACTTTCCACAAGCTTCCATTACTGCCCAGCAGTACCTTTTGAGATGATATTGTAGCATACATATTACAAATATCCAGATATGCAAAGCTTGTACCAATCTTGCCACCAAAGAGCCAGAAAGCATACATATAGGAATGGTTTTTGACACTCTTTGGGCTGAATGAAAAAATAATAAATGTTTTCAGTTTCCTCAAAAAGCAACTGGCTTTTTTTAATCAGAGTGTTTTGTCCATGGGGATTTATTTATGGGGCCTTACTGATTTCAGTATTTTGCCATTGCATATTGATACAAACAAATTATTCACAGAATCACAGAATACACTGTTTGGAAGGAACCCCCAGAGACTGTCTAGTGCAACCTCCTCCTAGTAAGCAGGGACATCCACAACTAGAATGAGTTGCTCAAAGCCCTGTGAAGCCTATGAATGTCTCTAGGGATGGGGCTTTCACCTCCCTGGACAACTTGTTTCAGTGTTCTACCATCCTCATAATAAAGAACTTCTTCCTAATGTCCAATTTAAACCTACTCTAATTTAAAATCATTTCCCCTTATCCTATTGCTACATGCTTTTGTAAACAATCTCTCCCCAGCTTTCCTGTAGGTCCCCTACAGGTTCTGGAAAGCTGTTATTAAGTCTTCCTGAAGCCATCCATTCTCCAGGCTGAACAGCGCCAGCTCTCTCAGCCTGTTTTCACAGGAGAGGTTCTCCAGTCCTCCAATCATTTTTGTGGCCCCACTCTGGACCTGTTCCATCACATCCATGTCCTTCTTGTGTTGAGGGCCCCAGAGCTGGACACAGCGCTCCTGGTGAGGTCTCACCACAGCAGAGTAGAGCAGCAGAATCACCTCTCTTGACCTGATGGTCATGCTTCTCTTGATGCAGCCCAGGATGTGATTGGTCTTCTGAGATGCAAAAGCCTATTGTTGGCTCGTGTCAAGCTTTTTTTCTACTGCTATTCCCAAGCCCTTTACTGCAAGACTGTTCTCTATCCCCCAGCATGTATTTATAATGAGGATTGTCCCAAGATGCAGGACCTTGCACTTAGCCTGGTTGAACTTCGTGAGGTTCACCTGGGCCAAGTTCTTCAGCTTGTCTGGGTCCCTCTGGATAACATTCTGTCTATCAACCACACCATTCACCTGAGTGTCATCTGCAAATTTACTGAGGGTGCACTTGATCCCACTATGTCATTGATGAAGATATTAAGTAGCACTTGTGCCAGCATGGTCCCCTGAGAGACAGCACTTGTCACCCATCTCCATCTGGACATCAAGCCATTGACCACTACCCTCTGAATGCCACTGTCTGGTCAATTCCTTATCCACTGAACAGTGTACCCAGATATATTTCAAATTTTGTCTTTCCTCATTGTGAAGTGAAATAGCCTGATATAAAATTCAGGCTTACATGCTTTTATTTCTGTGTAAACAGCATCACTCAACAAATAACCTGTTACACAGTTAGGGAATAAATTGGTTTAGGAATGACAATTCTCAGTAGAATTTGTCAGCTCCCTTTATAAATCGAGTCACCAAATCTTCATAGACAAATGTTAGTCTTTACTACTTGTACTGCATACACCTCTGGGAACCTAAGCTGGAGTGTCTTTATGAATCATTAGACTTCAATTGCAATGAAACCCATCAACTGCATCTCAAATTCAGAAATCCTGCTGCTGGTCATTCACAAGCTGTAGAGAAACACAATCTTAACTTGCAAGATGCATTTTCTAAGCTGATATCTGACAAGCCACACATCTAATGTAGGAACAACAGAAACACTCCTCCTGGAGCCCTCCAATTACCAATTTTGCAGTTTTGGTTTTGCCCAGAGTTGCAGTGTCCTAATAGTACTTTTGGCCAGGGATTTCTGGAATGCACAGTGAGTTGGTAACATACAACAGTTGGGATCACAGAAGCCAAGCTAGCCAGATGCTAAACACTCAGAAACAGTGGATTTGGGAATCCTTATCAGATCAGCTGGACTTTGGAGAGGGGAACTTCTGAAGTCAGCTCAGCCAGACAAACAGGAGATTCTCCCCCAGTCTGCCAGACAGTACTTAAAGTAGCTGCTTTAACCTTGCTGAACCTGACTCAATCAGAGCAGGTGAGACTCAACTTGCAATCACAGTCATAAGAAAGACTTAGAAACTTTCCTGTGAGAGGAGAGGATGGGTAAAGGCAGGGGTAAAGGAGAGGTAAGGCCACAGAACAGCACATGCATCATGGCCCTTAAAAGGCTGGAAGGTCCTTACTATATCCTTGCTCCAGGCAACTGTCTAATCGTGGTGGTTTGTGACCTCTGGCTTGTGGCATTTTTCTCTGGCACTGCTAGCTAGCTGAGCTGAACCACAACAATCATCTAAGCTGAACTGTAGGTAGAGATGTAATTGCACACACCCTGCTGCCACCCTGAAAAAAACCATATACCGTGGGCTGGAATGTTTCCAGGGCCCCAGGCAGTGTCTCACTGACAATAGTTCTTATGTTTAAAAACCACTCTCCTTTAATAGCCAAGTTAAGATTCTGTATATTACCCTTGCAGCTTTAACTCTGTGATTTTTTAATGACTCAGCTATTTAAATCTATAGACTTCAAATAGTTTTTTCTTAAAATAATAAGAATCTCCAAGTGTAGGTGGTAATGGTTGAGTTAGAAGGGGTGACGCTTCTCAGAAAGGATTGCTTGAAGGGAAATCTGGAAACTAGAAAACTGCACTGTCCATTAAAGAGAAAGACCCAGCACTGGGAGTCAAGTGTGACAAGACAGACACTCTGGTAGAGTGAGGTTCATGCAGGCTGCAGGGTAAGCTGAACAAAGAGAGAAGGGATCAGAAGTAAGTATGAGAAGAATGTAAGAAATGAGTTAAAGATTGAAATGAGGCACACAGAATAATATGGGAATACTCTATAGAAAATATTCTAAAGATGTACCTTTGATCAGGACTGGTATGGACAGAGAGCCACAGACTCTAAGATTAAGAGAAAATATTTTTCGTTTGTAAGTCAGAGGATAAAACTATACATTTTTGGACCAAAGAGAGGACACACAAAGCTCAGGAGTGCTAAATCCCCGAAATTAAACTCTGAAAGGTTGTAAATATTTGCTTTAAAATACAAAGCTACAAAAAGCCTTGGTATAAATACAAGCCTTGTTTCCATAACAGAAGACTAAGGTCTGAGATTAGAATCCCTTCATACTGAAGGACCTAGGTTGTGCACATCCTACAACAAAAACTCACACCAACTTGCACCAAATAAACTTCAGCTCCCTACAGCAAGATCTAAGGTGTAGTAGAGGATGAAGATGTTTTTAAAGCTTTAATGCACGAGAAGGTCTGGAGTGACACTTCTGTGCTTCTAGGGATACTGTGGAAATAGCTAACTGGGCTTTTGGAATAGGTAGGATGTACTTACCCAGTGTGGCTTCATACTACAGAGTGGCAAATGCCTGGGCAGAAACATGTTTATATCTTCTCATCTGCCTCATGTCTCTTACTTTCTTCACTCTGGTGGAGTGTGAGCAACCTCCACTGTTTTTGGAGCCCAGAAATGGAGCATGATTAGCTCTTGCAGAAAAGCAAAGGGGTCCCAGTTCAGCTGCCATGGTGCAGCTGCTAGCTACACCTGACTGCTCCCATCTGAGAAGCCGCAACACTGATACATCAACTGCTGGATAACATAGCAGAAGGCTGGAACCAGTACTTTTAAAGAAGTATTTGAATACTATGGTAGGGAGCAGTGGGGAAGGTTTCTAAATTACCCATCTTGGGAAACTCATTGTTATTTATATTCAGTTGCATTGAGCTGGAGACAGCCTCAAGCAAGTAGGGGTTCACATCTTGCGGCCAGAGCAGCTCATTTCAGTATGAAGTTGTAACCTGAGGTACTGCTCCATCATACAGGACCAAAAGAAATCAGATCACTACACAGGTTCCTTTAGTTATGTATTCTGCCTGCCCAGCACCCACAACTCAGAATCCCAGAATCTCAGAATCACAGGGTGTTAGAGGTTGGAAGGGACCTCCACTCCAGAGATCATCGAGTCCAACCCCCCTGCCAAAAGCAGGATGACCTAGGGTAGTCTGAACAGGAATGTATCCCAGTGGGTTCTGAAAGTCTCCAGAGAAGGAGACTCCACAAACCCCTGGGCAGCATACAAATCTCCTTCTGAAAGGAATATATACTAAACAAGGTTTATAACTAAACTGTGTAACTGATATTCCTCTCATGGTGTGTAATGCCTAATTTTGGCTTCCACTCCAATTACATCAAAAAGTGAAAGCTGTCTTCCAGGAGATGTATGGCCTTTATATCACATTGCATTGAGTCCATCAACATTTAAGATCAGTTGACAAGACACTGCACATGAGACTTCTTAGTTTGTGGACATCCACACTACTGGGGAAATGAAAAAGACATAAACTCAGCAGTACAAATGACAGAACTATAAGCTTGGACTCATCTTAGGCACTTTCTGGGTTTTCTTCCCTTTTTTGTTTTTCTTTCTTCTCCAAAGTGGAGAATTCAGTCATACAAGCAGATATGAACAAAGCAAAGATGAGGACAGGAGTCTGTGTGTTTCTGTGGGATAACCTGCCGCTTTGCAAATGACTATTTATTTTAAATGGAAATATTTCTGACCTTTGGTTTGTTCTGATAGCTATGGTCATGGTTGCGCAACTGCAGATTTATAATCCAGTTGAAGATTTCTGGTTATTAACAAATTGGCCATAGCTGTATTTCCTCTTTTTTACAAAGTACTTCAGTGAGGCAGATATGCCTTGGAGTAAAAGGCTGGCAGATGCAGAGATATATAGGTCATGGGCTCTTCGGCACTGACAAAGGAATTCCTCCATGCCTATACATTGTCTGTCCCTTGCTGACTAAGAGTAACAAAAAAGCTCTCATTATAAACTGAAATACCCAAACCTAAGGGTAAACACACTGCCTAAACTAAGTATTATGCTCAATTTTATCTACCCTCTGTGAAAATACATTTCCTCATTAAGTGAAATGAAGCATCTGACCATTCAAAATATGGAACTGACACAATCTGCTGATTTTTTTTCTATTGTTCATATTGATTCCTCTAATTAGCAACTCTGACTTCCAAATGGATAGACTAGATGACACCATCTGATCTAGGATCATATCAGCAGCTGTTCCAGATGCTTCAGATGAGGCAGACAAAATCTTCAACATGAGGCTTTGTGCAAAGATGAAATAGTCCATTTCCTTATTTTAATGTTTGCTTTCAAGTTCCTGAATTATGACAGTTTTTACTACCCTTCCTCTTCAGTTCTACACATACTGTAGGGTGTTCTGAGGACATAAATATCTTTTAGCATCCTCCATCTGCTTTCACTCATGGCCTCAGGATTATAACCTAGTATTGCATCCATTTCTATGCATTCTGACTTTATTGATATGCAACTTTTACCTTTTTTTGTTTGACTTTTGGGTTAACTGAACATCTCTTTGCTCTTGAGTTATAATCAAAAACACAAACCATATTTCCTGTAGCAATCCATCCAATTCATATACAGAAATTCCTAATCTCAGGTGTACATGGAAATCTTTCCATGTTGTTCTTCCCAGTTGCTTCTAAAATTCTTCTTTTCAGCTACTCATTCTTTTTACATGGTAACCAGAACTAAGATAATTCCAAATAAGTCCCAGATTTACTTAGCATATAAATCCATAATATTTCCATGCCACTCCTAGTTTTGCACTGAAGTTTTCAGTCAAAACTTTCTTTTCTTTAATGGTTGCCATTTGCTTTGAGCTCTGACATCTGTATAAGTATTTCAGGCAATTCATCCACAATGCAATATCCACGTTAATTTTCTTCTGATATTCTGTGACCTAGCTTACTTATTGCAGCAGTGACTTTCACAGAATTGTCAGGTTTGGAAGAAACCTCAAGGATCATCTAGTTCCAAGCCCCCTGCCATGGGCAGGGACACCTTCTGCTAGATCAGGTTGCTCAGAGCCCCATCCAGACTGGTCTTTAAAACCTCCTGGGATGAGGCTTCCGCCACCTTCCTGAGCAACCTGTTCCAGTGCCTCACCACCCTCATGGTGAAGAACTTCTTCCTAACATCTAATCTAAATCTCCCCTCCTCTAGTTTGGATCCATTCCCCCTAGTCCTGTCACTACCCAACACCTTAAAAAGTTGTGATGGTTTGAGAGTTCCCCAACCCCCACACATTGTAAAATGACCCAGACTAGAACTCAGCCAGCTGGAAGTTAAGGACTGAAGCTCTATTTACAGCTCAGCACAATATACAAGCAGAGATATACACTATAGACAGGAATAGTTACAGAAATATACAAGTTAAAGGTAATACAGCAACACAACTCCCCTCCCAGAAATCAGAGACCCCAGGAGGGGCTCCCAACCACCCTTCCACCTTCTCCCCACCCCTCTACCTTACCCCAAAGTTTGCCTTACGCGCAAGGTGAGCTTGGAGGATCAGCCATGGGGGGGTTAGAAGAAAAGTGGTTAATGAAGATTAATCAGCAAAGAGAAGCCAGAAGCTAGACCGCCCAAGACGCTGTGCCCCCAGAGAGAGACAGACTGAGACTGACTTATCTAATGTTTTGAGTTATTTTCCCCAAACATCTCAGCAAGCCTATGAGTGAAGTAGACATCACCATGTTTTCCTTTCACAGCCTGTAGTGTAATTTTCTCCATTAAAATATTCCAATTAGCCTCGAACCAGCACAAAAGTCCCTCACCAGCTTTCCTGTAGGCCCCCTTCAGATATTGTAAGGCCACAATAAGGTCTCCTCAGAGCCTTCTCTTCTCCAAAATGAACAACCTCAACTCTCCATCTTGTCTTGTTTTAATTATCCCAAACATTTTTGTCATAATTGCAAATGTTGTCGCCTCACTGATCATTATTCTTTTACAGACTGTGAATTACATTAATCGCTGAGTACTTGTACTCAGCCCCAGGCCATTCCACCACTTCTTTTGGCATTTCTTTACTTGTCTCACCATGTTTCTACAAATAAGTGAGGCACTGGAACAGGTTGCCCAGGGAGGTTGTGGCTGCTCCCTCCCTGGAGGTGTTCAAGGCCAGGTTGGACGAGGTCTTGAGTGACCTGTGCTAGTGGGAGGTGTCCCTGCCTATGGTAGAAGGTTGAAACTAGATGGTCCTTGAGGTCCCATCCAACCTTGCCATTCTGTGATTCTATGATTCTAAAAACTTCCTATTCCTGCACCAAATTACATTTTTTCCACAGGTTCCTACAAAGAACTTTTCAGAACTTAAATACTTTTACAATTCATTTCTGTAGAAAACCTTGCATTTTCTTGATGGAAAAAATTTTGCTCATACCACATTACATCCACTGAGGTGTCTAGTACCTACTCATAATTGTTTAAACCAATTTATCCAGCAGTTAAGCAAAGCTCACAAAGGCTATAATCACAAGATTGTCCAGAGCACTTACAATCTGTTCAGCTGTCTAATACCTTGACAGTTGTCTCATTTCCCATTTGTGCTGTACCTCCTCGGAATAAAACCCAGCTCAAAATCAACACTGGATTCTTGCTTCACCTCTCCAAGCTACTGGCAATGTAACTTTAAAAAAGGTTTCTAACCTTTCTATGCTCTTTTTCTTACTTCAGTGTAGATGGTGCCTGACAACATCACAGGAATAGATTTGATAAGTCTCTCTGTGTTTGTCTTAGTGGTGATTTCTGGGGGCTTGTTAGATGTCTTCGTCAGAGCATTAGCAGCTGTGGCAGGTAAGTGCAGAGCAAGGAGGTGCCCTGCTCTTCTCTATGTCTGTGAATACTCCACCAGCTTTCTGAAGATTTTCTTTCTGAAGAGGATAGGCAACACTTTGTGGGCACTGAGTGGACGCTGGCTTTGTGGGGCCAGGCTTTGAACTGCCTGCCTGAAGGAGCAGACACATCTGGAAAGCTACACATGAATTTTTTATGAAGCTTGATTATTAACATTTTGTATAATGCTTGGAGATCCTTGGTAGGAAAATTTTACCACCTGCTAAGTATTAGCCCTCTATAAATATTTCCAAGCAGGGCACAGTTGCCAAATATTTTGGTTCAAGTTTAACCATTCTAATGCTGGGCTGCAGGAAACTTTCAAAACAAACCGAATTTTCTTGCTGAGCAACTGTTTTACATTGATCATTTTTCTGGGTTCTGTGTCAATAGTCCCCTTTGTTTCCTGCCCTAACTTGTTCTTTAAATTGTAATTTGCATTCATTGATATAAACATTTTTTGTCAAATGCCTATCTTCTTTCTCAAAGAAGTCTTTGTATTGATGCACTGGTGTGCAGCAGATATTAGTTTCAAGGTCTTAACATCTGTAACATAACTAGAGAATATGCAGCATTTGTTCCAGTATTGTCATTTTAACACTATATTGATTCTCAACTCTGGAGAAGTATTGCACAGGAACTTAACTGCAGAAAGTCTGAGATAAATTACACCACTTGAATTTTGAATTTATTTACACAGTGAGTAGCTTGCAGCAAAGTTCACAGCAGTAATTCTACTGAGTACATCATGGTTGTAACTTTCTGGCAGCTTCATTTAAAATATCAGTGGCTGACATGGAAATTAGTGAAACAATTTAGTCCCATTCAAAATTATGCAAGACCAATATGCAAATAGAAGAAACAGAGCTTTAGAAATGTAGAACTATTATTACATGGACACATATGTATTTAAATTTGTATTTAAATAAACACGTCATGGAGACACCAGGCTATGCTAGTAGGTCTTCCTACAGTGTAGACTGGCTTTGATCTCTAGGTTCCACATATTTCTTTCCTTATATCAGCAGAACTCTTGATTTTCTTTCTGCCAAAGCATCATCTAAATGACTGTCTAAGCAACAAAGCTTTTCTTTTCTTTTCCACATGACGGTACTTGAAGCAGAAACCATTCTTCTGATTTTGTATTATATTTGTGTAGGGCGTTGGTTTTCCTTATCTCAGTATGCTGTGTTAAAGACAGAAGACTAAAATTGTTTGATCATTCATTCTGAATTCCTGGCAACAACCTAACATACTTTAAAGAAGGACTCCTTTGAGTCACTTTTCACTTAGCATCTCTTCCATAAGTGTACCAAGAAGACACAGGTGAAAATACATAGGATGGCATTCAAGAGTGATGTTTTCTTCCCATTGTATGTCCAGTCTACACAACCTGAGATCTACACCAAAGGCTTGGTGTTCTGCATCGAGAAGCAATAGCACGAAAATAGCTATCCAAGCACAAAAATAGCTATTTAAGCACAAAAATAGCTATCCAAGGGCAGGCTACATGATGAATTTCACAGAGGATTCCTTGTTACTATCTCTCCTGCATTAACTCCCCCTTAGAGGGAGGTATTTTTACTGCAGTGGCTGAAAATGAGCCAGGCATGCTTTCAGAGTGCACTTGAGTTTGATATTACCATACAGAGGGCTGGTTCAGTTAAACAGACAAAACAAAGTTTTCTGGTATTTAAAACTACACTTAATCTCACCTAGGAGAGGTCCCAACTTTAAGGAACGGATTATAGATGTGATAATTAAGTGTGCGGCAGGATTGAACCCCAGGGGTTTATGATTATGTGGGAGCAGGGTTTTTTCCTATGCTATTTCTCCCTCTAGAAATGTTTTCCAAAACATTTTGCCTATCTGTTGAAGAATGACAAAAGTGCTTAAAATTGACCTTGAGTCATAGAAAGAGGGAAAAAAAAATTTAATTTTTAGTCAAGAACTATGTTTAATCAATTCTTTTCATAAAATTAATTTAAGCGAGTCTCATGAGCAATCTTCTGCTATATTTAGGGCTACTGTGCCATTTGTGTGACATAAAGAAAAATCAAAGCATAAAAAGGAAAAGGTAAAATGAAAAACCAGGCAAATACATAACATAGTATCTAAGAAATAGAGCAAATGATGTTACCAGCCTACTCCTGTTTCAAGCAAGAAGTTAAACCTAAAGGAAAACAGGAAGCAGGAGCTCCTCTAGAAATCTTAACTTTTGATTTCAAGTGTAACTCTGGTAAAACGAGCTTACACCAAGGGTAACAGAACTGTTGAGACCTGTGACACTTTCACATTGAAGACAGAATCCTTTGAGTGCTGAAATGAGCATTTTTCTAATTACAATTAAATTGACAGCACCTTTTGGCTATCTATAGCAAATTATTTTTGTAACATTTTCAGTACTGGGGAGCATATTTCAGAGATGAATGATAGTTATAAGGGTCATCCACAGATCCATAGACTTCAAAGTGCAAGACTTGAGAACACTTTTTGTGCTGCAGGTGATGTTAAAAGACAGCATCAGCTGTAAGGCTAGGCAGTGTAGGGAACTACAGCTTTCCATAGATCTGGAAAAAGCCAGGACCTGGTGCAGCACCAGATTAAAGCCATGGTCAGTGAGATAATAGACAGGGAATGAATCAGATTTCACTCAGGTATCTTTGGTCTGTATGATTCCAGAACAAAGCCTGGAATCAAAAATAAAACTCAGATTCTAATTTCACTAAAGACTACATTGAACAGCACAGATATCTGACTCAAACTTAAATTTGTGAGCTTCCAGCAGAGCAAATTAACCTATTCAGAATTTCATGCTGTCATATACAACTAGCTCAGCATATGAGCCCACTCTCAGAAATTCTGTCATAGCAGCTTTAGTTCATGAGGTTTAAACTAAGGCATAGAGTCTTGCAACTAGGACCTGCTGGATGCTTAGGTACCAATAGACATCCCTTCTAGTTGTAGCAGTTGTGGAAAAAGCTCCTGTCTTCAGTCAAAATGAGCTGGGTAGCTTCAGCAATTTAAATAATAACTCTTCATTAATCCATTCATTTTCTAGAATGGTTTAGGAAATGATCACACGAGGGAGGTTGATGCTATCATTAGGATACCTAGCCTGACAGACAAGAAAGAGTTTAAAGATTCCTTGGAGAGATGGATGCTGTAGGCAAATTTGTGCCTGACAGAGCCGCCAGAACCAGCTTTCTAAGCATGTTGCTCTGCACACCAGAGGATGTGGGGAAGTGCGTGAGCGACAGGCACCACTGCTAGTGGCAATGCTGAAGAAGTTAGAGAGGCCTGTAAAGGTAACCACAGTGCAAACTTTTCTGACACATGCTCCAAGAGAGGCCTTTTTGAGTTGCATGGAAGAAGCATGCATGTCACAAGTGCCAGTGCTGTCAGAAGGAGAGGGAAGCAATGGCTGATGGCCCTGCAGTTGGAAAGGTTCACACTCTCATTCCCTAGAGTCCAGTTTTAGCTGAAAGTGACTATCAACCACAAGGACCTGGGAAATAGCACTTTAAAGAGTGCTATTCAGCTACAGATTCAGGTTTTGCAATTTAAATGTAAACCTAGGAAAGTTTTAGTGGTTGGAGGCACAGTCTCTTATTCAACGACAGGGTCACAGCCCCAAATCCAGAACCAGACTTTTTGTGAATCAGGCAGATTAAAAGCAACAGTAAAAAGCAGCATACTGGCTTCGATTGCCAAAACTGCTCTTACAAACAAGTTTCTTACAAAATGTAATTAATTTACACACCATACCCAGCACATTATACTGTCTTTTCTCATAATCATACTAGAGCTGGGGGAAGCTCTTATTGCCAGATGAATGCTTAAAGGCACTGTAACAGCTGTTTTTAAAATGTTATTGAAAAATGATGAAAAGGGACAGAGAAGACTTCCTTCAGAATTGAAACCTCTAAGAGAAGAAGTAGAGATCTGATTTGATACTAAACAAATGATACCACTAAGGAAGTAGTAAGACTTGTCACACAGGACAGCAAGTGCTTGTCTCCAGTAGAAAGGAGTAACAAACTTGCATGTCTCGGCTGGAAAAGGAGAGTACAGAGTCAGCAGTCCCTTAGTCCTAGGTACATATTTAGAGTATTCTCATTGTCCTGAGATAGCGTTGCTAGAAAACATAACAGCTTGGAAAGATGACATCTCACATTTGATTTGATATTCTAAGCCTATGATATGCCTGATACAGTAATGTGTGACATTTCTCCGGTTTGTGTTTAATCATTACGCTCTGAAATATGAGTTTGTTGGTAGAACATTAACCTCTATTATCTCCAGCCTCTGTAGGTTAGCAGAAAATGTGTTAAAGAACGTACAGGAATGGATGCCAATTCTGATCCATACTTGGTACTGTTAAATAATGGAGTGGTACCAATGTAACAACTTCTTATTTGCTGACATTTTATTCAACAGAAAACTGACAACGAGTGTGTGCTTTTGAGAGCCGAATCTGGGGTACTGAGAGCTGTCACCATCCTGTGAAAAACAGCTGTGAGAATATCTACGATGAAAAGCCATGACTGTGAACAGCAGCAACATCCCAAGACATATCCTGTGGTCAAAGACAAATCTGATACACCAGGTGTACATAGGCAGAGAAGCTGGTAACATGTTGGAGGAATACCAACACAGACATTTTACCTAAGAAATTCTGACAGCCAACCAGCCACAGCAGGTTGAGACGAATTCATTTCAGAATGTGGCACAACTAGAACTAATAGACTTGCTGGCATCTGACAGCAAGGGTACTGATTGCTCTGGGAGAGATTTTCAGTTTTGTGATTCATGCAGAGTACCTCAGAGATTAACATTGTTCATTAAGTTAGATTAAGTTAGTACCTAGAACTTTTTTATTATGTTAATACTTAATTTCAGGACGCAGGCGGAAGTTGCTGAGAACCATGTCTTTAAGAGGTTCTGGCTTGAGCCAATTTTTAAATAGAAGCTACAAAGCTTAATGTTCTTGTTAGGAGCTCACATTCTGAATAAGGTAGATCCCTATCAAACTCAGTGGTGCCTGTCAGTTGCAGGACAACCCAGACACATGGAAGAGACATTTCTTTCACTTCTGTAGAAAGAGAAAACCAGATAGAAAAAAAATATGCATTTCTCACTACCTTTTAAAAGCTAGTGATCTTTTTTTTCTGTCTCTCTTTGGAATAGTTTAAAGCAGCCCCTTTGAAATGTCAGAGGCAAAATAGGAAAACCTAGGAACTTTACTGAGCTACTCACTGTGCCCCCTACCCCCAGTATATTCAGCATGATTATGTCCCAGGAATGCCTGTACCTGTCCCTGCCTATGGCAGGGGGTTGGAACTAGATGATCCTCGAGGTCCCTTCCAACCTTGCTATTCTATGATTCTATGATTCTATGACTGGCTGTAAGGAACCCCAGACAACTAGCTCAGATGTAGAGCTCTATACCATTTGTGTCTAAAATGACATGAGATGATTCATATTAGAAACTCACAAGAAGAGAAAACAGAATTAATTATCATCAGAACCTTGGGTTGCCTGACCAGCTGGTATTAGTTGTAGCTATACAACTATCTGCATTCCATGCCTGGTATGCATGCCCTTCACACTCTTGAGCTGATATGGTTCTGGACAGGTGCAACTACTGTGGGTCTCATCTGCTGTGATAATCTTCCTAGTTGCAACCAAAGGGACCAAAGGAGGGACAACACAACCACCATCACCACTAGTACTATGAGTCACTATGAGATCTACCACTTACTTACCACTTCTGGTAAGATTTACCCATTGTTCTGACAATTAATGTAAATAAGTACTGTGCTGGTTTGAGGCTAATTGGAATATTTTAATAGACAAAGTTGCACTATAGGCTGTGAAAGGAAAACATCATGATGTCTACTTCACTCATACGCTTGCTGGAGAATTGTTTGGGAACACTAACCAAAACAATTGATAAGTGAGTCTCTCTCTGTCGCTTGCTTGAGCAGGAGCTGCTGGTGGGATCTAGCAGCTTCTGGGCTCTGGCTCCTCTGCTGATTAATCCTCACTAACCACTTTTCTTCTAACCCCCTTGGCCGATCCTCCTAATTTACCTTGCACGTAAGGCAAACCTTGGGGTAAGGTACAGGGGTGGGGAGAAGGTGGAAGGGTGGTTGGGAGCCCCTCCTGGGGTCTCTGATCTCTGGGAGGGGAGTTGTGTTGCTGTATTACCTTTTACTTGTATATTTCTGTAAATATTGTGTATNTTAGATATCAATACTAGGTTAGAAGGTTTTTAGACAGTATCTCCTTTCTTCTGAAACAAGAAAACACTTGATCCTGTTTCATTCTTTGAAAGAATCATTTACTATGTCAGTTATTATGACGGAACTCCTTAATCTCCTGTCTAAGAGTTGTCCTTTATCCTGAACTGTAATGACTGAGCACAGGCACACCCAAAGCCCCGTGGGTGTAAAGCACTTAATGGAATTTGTATATCTCCCTCAAAGAGAATCCAAGCACCAAGGGAGTCTGAGGGATCTGAAAGACACATAGTGACAGCATGATGAGGACACTGGTATATTCCTGCTCTGGGCTGGCCTCTTAGATGCTTTTCTGTCCCTGTGCCTGTTACAGCCCAGAGGTTTGGGGGGACTGTCTGCAACAGGGATGGTATTAACTAGCCTACAAACACTGCACCATAAGTGGGTAGTTCAGACTCTTGAGTGTCAGGCAACACAGCTACCAGTGCCATAGGCTGGGGAAGGCAAGAGATACTGTGTTTCCCTTTCTTCACCATCAGAGCCCTAACTTTCTTAAATTCCTTAACCTCTACAGTGACTAAAGCAGAAAGTATTTAGAATTAATCAAAATGTGCTACTTCTGGCTCTTTTCCTCACAGAAAACATAATTATTCCTAAAGTTCTGTCTTCCTTAATTTACAAAAAAAATACAAACCTCAGAGTTTAGTCCTGTTAAATGCTTTTGTGTTACTTTTGCTAAGGATATCATCAGTGTCAAACAGAACTTCTGGTCAGGAGTTATCATTCATAAAATACCTACTAAGTTTATATACATACTCGCATTTCTGGAAAAAAAAAGGTTCATGTATTTGCATGATCTTTGGTTTTCCTCTGCTCCCATTATAACATATGGCTATTACTCTGATGAAGGAGCAGAGATATTGCTGCTGGTATGATATTGCTGTAGACCTGGAGCTATGAGAAAACAGGCAGCAAAGTCTTGTCTCCAGGTAACAACTGATGGCCGAAAAAAGCCGAAGCTGAGCATATTGATCTCATATATAAACAATGAACAAAGCATCACCACATATTACACTTTACTAAGAGGTAAATAAGAACTTGTTGATGTGTGTCAATCTCCTGTCCTAACATTAAGATGCTTCTCCCACTTTGTCCCATCGTCTGTAACATTCTCCATTAGCATTCTAATAGTGAGGGTAAAAAGGGCAGCAGTCCTGAAAATAGTCTCCCATGTAGCACACACAAATGTATTTTCAAAAAAACCCAAAACTCCAAAAAAAAAACCACACCACAAAAAACAAACATAAACAAACAAACAAACAAAAACAAACTACACTTTTGTAGAATTATTTTTTTCCTCCTAAATGTAAAGGTCTCGAACTACTCACAAAGATCTCTGCTGACATTTGGACCATGTGCAGTGCAGAGGTAATAGTCAGAGGAGTATGGCTCAAGCTCATAAAGGAAGAGATCAAAGAGATACTTGTGCTGGGTTTAGAAAGGGCTATTACAGAGTATGATTGGTTTTTCCTCTCTCTGCTCTCTTTAGATTTCACTTTCATAGCAGCTTTTTAGCTATAGCTGGAGTGTCAGGCTCCCAGCACAACGCTGTGTGCAGTGGGTGCTGCCGAAGACAAGAATACCCGTGGCCAGTCCCCATGGATGGCTGCCAGAGTGCTGCTGCCAACATAAGCCATTGAAAAAACAAAAGCTTGTATCTCTCCCAGTTTTTTCCCTCTGTCAGACCTGAAGAGAATTTCATGGGACACATTAAAACACACATCTTGCCCCTCTAGGGCTTTTTCCTTGCCAAATTTCAAAGATCTGTTGCAAACCATCTATGAATTTGGTTTCTGCAGGCAAAAGATTTACAGAAAACTTTCTCAATGGTAACTTGGCCAGCCTGAATCAGGAAATCAGTACCAACTCCTTCCATTGCAGATGGTTTTGTCCTTGAAGGACAACAGAGTCTGAAAGTTTTTGTGTGAAAAATCACGCAGTGTCAGCATAACACTTCAGAGAGGGAAAGCATAAGGAAGAGGAAGAAGGAAGTGGGAAGTAATGAAGTGGCCAGACAGAGCAGTGCTTGCTCACTTCTGTGAAGATACTCCAGCTGGGGTAGGGGGGGTGGGGAAGGCAAAAGCTGAGAAAACCAGGAGAAAGGGGGGAAAAAAGGAGAGTAAAAAGGAGGAATACAGAGTAATTGTCAAGCAATTATTTACAGAACTAGTAATCTCTTCCAAACTTATAAAATGTGGTAAACTTGGCTGACTCTGAGTTTATAAGATAAACTGTGTCTAAGAAGTTTCCAGCTGTAAGCCTTGTTAACTTATCAGGGTCTGTTACTACACATTGATAGAACTAGTGATCTGATAAAAGGTAGGTATCTCAAACCTCATAAAAAGGGCTTGGAAAATAAATGGTTGGCAGAATAAAGAACACAGTTGGAAATTAAAAATTAAGCATAGAATGAAACTAAAAGGCTGAGAACATAAGAAATGCCCTAATGGATCCTCCTAGCCCTACTTACTCAATAGGGGATAGTCTGAGATCAATAACATGGCCATCCTGAGTAAGGATAGTCTTTGCATTCCAAGTATGTTGATGCTTGTGATTTCCCTGAATGTGGAGAAGCTGACTGTAATTTGTAGAATGAAAAAAAAAAAAAACCAAAACAACAAAACCAACAAAGTAATGGTAGTAGGATGTAGGTTAGAAAGTACACCAAAGTCTCAACGCTGTCTGCAGTCAGCTCTTCTTCTGCTTTCCCAGCATCTACATTTGTTGTATGAGTGGTGTTCCACTGCATACCTGCCCATTCCTCCCAGTATTTGTTTATAGTGATCCCTGACATGGTCTGATTGCTTTTTGAACCTGGTGTCCACAGCCTCCTGTGGCAGCAAGTTCTCTGTCTGTGTGTTGTTTGTTTTCTTTTTAACAGTAGGTTCATGTATCTGTCTTTAATTACCTTCCTTCTTGTTTTACCGAGCTCTGCTCAGTTTTAGTATTGAAGGGCCTGGTGAACAAGAGTTCTGCCTTCACCTTACCTGCCACTCCCACAATCTTGTAAATCCCTAACATATCCTACCCCAGGTGTCTTCTCTACAGATTGACATGTCCCAGCCTCTTTCCCTCCAGTGGAAAGGCAGATAGCTCACCCTTGGTTTCTTTTTGTTGCCCTTCTCTGTTCCTTTGCAGACTTCCCCATGTCCTTTTGGGGACAGGGAGGCCTGAAATGTCTCAGCCCTCCAGCAGTAGAGGCACCAGATCTTTATATGGAGGCAAAATGACTCCTGCCTTGTTTTCATGCTTGTCTGGATATGCCCAATATTTTATTGGCTTTTTTTGACCATGACTACACCCTGCAGCAATGCTTTCAGAGAACTGTGAGTCTAAAGGCTCTTTCCGGAGCTGTAACTGACAGGTTCAAGTTCAGCATTATGCAGGGATAATGTTGATGTGGATTTCCTATAGGTGCAGTATTCCTTGCCATTTGTCTACACCAAACTCATTCTGGGAACTTACTCTGCTTGGTGGGGCCCTTCTGGAGGTCCTAACTGGGTGCCCAGGGTGGCACATGTTGGCTCAGAAGAGCTTAGTATATTTCTACAAAAGATAGTAGGAGGACAAGAAAGAAGAAGATATAAAAGGAAAGTACAAGAGAGTTTTGTTGTGGTTTGGGATTTGGATTTGGGAGGTTTTGCTTATTTGTTCATTGTGGGGTTTTAGTTTGTTGGGCTTTTGGTTGTCTTTTTTTTTTTGGTACTAGTATGTAGAATGTTTATATTCTCCTTGTGATGTGATTTTAAATTATTTTTCTGTATATAGTCACATGACTGTAGCATATGGTTGCAAATTTCTGTTTAGAACAGTGATGAAAACATAAGCAGAATTCTGAGTTGTTTTTATTGCCTGGTTTTATCCACTGTACAACTTGGAAGAGCTTTTTAATTTAAAAGCACTTCAATAAAACCATCATCAAGAGATCTCCTCCACAATTCTTGTTATTTAATCCATACCTATCAATGAGGAAAAACTGCAACTGGAGAGAAAATAAATAAGCATCTCCAGTGACCCAGCCAGGATTGTTCACAGGTACACTGTACACAAGGAAGGGAAAGAAAAAAAGAACATCAAGGAATAGCTGAAAATGAAACTCCATTAAATAGGTGTTTGTATAATTTTAAAGTTTTTCTCTCTCTTTTGATGTTGCAGCTGTTCCTACATGGGACTGTTTCACCTGTGCAAATTGCATTTGAAGGCTTACAGACAGCTTCTTCGTTAGTGTTAGATCGGCTCACTTTTGGTTTCACTTACTGCTTATCTTCACTTGTGTTACTCTGCTTAATTTCTAATTGTGACTACAGTCTAATTACAGACAAGGAACATGACTTTTCCCCTTACCATTTCTTGACCAAAACCTGATTACTTGACCTGGCACTCTCTCCCAGCAGGATCAGTATGAGATGAACATCTAATGAAAGGTATGAGGTAACCACGTCTGATGGGAAGTAAAAAAGAAATCCTCATTCAAAAAAGACAGCTCTTAGCTGATTGCCTGGGAAAAAAAAAAAAAAAAAAAAAAAAGGTTTATATTTGCATGTTTACATACACATCCAAGACTGTGTTTTTCCCAGGAACTTTTGAACCTGGGGGACAACTTCAATAGAATTAGGTGGGGGCAAGGTACAGATCCCAGAGATAAGCTCCAACTGTCCTCTGAGGATAGGGGGCTGCAGAAAGAGACCTGGTAGTGTTTTCAGCAAGGAAAGGCAACAGCAAAAAGTACCCTTCTCATTGAACAATAGAGAACTGAGACTGTAGAGGAACTTTAAAAAAACAAGACAAAACAAAAAAAAACAAACAACATTTCACTAAGGAGAAAAAATGCAGTTGGAGATTTATCTTCCTAGACAAACATCATTCACCTGTTAAGACATGCATTGGTGGGAAACCTGGCCTCCTTAATTGCAGTGTGGCACAACTTGTACAGTGTGCTACACCTGAGCTCTGCAGCTGCAGTCTGCCAGACAGTAGATTTCTAAGTTGATTTAATTATATACCTCTGTAAGAAGTATCCAGGCTTACTCAAGAGTTGGTTGACAGCTTTTTACGGTTCTTTTGAGGCACATTTTTTATAAGAGTCGAATATGTCTGTGTCTTCTGAGATCAGAACATTGTACCTTTTCACTGCAACCAAAATATATTTCTATTGCCCAAAATGCATACTATTTTCAGTTCATAGAATTTGCACTTCTAAACCACATTCCAGTTTCTCAGACCTCTGGTAGGCCTTCAATACTCTCATTTACAAAGTGCCAACAGTCCATACTCATCTTTGGTGTCAGTAGCATCCTCCAAGAGTGATCAGGTTAGAAATCAAAGTACCCTGAGTCTTGTTATACTTAGAATCTGAGGCACAGAATTTGGTGTTTCCTCTATTTTTTGGATTATGGAACACTGTCAAACCCCTAAATTTCTTGTTCACCATCGTGTAGTTTTTACATCACACCTTAAAATGAAAACACTGCAAAGGCTGTTTGGATGTAACTGATAACTGTGGTTCCGTAAACAGCCTTTGAACAGCTTACCTATCCCGTGGCTTACCAACAGTGTGCAGGTGGTATGCGCACACCCTGCACACCACAGTCAAATAAAGCCCCATACAAATTTTGTTTTCTAACTTCAAAGCACACACTCAGATATTCTGTGACACTTTAAAATAAACTGTTGAATTGAACTATAATAGTGGTTTGTCTGAAAATACACCACCCTAAGCTGGCAGCCCGGAATCTGACAAACAGGGAAGTCAAACACATGGCAGTGGTTTGGGGAAAGCTTCTAGGGAATATTAAGCATTTCTTTCCTGTGAACAATCAGTGTCATTTTCTCGCTCTTTCCCTATGAAGAAGTCTCTCTCCCAGCCCTGAAACAACTTGATGCCCTGAACTGTTTTCAGATTAACCATTACCCTTGCCAGTAAATCATTTCAGATCTCAAGTGTAAAGTTTCTTCTGCTCGTATGGCAAACATCAGTGTTATATATTTTACAATAAGATGTTAGATGTGTGTGTTTCAGAATTTAAACCTTTAAATAAAGCACAGAATCTGCATGGAGAAGTATTAGACACATGAGTGAAAATCAAAAATGCCTGTCTGTGAAAGGGAAAATGAATGACTACTTTCAAACTTGTGGCTGAAATTCATGATCACAAACATCTGTATATGCACTGCTTGGACAGTCACACTATTGGGTGTCAGCTGCCAGCAAAGTAATGCTCATATTTTTTGAGCCAGGTCAGTCTGAAACTGAGTTACAGCACAGTTCTCATTTGTTCTAGCAATTGCTGATGTAGTGGCATCCTTGCTGCTTTTGCTGGGTCAGTATGCCATTTTTTTATGATACAGATCTGCACACAAATCCCAGTTCAGACAGCTTCTTCTCATGCAACTCTAACATAAGCAGCAGTTGTTCTCACTCTCCCTCTGCACTGAATGCAGACAACTGACACTTTTGTGGTCTTTGATAGATTTTCCTGCTTCTTGCCAGCCTAAGCAGTGAATGCCACAGCTGCTTTAACAAGCTTAAATCCTTTGCTCCAGAATGGAATAAAAAATATTTTAAAGGGCAGCTCAGCCCATCTGATAAAAACCCATCTGTTACCCTCTTTACTGGAAGGTAGTTGGGCTTTTCAAGTATATGTCAGGGAAGGAAACACCTTTTTCAGTAAAGGCTCATTTGTGTTCATTGTCTTTCAAGAAACTACTTCCCCATAGCAACACTTAACTCGACAACCTGTGCTCTGAGAGCCCATCACAGGATCACAGGATCACAGGATGTCAGGAGTGGGAAGGGACCCAAAGAGGTCATTGAGTCAAACACCTCTGCCAGAGCAGGATCATACAATCCAGCTCAGGTCACAGAGGAACACATCCAGATGGGCCTTGAAAGTCTCCAGAGACTCCACAGCCTCTCCGGGGACCCTGTGCCAGTGCTCTGTGACCCTTACAGTACAGAAGTTCCCATTGTGTTGAGGTAGAACCCTCTGTGCTGCAGCTTACATCCATTGCCCCTTGTCCTATCACAGGGAGCAAGTGAGCAGAGCCTGTCCCCTCCTTCTGACACCCAGCCCTCAGATATTTATAAACATTTATTAAATACCCTCTCAGTCTTCTCTTCTCCAGACTAAGCAGCCGCAGGTGCCTCAGCCTCTCCTCATCAGGCAGTACTCCAGTCCCCTAATCATCCTTGTAGCCCTCTGCTGGACCCTCTCTAGCAGATCTCTGTCCCTCTTAAACTGGGGACCCCAAAACTGAACACAGTATTGAAGACAAGGCCTCACCAGGGCACAGTGGAGTGGGAGGAGGCCCTCCCTTGCTCTGCTGGACACACTCTTCTTAATACACCCGAGGATCCCAGTGGCCTTCTTGGCCACAAGGGCACACTGGTGTCCCATCAGCAACTTGTCATCAACCAGGATTCCCAGGTCCCCCTCCACAGGGCTGCTCTCCAGCAGATCACCTCTCGACCTGTACTGGTGCAGTTTATTATTCCTCCCCAGGTGCAGGACTCTGCACTTGTCCTTGTTGAACATCATTTGGTTCCTCTGTGCCCAGCTCTCCAGCCTGTCCAAGTCTCACTGGACGGCTGCACAGCCTTCAGCTATATCAGCCAAGCCTACCAGTTTGGTGTCATCAGCAAACTTGCTGAGCAGACTCTGTCTGTCTCTCTGCCCCCTCATCAATGTAACTGATGATGTTGAACAGCACTGGACCCAGTACTGGTCCTTGGGGGACCTGGCACCATTGATCACCACTCTTCGAACTCTATCTTGTAATCAGTTCTGAATCCACCTGTCTGCTCTTCCAACCCACACTTTCTGAGCTTGGTCACTAGGATGTCATGGGAGATGGTGTCAAAGGCCTTCCTAAAGTCAAGGTAGACTACATCCACTGGTCTCCCTGAACATACTCATTCAGTTATGTCCTCATAGAATGTTATCAAGTTAGTGAAGAATGATTTCCCCTTGGTAAATCCATGCTGACTACTCCTGATAACCTTCTTCTCCTCCAAGTGCCTTGAGATGCCCTCCAGAAGGAGCCACTCCATCATTTTTCCAGGGATGGAGGGATGGATCCATCCACCACCAGCAAAGTATGTTTACATATGGTGTCATCCCAGAATTGACACAATTGCTCTCCAAAGTTCTTAAGAGTTTGTTCTATGACAATACTTTTATTCAAAGCCATCCATGTACTGTGCTTGATACTCCTTATTTTCATGCCTGAGTTACGTGGCCTGGTGTGACTCTGAGCACTTGGCACACAGAGGAAGGTGAGACCTCCATGAAGTGACACTGCAGTGGCAAAAGCATTTACCTCAGCTTGGGAAGGGATGTTATGAGCATTCTTCTTGTGTTTTTGTATCACAGAGTCACAGAATGTTAGAGTTTGGAAAAGACCTTGAAAGACAATCTAGTCCAAAAACCCTGTCAGAGTAGGATCATCTAGAGTAGGTCACACAGGAACGCATCTAGGCTAACTTTGAATGTCTCCAGTGCAGACTCCACAACCTCTCTGGGCAGCACGTTCCAGTGTTCTGTCATCCTCACAGAGAAAACCTTTTTCCTTCTTGTAAACTTTTAATGATACAGTCAGACGACAAGTTCAGCTCAAAACGTAAGTGAACGCTCACCTACTTTCTATAACTTACAATTGTGTGGCCTATGGGGTACAAAGCCTGATGGCATCCAAGTGTTTAGCTGTACAGAATGTAGGGAACAATTTCTACATATTGGCTTTTCATGGCCTTCCAAGTATCAGCTGGTGCTAACATATTTTTAAAATGTTTTTGTATGGCAGAGAGCACAGACCACAGCAGTGTCTCTCACCTTCTATGCTACCATTGTGCAGGAGAGAGACGTAACTGTCTTCTCTGCTTTTCTTGCTTATTTCAATTCACCTCTACACAGGAATAAGGTGTTCTTGGTAGTGTTGTCAGCTCCACATTTGAAAGCCAGCCTTTAAACCATCTAATCAGGGAATTCTGCTTTGACAGAATTTTTTCTCTGCATGCGGAACTGTACAATTCACCTTTGCCAACAAGTTACAAGAAGTTGCATGTGTGCTAAAGCACTTAGGCAAAAATAAACGCCTTGCAAACTGCAGCAGCTGCTGACTGCAGCTTTGCTTTCTCCTACAAACCACACCATTTAAAAGTTGGATAAAACATACAAACACAATGTATCTTCCTCATGAAGTTCTCTGTGCAAGGTGTTAAAAACCATAGAATGCAATCTGTGAGGTAAGCACTTGGTGTTTTAAAATAGGCAAGATGCCTCGGACATTGTTTTCATGCAACCGTTAAGACAAATGACAGCCACCAGTCACCTGCCTTAGTGGAAGAGTGGTTTTAACAGTATTCCCAAAAGGTTCTTTTAATGCACTACTTTTAAGGCTAATAAGACGGTTGTTTTCTTAGTAACAAAAAATAGTTCTGATGTGCTGCAGGAAATACTTACATACTCATGGGGGGGGG